>JACGDI010005281.1:648086-709968 GCA_014898725.1 Jacaranda copaia | reverse complement strand
TTTCTATTTATTTTTATATTAAAAATATCTTTTACTTTCATTTTCACTTTCTTCTAATCAAAATCCACTATCCTATTATTACATTAATCAAATTTAAATTCAATTTGACAAAACGCACAAACATGAGCCCAACTCTGTATCATCAATCAAATTCAAATTCAATTTCAACTCTATACCTAATCTAATTATTGTTTAAAAAAATATCAAAATAATCTCATTATTATTTTCAAAACTATAAATGACTTTTAAATTTTGAAAATATTAAAGTTAGAAAATAAAAATAAAAACACATACATGAAGCAATTAGAATATGCATAGAGATAAAAATTAAAGTGACCTATATTTTTTTATGCATAAAAAGGCATGATTTTTCAAAATATATATAGTGAGTATTTTATATCAAATTGAATTTGAATTTGATTGATTGGTAATAAAATAATATGATAAATTTAAAAAAATAAAAATTGAAAAAAAGTACTTTTAGTCAAGATATGTATAAATTGATATTTTGATTTTTAAATAATATCGAAAATGAAAATAACCTTTAAAAATACAAATGGACAGCGCCTGACAACTCCATTAGTTTTCTGGGCCTAAGTGGATCACTGGAAATAAGCCTATTTATTTTGGGCCATTGAAGCCCAACTGAATCCTATCGGAAAGGACTTTCCCAAAAACCCATAGCGGGAGTTTTCGCCTCTCAAATTCTCTCTCTCTCTCTCTCCAAGTTCAAAATTATACCTTTTTCTCCGTTTAAGTCTCCTCCTTTGCATAGATAAATCCTCGGGTTTTATTTATTGCTCTCACTTTTACTTTCTACAGCTTTGGATCTCTCGCGTTCGCGACGTTTCTCGCTTCCTTGTAACCGGTAATTTTCCTATTTCTTTTTTACAAAAAAATAAATAAATTAAAAGCAATGGTATAAATGTTTGAGGTATTTATGGATCTCTTAATTCATCTGGTGCAGTTTTGGAGTTTAATGTCACCGTTGTAGAATTTTGTTTTAGTTTATTAAAAGTGTGATTTGTTGGCTTTTTTTTTGTGCTTTCATTAGCTTGCCAATGCGAGTTCAGTTTCCTCCTTGGGGTTATTGTTGCTTTTATCTTGTTTGAGATGATTTCAAGGTTTAAGGGGTAGTCAGCTTAGTTGTGTATTATTTGTGATGCACTTACTTGGCATGTTTTTCCTTTTTGGCTTTTTTTCGAAGTTTCGGATTTAATGGTAATATGTTTCGTTTAGGTTGTTTTCATATGGAATTTCCCACATTGTCTGTGAAATTATGGCCTCCTACCCAAAGTACACGGCTAAAGCTTGTCGAGAGAATGACTAAAAATCTTATTACTCCCTCCATTTGGTCTAGAAAGTATGGTCTCTTGAGTCAAAAAGAAGCTGAGGAGGATGCCAAGCAAATAGAGGCTGCGGCTTTTGCTCTAGCAGGCCAACATTTTGGAAAGGAGCCAGATGGTGATGGAAGTTCTGCTGTGCAGTTATATGCCAAGGAATCTAGTAGGCTCATGATTGAGGTTATCAAACGAGGCCCTGTTGCTAAAGAAGATGGAGAACTTGGTATATTAGACAAAATTAAAGAATACGATGGAACCATTTTTGACATATCTGGTGATCCACGTAAAGAAATTGGTGCAAATGATGCTGAGAAACTGTTGAAACTTTTGAAGGAACCTGGAAATAAATATACAAAGATATGCTTTAGCAATACAAGTTTTGGTCAGGAGGCGGCACTTGTTGCCGAGCCCATATTGTCATCCATTAAAGATCAATTGACTGAAGTAGATCTGTCAGATTTTGTAGCTGGAAGGCCTGAGGAGGATGCCCTTGAAGTTATGAATATATTTTCATTAGCTCTCAAAGGTTCTAAATTGCACTATCTTAACCTGTCTAACAATGCTTTAGGTGAGAAGGGTATCAAGGCATTTGGGGCACTTTTAAAGTCCCAGCATGATTTGGAGGAGCTGTATCTGATTAACGATGGCATCTCAGAGGAGGCTGCAATGGCACTCTGCTATTTAATTCCCTCAACTGATAAACTTAAGGTTCTTCAGTTTCATAACAACATGACTGGAGATGCAGGGGCCATAGCTATATCTAAAATGGTGAATAATTCTCCCCTGCTGGAAGATTTTCGATGTTCATCTACGAGGGTTGAATCTGAGGGAGGTATTGCCCTAGCTAAAGCACTTGAAAGATGCAACTACTTAAAGAAGCTTGATTTGCGAGACAATATGTTTGGTGTTGATGCCGGATTGGCTTTGAGCAAGTCTTTATCGGCATTTTCTGATCTATCTGAAATCTATCTCAGCTATTTGAATTTGGAGGACGAGGGATCTATTGCTCTTGCAAACGCCCTAAAGGAATCTGCCCCGTCTCTGGAGGTTTTGGATATGGCTGGAAATGAAATCACTGCTAAAGCTGCTCCTGCTCTCTCTTCCTGTATAGCTTCCAAACAGTTTCTTGCCAAGTTAAACTTGGCTGAGAATGAATTGAAGGATGATGGTGCTATCTTGATTGCCAAGGCGCTGGAGGAGGGTCATGGTCAATTATGTGAAGTAGACATGAGCACTAACATGATAAGAAGGGCTGGTGCAAGGCGCTTGGCTCAAGCTCTTGTAAGTAAACCAGGACTTACAATGCTAAATATTAATGGCAATTACATATCTGATGAAGGGATTGATGAAGTGAAAGATCTCTTCAAGAATTGCCTCAATGTCCTTGGTTCTTTGGATGAGAATGATCCAGAAGGAGAAGACTATGATGAAGAGGGGGAAGAAGAAGGTGGTAACGAGGAACATGAATTGGAATCCAAACTTAAGGGCCTCGAGATCAAACAGGAAGCATGAGAATTGCACAATACTTGTAGCTTAGCATCACTTTTTCATGGGATTTAACTCTGAAGTTGTTGTACAAGTATGGGTCAGCTGAATATTTTGTCTTAGCTAAGAATGAATTTTCACTTTTACGGAAAGTCCTTATTAGCTCTTTGATACTTCATCTATCTATGCACCTAATATGCAGATGTATGTCTTCTGACTTCTTCTTGGAGTTTGACTAAGTTTGATTTAACTTATGATTCATTGAGAATGGACCAATTTTTGTTATATCGGAGACTGCAATATTTGATCCGTTCTTTCATATAGATTGCCATATGTATCAAGCTTAATGAGTTCTCTGAAAAGCATTATGATGCTGAAGCATACAAAAGAATCCCTGTGATGGCAAAGGATTCTTTAATTGCTTAAAGGAATGACACGTTTATGAAATTCACATCAATATGTTGATACCGCCTTGCGCCATCTTCATGCTTTAGGAGTAAGAACAATATAAAAATATTCATTATGTTACATAACCAAAAATGAGCACATTATGTTCATTGCTTCACCGGAAAATTTCACAAAAATTGCCACTTGCTTTCTCATATTCAAAGAGATGCAATTTATTTACTGGTTGATTGAGAAACAGTACTTATACAGCCACAGGTACTTTCACTGCTGCTAGAATCTTGTCATCTAGCTCAAACTGTATTTGTTTCTTGTCTCTACCAATCTTGACATACTCATCGAACCTCTCCTTCAAGTCCACAGGAAGGTTTGTCGTACCACTCCATCCAAGAATCTCCTTTGCAGCCCGTGGCTCAGAATAGAAATGCTGCAAAAAGTATATTATAGTCAATAATGCAAAATCAGATTTGGTAGCAGGTGAATCTGTTTAGGGGATTTTTTTGTGTCTTCAGTAAAATGCCAATAGGATTCATCATGTGGTATCCTAGTATTTTTAGTCACTTGGGTCAGATGTAGAGGAACTCACGGGCAGTTGACAATTGAATCCGATTTTGACCATTATTTTTATATCCATAATAGTGCAAAAAGAAGACTTGGCTTGCCATTAGCATGTAGTCCTAACTTAAATTTAGTTCTTGATCTATGAGACATGCCTAACTTTAGGGATAGCTCACACAACCATCTGCAGCCAGTTTTCTATGTTAAAGTAACTTCAGCTATTAAAGAAAAATTGTCTAATACCATGTTACGAAAAGGAAATGCTTTCTTTGCATCAATTCCGACTGCTTTTGGATCATAATGCACTATTTCAACAGGTAGTCCAGCAGCTTGAGCACATAATTTTGCCATTCCATCTAGTGTCACTGCACGGTCACTAACACAGTTGAAGATGTGCCCGCTTGCAGCATCTGGCTTTTCAACAGCCAAGGTAAGCATGGATGATAAGTCCCGGACATGGGCAATGTTGGTTAGTTGCATTCCAGAGCCAGGGATTGGGACAGGCCTGCCTCGAACTATACCTGTCAAGAATTGATGAATCCGCATCAATATGGAGCTCAAAAGAGAAGGCATGCAGGTATATTTTGGATTCTTTACTCTTTACCAGTATGCCAAATGATGCAACAAATTGCTATTCTCAATGCCATGATCTTCTAGTTATAAACTATACTGCCCTTTAGACATGAAGATATAAACATGAATAGTGATGCACTAAATTCTACCTAGTCTCCAAGAATGTTGATTAACTGATACCTATTCTTTCCTACAAAAGATATGCTTTCAAGATTTTATACTTACGGTCAAAGAACCATTCCTCACAGTCCTTGTTGTTGCCTGAACCAATCATGTATTGTGGACGGAATGATGCCCAATTATCAAAGATCTCCGAGATGTATTTCTCAACTCCAACATGACCAGCATCAGCTTTGACAATATCCTGTAAAATCAAGATTTGAGTTTCTACATAGAAATCTCTCCTTCTGAGGTGTAAGCTTGAGAAACCCAAGGAAATATACCCCTTCAACATGAGGAGGTTCTTCTGTTGGCTTGTAGATCCCTGCACTACTTATGAATAGAAACTGCTTTACGCCAGAGCTCTTAGCCCAATCTGCTACAGGCCTATTAATAGATATTGATATTAGAGTAGAACTTGTGTCCATAAATAGATAGTAAGTGAATATTGTACTCATAAACTTGCATCGATATTGAAACTTTTGTGGTTTCTTGGCTCTTCACTAAATCAATTACTCTTGCTATCAATTTTTATGCACATGCATCAGCTAGAGAAATGAATGAACATGCAAAACTCCATATTCATTTTTCATCTCAACGGAATGATTATTCGGGAGACATAAACAAACCTCACTGCATCTAAGTCCTTGCCATTGTTATCCAACACCACATCAAATGCAGCACCCTCCAACACCTTCCCAATATCTGCCGGTTCCCCCCACACTGTCTTGCCACCAGCACTCACTATTTCCTGCAAACTCTTCTAAGTTAGCAACAAGTACCTTCTTTCTAATATAAGCTTATCCAATACTTAAAAATCTCTAGCTGCACATTGCAAGTTATGATTTTGCTGCTATAGTTTTTATCTCATTTGCAGAATCTTAACTGAAAATCTGTTGAAAGGTGGCTTCTTCATCTTGTCGGAGCCTTCTTCACCAACAGTCAAGATCGTGACACTGTGGCTGGAGGCCAGAAGTTCCTTGGCAAAGTCGAAGCCAATGATTGCATGGCCACCGCTGTTGGTGTTGACAATAAGCACATTCTTCTTCTCTGCCTTGACGGTGAATGAGGGCGAAAGACCAGATGAAACAGCCCTTTTAGGAATTCTTGTGGATAGAGCAAGAAAAGATGGAGAAATGGAGAGAGAAGAGGAGAGAGAGTGACGGGAGGTTGAAGAGAGAGAAAGGCGTGGAAGAGGAGAGAGAGAAGAAGATGACGAAGAAATAGAGGAGAAGAAGAGGAGAGAAGATGAGGAGGAAGTAACTGCAGTGGCCATTGGACTCTTTGAGACTCTTCGTTTTGGCTTCTTGATGATTGATCCCCAGTAAGGTTCTTTTATTTCTGTGGAGATAATGAAATTGGAAAAGGAATTTCCTTTTGCAATCCAGGTTCAATTTACAATTTACTTACTGTAAATTGTCGGTAAATCTGAATATGAAATGGGCTTTTCATAATGGATTATCTACTCCGTTTGTGGTCATTCTTCCATTTCATGCGTTGGGGCGGATAAAAAAAATGTGGTCCATAATAAAATTGATCACTGAAAGCCGTCATGGTATTGCTTGCTTTGCTCTAGTAGAAAGACCTTGTAGAATGCTGCATCAACAAAGTGGCTGTAGTTTAGTGGTAAGAATTCCACGTTGTGGCCGTGGAGACCTGGGCTCGAATCCCAGCAGCCACATGAATTTCTCTGTTTTATGGTTTTTCCTTTTCATCTTTCTGATAAGCAGAATAGCTTGCATGCAATATCTTCAAGACAAAAGAGACTTTAACCCTGCATCAATTATATCAACCACCTCCCTCTCACCCACACCTAGCAATTGGCATTTTTCTCAAAAGGAAAAAAGAATTCAGAACTTAAAGCATTTTTGATACCCTAAAAAATTATTAATTTTAAAATTTGAATTGATATTTTACATATAAAAAGATTAAAATTAAAATCCTAACATTGTTTCTAAAATCTTATTTTGAATTAATAAACATTCATAATTAGCATTCAATTCAAGCATAAATTAATAACATTTGGATAAAGAAAAGGAAAGGAAGAAAATAGGAACAAATCAAAACATATTCATGAAGATATGTTTCCTTCTTTTTTCAGATTTAGGTGATCAAACAAAATCACAAAAATCTATAGCCGTTGGATAATCAGAACGTTGCCCACCACCTCTATTTAAATACTAAAACCTCATCTGCTAAACCCCCTCCCACAAAACTAGCCGTTACAAGCTCAACTTTCTGTTCCCTCCTCTCTTTCTCTCTCTCCAAATCCAAGAAAGCTCTAATGGCAACTTCAGTGGAATCTCCATCCCATGCTTCCCTCAACAAGGTTTTCCTTTGCTCCCTTTAAAACCCTCTTCATTTAATTAAAACAAAAAAATATATCCTCTGTTTTAAATATTGATAATTTAGTTCCAATTTGCCACCAAATTTTAACAGGGATCTCCAAGCTTGATGGGCTCTTGTTCTTCTTCTCCTCCCATGTTCAGTCCCTCCTCTGATAAGCGCTTCTGGAGCACCCTCCGCAGCCGGGTCGACTTGCTGCTTGAGAATCGAAAGCCCGCTGATCAATCTTTGCCTGCACAAATGGTGAAAATTTTTGCTTCTTTGTAGTTTTTATTTGAGAGGAATTGTAGCTGAAGTCCTTCAAATTGGATCGCCTGAGTACATTCTGTAGATTCTGGGTTTTGGATTTATGATGGGTTTTTGTGAAAATTCTGTTTTTGTAGAATGGTGAAACAATAGACGGGGCGAGGAGACTGAAGGAGGACTCGATGCTTTTGCTCAGAGGGTTTGATTCCGTGGCTCAGTCTCTTTCTCAGCTTTCTAACAATCTAGAGAACGCTCTTCAGGTAGTTAAATACTAATTTATTCTCAAGATCTGGATGAAAAATTTGAAAAAAATAATGTTATTTTTCTCCCATTTAATATTTTATATTTGTCACTCGTAAAATAACTTGATTTTAGCAGTAATTTCTGTGAGTTCTGACGTAAAAGGTTTATGTTCTTTGTCTGAGTTCTTTCTATCTGCTGTGTTTTCCAGGGAGCTAGAGATCTAGCTAGGCCACCCACATTGACTGAAATAGTTCAAGCCACACTTGAGAAGGCCAAAACTGAAGAAAATTCATCAAAGGAAAAAGAGAGTAAAGATGAGCAAGAAGAAGGATCAGAAGAAGAAGGCGATAATGAAGCAGACAAGAGAGGGTTGAAGAGGAAGTTGGATTCCAAAGGAAGTACTGAGTGTCAGGAGGAAGAAGATTCACATAAAGCAAAAGGAAAGAGCCCAAAAGAACTGGAGAAAATCAAGAAAGCCAAAAATGTAGGTATCCTTTTTGGCATTTTACCACAACTTTATCATGGTGTAATGATTTTTGTGGTTGTCTGATTTTGATGGATTATGTTTCTTAAGCTGGCAATTTCCATGGCGACAAAAGCAGCTACCATGGCAAGAGAATTGAAGTCTATTAGATCAGATTTGAGCTTCATGCAGGAGAGATGTGCTCTGTTGGAGGAAGAGAACAGGAAACTTCGTGATGGATTAGCCAAAGGGATCCAACCAGACGAAGATGATTTGGTAATTATACTCTTAGCTTGCAGTCCTATTCTACATGATATTTTAGTTGAAAGGTTTCTTTATGTTCTTGGTAACGTCAACTTGTGCAGGTGAGGCTTCAACTTGAAGCACTGTTAGCAGAAAAATCAAGATTGGCAAATGAAAATGCAAACTTAACAAGGGAAAACCAATGCCTCCACCAGCTTGTGGAGTACCATCAGCTAAGCTCACAAGACCTCTCAGCATCCTATGAGAGCCTAATTAGGGGAATGGGGCTTGACTTTTCTTCTCCAACAGAAGAAACTGATGCTGGATTTCACCACAACAGAATTCTGAAAACTCCACATGCAGATGTATTGGGATTCTCCAAATCATTGGATGAATGCTTTGAAGAAGAAGAAGAAGAGTAGGAGGAAAAAAGACCGTGTGGCACTTTCTCTTTGGGCCTGCCATTATTTAAATCAAATCTTGAAATGCTTGCTTTTTTCCTATTTGTAAATGAAGAATTTATGCTGGACTTTCTGCCCTGTCTCAAAAGGGCGAACTCACTGTTTTCAAGCCCACATTGTTCAGACAGAAATTTTGGCAAATCAATAGAATTTTATGCAGGGAACTGAGAATGTTAAAATATTTCCAGATAGAATGTTAAAATTTTATGCATTCGACCAAAGGACTGCTAGATTACGATAATTTAGTACAGTTGGAGTTTCCAGAGGAACAGAGCTGAATCCATTTTGCACAATAATCCGAAAAGGAAAGATGAATCATCTTTTAGTACCAAAAGCTGATTTTAGATCATTTTTACAGCCAAAAAGGGTTTTACGGATTTGTCTTCAACAGAACTTCTTCATCTTCTTCGATCCTGTTGTCAGCATTTTCAAGACTTGCCCTTTTTTCTTTTGTAATAATTCTTCTTCTTGAAAGACATTCTGATTTCAAGAGGAAGAAGCGCAAGAACATCGCTTATTCTAAATAAATTTGAAAATTAATATTTTTATTTTTATTTTAATTTATAATAGTTTGATCGGTACCATTCGATCAATTAATTAATTTATATTTTTGTAAAATTTGTTTTTTCATAAAGACATTTTAGGTACCCATAAGAAAATATTATTAATATTGTAGACACATATGATAGATAATTATGTTCCAATTTAATTCCAAGTATTTTATAATCTAAATGACCATAATTTTGGACTTTCCTAAATTCAAACATATTTTATAAAACAGTTAAGGTCTTGTTTGTTTATATTTTTTTGTGATAAACTGCAACTCTAAAAAATTCTTTCAAACATATGTATGCATTTCGCAACGATACGTGCTACTATGATAATATTTTCTTTCTCAAAAATACCATCTTAAAATATATTATAAATCTATATATATAACAAATCAATTAATCATTACATATGTACATAAAAAGTTCACTTTCATCTCATTAATCTAACAAAAATTAAAATGATGTGAAATTTACAGTAAATTTTATCTTTTAAATAATATTTTTAAATAAACTATTTTCCTCCAAAATATTTTTCAACAGCTCCCAAAAACAATAACAAATAAACACCATTTCCCTCATTCACTGTAGCATACATTCCCCTAAGTATTCTCCTCTAAACATGATAAAATGATCAATCAATTCTATTACTTGGAACATTTAGGCCTGTTTAGTTTCATTCTCAAAGTTTATTTTCATATTTTTTATTATTTTAAAAATGAAATACTGATACATTTTTATCTAATATTATTTTTATTTTCAAAATACATACTTCAATAATCTATATTTTTTCTCTTAATAACTTATATATCTTTTTTTTCTCTCTCTCTCTCTCTCTATATATATATATATTCCATTATTTCTTTTTTTCTTCACTTACAACTTATTAAAATCAATTTAATTATTACTTTTCCAATAATCTATTCAAATACAAACTCATAACTCATGACTCATTTTTATTAATTAATTTTTTAAATTTTAAAAATGAAGAAAATGAAAATTATGAAAATAAAACCAAATGGCCCTTACCTAAACTATAAATCTTGATTAAATTTTAATTGAACTAAATCAACTAAAATTAATATTGAGGTAAGGACTAGGGGTGTAAACGAATCGAGCACGAATTTAATAGTCTCAAGTTTGGCTTGTTTATTATAATTTGCGAGGTCAAACTCGAGTCGAGCTTGGTTGAGTCTAAAAATTCAAGCTCAAGTTCGGCTCGTTGAATTAGACGAAACTCAGTGAGCCTTATCGATCTTGATTTGATAAGGCTCGTTATAGAGAAATAGAAAAACTCGATTCGTTAAACTCAAATGAGGTCTGGCTTAAACTTGTATAAATTTGGATTAACTCGAGTTCATTTAGCCTCAAAATAAAATCTATAACTATAAATCTTTTAAATAATTTTATTACATATTTTCCTAAAAGTAGGAAACTAAATTATTATTATTATTTACTTATTTTTATAAATTTTATTATATGGGTTTAAATTATAATTTTGTGTGTATAAAATCAAAAAAAATCATTTAAATTTATGAACTTTTCAAATTAAATATTATTGAATTTAATTTGATTCATTTAACTAACGAGCTGAAACTCAATTTAAACTCAAAAAAATTGAACTTAATACAAAATTTTATCGAATCAAACCTAAACTATTCGTGAAGCGTCTCGTTTTATTTATACTCCTTGACACTTCGATTTGGAAAGAAGAGTAGGGGCCCAACCAAGAAAAAAGTGAAGAACGGGAGAGAACATGTGGTTCACATTTGGACAGTGAAAGTCCATATCCATAAATACTATCAGCGAGGCAGCGACAAGGCAAGCAGTGTCCAAAAACCCAAAAGCTCTGCCCGCAATCCGAAAATCCCATCTACTTGGATAAGCAATCTCGCCTCATCACCACAGCCATAAAAAAAGAAAGCGCAGGCCCCATCCGCCCTACTCCGCCACCGCCAACTCCAGCGCCGCCGTCCTTTCCTCCTTGCATCTATGGTAATTTCTTCTTTCTCCCCTTTAACCTCCACTCATCTGTCTCCCCATCTTTTCCACTTCCATCCCAAACCCACGCTACGAGCTACGAGCTGTCGCTCTCGCGCCTTGCAGACCTTTTTCTTCTCTAATGCCGCTGCCTCAAGCGGAAAGAATACTCTAATATCAAGCTCCATAAATCAGAATCAACCGAGAACTCTGTTTCCCGGCGGTTACAAGCGTCCGGAGATCAAAGTGCCAACTCTAGTCCTCCGATTGAGTTCCGATGAGGTGTTTAGGGATGATAAAGCGGTACTTGATGTCATTGACGACGCCATTTCTGATAGAGTTGGAATTGTGGTGCTTACTGGCGGCGAGGGCAGCGGGAAGAAGTTGTATGAGGCTGCCTGTTTGCTGAAATCTGTGATTAAGGACCGTGCTTACTTGTTGATCGATGAGCGCGTGGATATTGCTGCGGCGGTTAATGCCAGCGGCGTTTTGCTTTCTGATCAAGGTTAGTGACTTAGTGTATATACTAACGCGATGTTTTGAGCGCAAGTTTATTAGTTGACAGTGTTGTGTATCTAGTCAACGCATTCTGTAGATCAGCAAAAAACCTCCGAACTTGGTACTCTGTTCTTACAGCGTATACCACTCTTTCGTCTTGTAATGTGTTTGGATTCAAGAAATTGAAATTGATGAAAAATCAACTCTAATTTGAATGGAGGTATTTCTAATTTCTATTCCAAAGGTTTAATTACCTGAACGGATAAGCTACGTTATGTTGCATTTACCCTTAGATTTGATGGGAAGAGAAGATTTGCTGGAGATGGTGGAGGAGAATTATTTAGCTCAAGATACGAGAAACATGAAAGCTAATTACATTGGCTAGTTGATATTTTTTGAATATATATAAATAGTTTGATGTGCGGTAAACTATAATATATTGATTCACTATTTTCTTCATTGAGCTTTTGTTATTCTATTAAGTTGATTTATTTGTCAATTCAAGTAAAGAAAATGATTTTTGAATTTGGTTATTGTCTTATGTTTATCCTGCTCCTAGTTTAGCTTTCAGGTTTATTTTTTGGGGTGCATTTTGTTAATTTGAATTCTTTCTGATACTTGATAGGTCTGCCTACTATCGTGGCCAGGAATACAATGATGGATGCAAAAACTGATTCAGTGATTCTTCCTTTGATAGCAAGGAATGTCCAAACTCATAATGCTGCATTAGGTGCGTCTAATTCTGAGGGTGCTGATTTTCTTGTTTATACTACTAATGGAGATGGTTGTCCAGAGGAACTGGTGAGCTCTGTGTCTGGGCGTGTAAAAATTCCAATTTTTCTCATGGTTGATTCTCTAAGGGATGGGATATCCTTGAAAATATCATCGGACTTACTAAGATCAGGAGTCAGTGGTATAGTTGTTTCAGTGGATGAATTGAACTCGTTGAGAGAAGATGACTTGAGCAACTTCTTTTACAGTGAACATGCATCAAATAAGAAAGTAGAGGATGGCGGTCAAAATTTTGACAGTCTCAAAACTACAGATACAGGGAATGGCTTTCCTGGGAAGAATATGATTGCTGGGTTTACCAGATTGGAAGAGAGAGAACAACAGCTCATAGACAAGGAGAAAGCGATTTTGCTTGAAGCTATTAATGTCATCCAGAGAGCCACACCACTGGTGATCTTTTATTGCTAAGAGCTTTGGTATTTATGGGTGTTCTTACATGATATTACATTCAGTACTGGTCTTTCTGCTACAGCTAACGTGAAGTTCCAATTTTAGCAGATGGGGGATATCTCACTTCTCAAAGATGCTGTTTCTCAACTTGATGAGCCATTTTCACTGGTTATAGTGGTAATTGTGTGCTGAACTTCAACCAATTCTGGTTCCACGGATATACATGGGTATTAGCTCTAAATTTCAATGCATATTTTTTGTTTATTAGTAGGTTGTTGGATCAATCAGACCTTGAGTCATTACATGTCTTGGGGGGAGTTTTTATTGAAAACTATAAAGATATCAGCGATTCTTTAATTCTCATGGGGCCTCATCCTTCTTAATTCTTATAAAGATTTTTGAAGGTAATTCATCTGTAAGCTTACATTTAAGTGTATGCCAAATTTGCTGTGGATCTTTGAAATGCTTTCATTGTACTATTTTGAGCTGACATTTGTCGTTTATGGGCAAATGGGATTCCATTTAATTTTTTCTCCTGTTTTTAAAGATTTTAACACTTGGAAACGTAAGCTGAAGGCATTGTTTGCTTGAACTGCCCACCTGAGCTGAAGTCCTTGAAGTTTCACTATCTGTTTCATGCTGGAAGGAACAAATATTCTGAAGCAAACAATCATATTCTGCATAAACAAAAGATTGACACAGATAATAGTTGACAAAGAGAAAAAACCAGTCATTTAAACTTGAAGTTGAATCAGTAACTCAAGGAAACTTTCACTGACAATGAAAAGAAGTAGCCATACAGTTGAATTGTTGGCATTTCTGATAGTTGCAATTGTCTGCAACTAGATAGATTTTTCAGTTATATATATATGTATTTGTGTGTATCTTAAGATGTACCTTTTTGGTATGCTGCTAATATTTAGGCGCTAAATTGTTTAGGTGCATAATCTTTTTGTTGTTGATTGGAATATGCTTATGTCAAATGTCGAGTTTTCCTAATATTCTCTGTCAGCTTCCTTTAGAGTTTAAAAAAAAATAAAAATTGACCAGTATTGTTGACAAATGGCAGAGTAGATTCCTGCTGCTAATTTGATTCTTGCAGATCATCCATCTAAAAGCCAATTGGCTTTGAGTGGGAAGACTGCCCAAGATCATTAATGATCTGGAGAAGGTTTTATTTGGTATGAGATGCCTGCGATAGTTCGATAAGTGCTCCCCTAAGAAAATGGGTTACGGGAGGGGGAGTTGAAGAAAGAAAAGGAAAGTAAGAAACAAGAAACAATCTTGTTTTCTACTTGGACATAAAGGATTCAGATTCATGAATTATTTCCCTTTTTAGTGAGTATCATATAGCTTTTATCATAAAATTCTAAACTGATTGGTAGGTGTGGTTTTTTTTAAATTTTTGTGGGTGGGGCGGGGTGGGGTGGGGGAAGGTTGTGTGGAATTTACCATTTAGATTGTGTATCCTAATTTTCCATTTCAAGAGCTTAGTGTAAGTGTTTTTTTAAGGTTGCCAGAAACAGCATAATTTTTGTTTCTTTTGTTCAACAGGGAGCTCGGTAAGATTCTTACTTTTATTGATTTCACAGGGAGAGTTCAACTCTGGGAAGTCAAGTGTTATCAATGCTTTTCTTGGGCAAAGATACTTGAGGGATGGGGTTATTCCTACAACTAATGAGATCACCTTTCTACGCTACTCTGAGTCGGAGTTAAGTGAGCGACGGTGTGAAAGGCATCCTGATGGTCGATACATATGCTATATACCTGCTCCAATTCTTAAAGAAGTGAGTTTTTTAACTTTGGCTTCCTTTAATCACTACAGTTAGATACATCCCAGCAGTGTGTCAGGAAAGTCCATATTTGTTTATTATAAATTATTCATATGTGCAGTCTTAAAGGATTTACTTTCAAATTTCATGCTTATCTTTCGTTAGTTGTATACTTTTTTCCTTAAAATTTCTCCTTCCTCTCTCTTGTTTTTAATTACTTATATTTCTAGTAGTCAAACGTTTTGTGCAGCAATTGGTATCATCATTCATTAAGACTGCACTTAAAATTCTTGATTTCAGGTAATTAAAATTTTCATTGAATTTTGGTTTCAAATTCTCCTTTATTATCCTAATTATCATGAATGCTGCAAAGGTTATGATTGTCAACTATTCTCACAGACGTTTATCCACTGAAATAACTTTACCCAGAATGAATTAAATGGAAATTCATAGTTTCACAAAGGGTGAAATTGTCGTCATATCCTCTGATTGTTGCTGTTTATGTGTATAAGCGTCTTTAGGTGTGAGTTAGTTTGATTTGGGTCTAAATTATCTCACTTAGTATTCCTTACTGCCCACCTTGCGAGCAGATGATAATTGTTGATACTCCTGGAACAAATGTGATTCTTCAAAGGCAACAACAGTTGACTGAGGAATTTGTGCCTCGTGCAGATTTGATCCTTTTTGTCATGTCGGCTGATCGACCATTGACGGAAAGTGAGGTATGATCTAGGTGCCACTATAGATGCATGATCCCTTGCGATACTGTTTCCTACACTTCTTTATTTTATTGAGAATTTTTTATGGGGATTTTGAAAAACTATAGTAAGTAATTATGTTCGCTTACACCTGTGAGACTCCTCACACCTGTTTGGAAGTATTTGAATGCTGTTGCTATCTGAACTCTAATTAATCATAGTAACAGATGCTTACAATACACAGATAGATCCTGTAGGCTGCCCCAACCAACTCTCAACTTGTTTTGTTTTTCTGTACCCTGTTTAAATGGATTTTAACATGTATCTTTGGCACCTTAGATTGATACATGAGAAATATTATTTGTTTTCCTCTGTATCTTTTTGGTTCTCCTTCTAATTTTGGTACTGTTTAATTTTATTTGAATTATGGTCCTTGTCTTTAACCTTTGGGTGAAATTCAGATGTTGGACTTTTATGAGACACGCTTATGATCAAGACTTCATGTTTGCTGTGATTGCCCTTTTGTCTACTCTCTTTCCTTCACTTTAACCTGAGAAGCTAATCTCTTACTCCCCCATGTTGCCTGCCAGGTTGCTTTTCTTCGCTACATTCAGCAATGGAAGAAAAAAGTTGTTTTCGTGCTGAATAAGTCTGACCTGTATCAAAATGCAGATGAGGTTGAAGTTAATATCTATGCTTCAATTGTTTATACCTAGTCAAAAAAGTGCTTTCTTAATTTTGGGGTATTTTTTTGGGGGTTGGGGTGGTGGGGGAACAGAGGGCGTTGTTGAGCCATGCTTAGGAAGTAGGAACTTTTTTTGAGTAAGTTTCTAAATGCTCAATGCAGCTCAAGGAAGCTATTACATTCATCAAGGAAAACACTAGAAAGATGCTGAATGCTGAACATGTCACCTTATACCCTGTTTCTGCTCGGAGTGCTCTTGAAGCAAAGCTCTCTGCTATTGGTGGTCTGGAAAAGCAAGAACATTTCTTGAATACTGCATATCAGAGGGCAAACAACTTCTCTGACCTTGAAAAGTACCTGTATAGCTTTTTGGATGCATCAACAGATAATGGGATTGAAAGAATAAAGCTTAAGCTAGAAACCCCCGTTAAGATTGCTGAACAGTTGCTTTCTGCTTGTCAGAAGATTGTCATGGAGGAGTGCCAGCAAGCCGAACAGGACTTGGTGTTGGCGAATGATCTTCTAAGCAGTGTAAAACAGTATGCATTGAAAATGGAAAGTGAGAGCATTTCTTGGAGGCGACAAATTTTATCCCTGGTATGGTCCATCTGCATTATATATCTTTTTTACCTGTTTTGTTTCTTCAAATACTTGTAATATTGTTGGCGGATAAACAAATGCAGATTGATAATGCGCAATCACGTGCAATCAAACTTGCAGAATCTACTCTGCAATTATCAAATCTTGATCTGGTCACTTCATATGTTCTTAAAGGAGGTAAATCTGCCCAAATGCCAGTGACCTCAAGTTTTCGGAATGAAATAATTGATCCGGCGGTCTCAGAAGCTCAAGTGAGTGCATGGTTCTGTTTTTGTTGTAATTGAACTTCTAGCTGCAGTTCAAGTGGTGGTCATTATATCTAGTTCAAGTTCTATCATTACATCCCTCCCCTTGTGCTTATCACCCATGTGAAGTAGTTTGTTGTTAGGAATGCAGCCAGCAGTGAGGTTTAATACCAGGTTGTTGTTTGTTGTATTTGATTATGCTCAACTACTCAAATGAGCCAAGCTTGTGCCTGCTAAGAGCTGTTTCACTGTTAGTAAGCAAATAGTATATTTCTTCTTCCAGCCAAATTGAATCTCTTTGTTGATTTTCTATGCTTGTAATGTCAGAGACCCTATTCAAAATTTTATAGCAACTACAATTTAATGGTTATATTGATTTGGTATTCTTTTATCCTTCAAAATTTAAAGTCACAATTCCTTTTATTAAGTGTAGAGAAGTAAAAAATTATCAAGATGCCAAATTAAGTCTTTTCCCATCATTTACAGAATCATATAATATGTCTAGATTGAGATATTTTCTCTAAATCTTAATTGGAGAGAGTCTTCACTGCTTCAAATTTTTTACAAGTTTGGACACATGATGCTTTCTAGCGAACCCTGCCTGTATGCAATTTATTATTTCTTTGCCATTTATTTTTTTCATGGCGGGACTTGATATGCTATGTTATACATTTTCTTTTTTCTGAAAATTTCATTGGCATCCAGAAACTACTTGGGGAATATGCTATGTGGTTACAATCAAACAATGCTCGTAAAGGAAATATATACAAAGAATCATTTGAGAAAAGATGGCCTTCAGTTGTTCCTTCTGTCCAGTCTCAATTGGAGGCCAGTGAAATGCTAAGAACAAAGCATGAAGAAGGTATAGCAGTCATTGAGGATTTTAGTGCGGCCGCTGCTTCTAAAATGTTTGAGCAAGAGATTCGTGAAGTGGTAAGTTCTTGAGATGCTTTTCAGACTGAAATAAGGCTTCATTTTTTTAAACCCAGTTTGGCACAAAAACAGTGAAGCAAATTAAGTACATTATATTCCTGTGGAAGTTTAAATAATGCTAGTTGTCGTCAAACAGCTTAAAAATTGTATTACATTCTCTTATTTTTTTGAATTAAGGATTCCTAGCTGTATGGTGGAGCTTGTTCCAAATTTGTGAACCATAACCTCCAAAACACTCTGTAATGCAAGCTTGCCTTTTTAATGCATGGTGTGTTGAATTGATTGACATTCTCCAGGTTTTTCTTCAGGTTTTCAATTCTCAGTTTGAGTTTCATTCTTACATTAAGAAAGCATGACTTGACAATATTTTGCTTGACATTTTCAGTTAATAAATTGTCTTCTCTGATAATTCCTGGAGTGGATTATCATTCTACAACCTTAAGCCACTCACAGTTTTTAACTATCTGCCGTCGAGTGATATACTTGCAAGAAAACTTTTTCTGTAATTGCCTCAATGCTGTAATTCTTTATGCTTATTGAATCCATATGACTTCAATTAAATAAGAAAATTGGGTGTTTTCAACATGTTGGTTAACTGATTTGAAGACATACGGGGCAACCAGAAGATAAGTCTTATTTTACGAGCCGATCTAATTTACTGCATTTCTGTTAATCCATTTTCAGCTATTGGGTACTTTTGGTGGATTGGGAGTAGCTGGTCTATCCGCATCACTTTTGACATCCATCTTGCCTACCACTTTAGAAGATCTCCTTGCTTTGGGCCTGTGCTCTGCTGGCGGGTATGTAAATTGTAATCTACCTCCTTTTATTATCTGTCAAGATCCTTTCTCTGCTTTCATCTATGAGAACTGGGGTTTGTTCTGTTTCATTTTATGTTTTGTATAAATTGGCCGGAACCAGAATTTTTTGTTCTACTTGATGAAGACACTGGTTCCTATTCTTCTGAAACAGACCTTAATGCCTCAAAGTTGGATCAGATGGCTTTGGACAGAGCAGATTATGTAAGCTTCTGGACAAGCTAAAGTTTGTGGAAAACATGAACATAAATGAGTATTTTTCAGAACTCTAGGATAAGACCCATGGATCCTTATAATTGGTCTCTGCATCCTATATTGTTCTAGTCAAATGATATTTGCATGAATACAACACCATATTGGGCCCGATCCCGTTTAAGCATCTATTATTGAATGGTTAATCCAGAAATGTCTATATTACTTTTCGTATCCTGTAGGAAGCTTGGGTAAACCTGCCTTACTGATTTCATCAACCCAAATATCTTGAAACCTAACAAAATTGAGCAGCTGGAGCAGAAGTTCAAACTTAATATTATAGGTTTCATCAATTAGTTATCTTGAAACTTAGAAACTTGTTTGCACCTATAAAAAGTCTTTTATCTGATATTGGATTTTAGGTACAAGGCTGGATATACACATGTTCCTTGCTCTTGGCATTTCTTTTGCTTTAGGTTTTCAATATATACTGATAGAAATAATATCTTTGATGATAGTCTGTTGGCAATTTCAAATTTGCCAACCCGGAGGCAACAGGTGGTGGATAAAGTGAGAAGAACTGCTGATGCGTTGGCTCGTCAGCTTGAAGAGGCAATGCAAAAGGACCTCTTGGAGACTACAAACAGTTTGAACAACTTTGTAATAATTACTGGCAAACCATGCGAAGAAGTAGCACGAGATCGAGTGAACAAACTGTTGGGTACTATAGATGAACTAACAGCTATTCAGGAAAACCTTGAAACATTACAAATTGAAATCCAAAACCTTCACATAACAAGGTAGCAATAATCCTATGTTTCTCATATAGTCTCCCCCGTTTTCTCCGAGAGTGTCAAAATGTTGTAAGAGTTACTGTGTTTTCTGATGAAGATGACTCTGGCCAGGGGAAACTGGGTTTTGTTGTTTGTCTGCAGAGGAACATTCTAGAATCAATTATTATTTTTTGTAGCCATCATTCCCTGTCATTCTTTTGTGGGTTATCATTTATCAATTAAAAATTGAAGTATTTCCTTTTGCTCTAGCAAATTGCAACCGATTGAAAAAGTTGCAAATATTGAAGTGTAATCATGTACGAACATTTTGGGAAATTTTACCACCCACTTGAGTACCACTTTAGTAATGTTTTAAAAATAGTTTTATTTTGATAAGTTAGTGAGTCGTACAAATTTGCATGATAATGTTATAGAGGGCAATAATAATACTATTACATGAATTTAATTGTGGGCATTCACATAAGAGAGTAGTATCCCGTGAGATCATTATGATTGTGCTTAAATTGTGTTATGTCGGCCATAAAGTTTGTCGAGTGCTTGATGATTTTGTCTTTTGGTTGATAATTAACTAGAATACCAACCCTTGTCGTCCTGACTTTTCTGCATGATTTTTGGCGATGCACCTTTTTCCTTTTGGTCTTTCTTTACAAGCTGAGACCTTGGAGGAAGGAAAGGTTCCACCAGTTAGGTCAAAAAGAATCTCACTTCTGTTTTAGAGTTAAAGCAAAACAGAAATACATTTTAAAACGAGATCACTAACGACAGTAAAAATCAGGTCTACTTTTACTGATCTTTCTTCATGCAAAGGTGGTGACTGGTGAGCCAACAAACAGTACAATTGCACATGCATGGAGTACTGATAAGGTTTTGATTGGAAAACGAGAAAGAAAAGTAAAGAACTCAAGACCATAAAATGGTTGGAACAAACAATTTTAGTGGCTAGGGTTGTAAGATTGTGAGCTAAAGGAAATATCTAGTCTTATTGGTCCCCCAGCCCTAGACTTTTTAGAATTGGCATTGAAGTGTCAAGTTTGTGGAATTATGAAAGGGCTACTTTTGTGTTCATGTAGTGCTTTCCTTTGTTTGAATCGGGAGTAACATAGGAAAGGGCAAAGAAAATGAAGAATGACTCCAGCTTAATATGTTAGAGGCGCATACAAAATCGTACTATCGAGTCAAAATCTATGGTGGTCCAATCAAATTTATGAGCCAATCGAGAGGAAAGAATCAATGATTTAAGGATCGATCATTTTCAAATAGACCCATGGAGCTGCAATTTACATTATTTTAGTATAAGAGGGACTATTTTAGAAAATAACTTCGTTTAATTGAACAAACGGATGGTTTTGTTGCTTGTGAGCTTCCAAATGGTTAGGGTTAGCTATTGATAAATACAAATTTTGGATTGCACTTTTCCCCTTTCTCTTCTCTACTATGCATCACTTTGCCCTTCTCTTTTTTGGAGGGCCCTTTTATGCCTCCATGTGCTGAGAACACAGACTCCACCTGGGATTCTGGTTGCAGTCACTTAGATGGTGATACCTAATCTCGTTCATTGTTTGGTTGATCAGCAGGGACAGCACGTATAAAGGGGAAATTTAGAACAGATGAGTTTACATGATGCAACAACTTTTTAGGAAATTAATCTGGGCCAAGGATGTATAGTGCTTCTGTGTGCTTAGAAAACAACAATTATAATCACCATGATTATGTTCCTAACTTTTGTTTTCTGCAGCGTATTGCTAATTCCTAATTTTCTTTTATGGGCTCTCTTAAAATCGTCGAATAATTACCTAAAAAGTTTTCTTGAATTTTTATATTTCTCCTACATGACATTGAATCTTGCAGTCAAGCTCTCTTCTGTTTTCTTATTCAAGAGTAGATATGGCTATTCGGCCTGACGCGAAACCTTTGCACATAGCTTCTTTTATCTTTTCAGAGGCTTAGGCCTTGTAAAAATAGTTTCTTTGAAACTGTCTTGACCCATAAATCGTGACATAAAGTTAGAATTCTAACTCTATCAAAATGGTATCCACTTATGGCTCGACACAAGTGTGTAAACCCACCAAGTTGTAAAGCTTGTTTAATGCACGTGTGTTCGCTGCATACAAATGCATCGTCTTTGCATGTGCTACACGTCATGTTAAGGTGAAAGAAATAACATTAATACTAAGTTAGTTCTTTGAGTAAAGTAGATACATCAGTATCATGCGATGCATTAATAATTATCATATCGATATATTTTATAATTTTTAAAGTAGGCAAATAAGCATTGTATTAGTTCATCCACTGTACCAGTGAATGACTAAAAACTTCATGTTCTAACCGAGAGTTTTAAGGTGGGCGTCTTTGGTTATTTGAGGTAAAAAAATTTGATAAAAGTTTTAGAGGAGCGAAAGGGACTAAATGTTCAATAGGTCTTGTGAAGTGTGCACATTCATTGACTTTTCTTTGATAGGAAAATTATAGGGTGATTAATCCTTGTCTCTACTGGTTGGGCTTAGCCTGAACTAGAAGTAGAAGATTATTATCCTTCAACGTTTATTGGTGTACCTGCAATAAGCAGCATGTATATATATGGAGGGAGCACTATTTTCTACCTTTGGCAATTGATGATGACTTTGCAAACATTGAGGAGGAGAATTAAGTGGAGGGCTTCCCCCAGGAACAAATTATTTAATAACAACAACAACAACAATAATAATAAGTTTTCTTAAATGTTATCGTTTTTCTTTTTCTTTTTAACTAACTATAAGAAAGTATAAGGAACGAAACAATATTTTGAAATATTATAAATTTTTTTATAATCACACTTAAAAGAAAATTGTTACCTATAAAGACAAAGACATGTTTGGAAGAGGAGAGGGGATGGTTATTAGGCTTAGCTTATTCAAAAGTTCTTATAAATTTCTACATCTTATAAATATTTTTGAAGTTTATAAGATGCTAGATTTTTTTTAAAAATAAGTTCTTAAAATCTTTGAATAAAATAAGATTTTGTAGCTTATAAAATGTTAGTAATGACAATTTTATAATTAATATTCTTAAAATTAAGGAGTTTGTTAAGATTCTAAATATAAATTAGGAATTCCCAACTTTTCTAAAAAGAGCTCATAAGTTCCAAAAATCTTATTTTTAAAGTTTATAAACTCTTTTTTTTTTTTAAAAAAAAATTCCAAACACTTTTCGACATCTTTTAAGATACTTTGAGTAGTTTATAAGCTTACTCAAACATCCACTTAATTATTTATTTACAAGTTAAGTAAAGAGAGCATGAAGCAGTGTGGTATCATTCTGGGTGTCATATTTTTTAAAAGAGAAATATCGGCATAGGGCCTAGCTAAAAGGTTGCAATTAAAATAGTTTAGTCCCCTTCGCAAGGTTGTTTTTTCACAAACTATGTGCATTTGAGCCAAAAAGATTGACCTAACAAGGAGGCTAGAGCGGAAAGAACAAAGGAATCTTGGTTTCTCTAATCATGTTGAATTTCTAGGGTATGTATACCCCACTTTGCAATGTTCGCGTAAGCAAAATTTTAAACCAACTTATTTTTCTCATACATATTTCTAATTTAATATGGGGTCAAAATTGATTATTTATTGATGTTAATTATTATTGCATTGGGATGATATCTAAGATTGCAATACTTGTAGTGGGATTTGAAATCACAACAAAGTAATTAGAATTGCTAGGATGGATTTTAATGAGAATTCTCTATTGCTCAAGTCAAATCTAGAGGTCGAAAAATAATACTTGAGAAAGAGAGAGGAGAATAAATGCAAATTCCATGTATCCGCATGCCTTGGGACATTATATCTATTGACATTTGGCTAATATCTCCTAGTTAACATATATAGCAGCATCTTGATCGTACACGTAGTCTTACCAATGGTGGCGAATATTGTTTGTGGTTGGATCTAAATTTGGCCCGACCCAATGTAAAAAGTATGTAAATCTCCTTGATATTAAGAGTATTTCCATTATTTAATACTACCATATCTCTTAATTGCATTTTTCAGATAACTTTTATCACAGAAAGAAGGACCAAAAAGTGTCATATGTGTATATTTTACTTACAAAAATTAGAGGTTTGGGGCAGGAAAATTTATGGGTTCTATTGGTTTTAAAAAATAGTCATAAAGAAGTGTAAAGTGGATAGTAGGAAGGAGGATTCTTGTGGCTGCATGGTGTTCAAAATGCTATGAGAGAATCAATTTAGGTTTTGACCCTAAGCCAACAAAAAAACAGGTGACATGAAGTGGATAAGCACAAATGAAAAGGAAGAGCACAAGGAAAATGAAATCCTATCAAATGAAAAAAAGGGGGCAAAAAAAAAAAAAAAAGAAAAAAAGAAAAAAAGAAAAAAAAAAGAAAAAAGAAAGAACCACCATCAAGTGAAATAGTGAATCCTCTGGCTGGGGACATATTTTGCTGGCTTTCTTCTGGTTTTAAAACTTGCTGCCCAAAGCTGCTTGTTTTCAGTTCGTTTCTAGTAATTCCCACATCCACCAATCAGATTCAACACTTGAGTTGGGACAAATTAATTAATTAAGGTCCCATTTTGGTGCACAATCAACCATTATTGTCCCATGGACCTAAAAGGATTCTAGTGGGATGAAAATGCAACAACCACCCCACCCCCCCTCCATGCAATTGATACCCCTCCATATGAACACTTTTTGCACCTATAAATTCACATGAACACTTTTTGCACCTATAAATTCACCCCCACATCTTTCACTTCTCTTTCATGCAATTCTCTCCTATCTTTTCTCCAATTTTTCAATATCTTTATCCACCTCCACAAAACCAACATTTTTCACAACCCAAAAAACATGTTTTAATTCACAAAAAACTTTCCAAACCAGATGATCCTCTCAAATCCCAAAATTAAACACATTATCCAAATTGAAAAACCCAATCTCCCCTGTTCATCCCCTTTTTTCCCAACACAATATTTCAAGAAAACAAAAAATAGTTATGTCCTCTACTTCAAGTGTTTGTCAAGGGTTGCAATCCTGTTTGGAGCCACTTTTACTGGAACCACGTGTTTTAATGCACCAATTGGCTCCATCCAAACCAGGCTTATCTTTCCCATGGCCTCAAAAACAAACCGAAATCGCAAATTCAAAAAACTGTCCCATTGACAAAATGTGTGAAAAAACCAACAGAAACGGCCAAGAATCCACCGGCAGCTGGAGTTTCATAGAGTCCCTCACAAGCAATTCATCAAACACCTTCCGACAATTGACCGATGAACCTGAACAAGTTTATGTTCACCCCCTCGTCAAGTGCTCAACTTCTTCCCTCAGCACAAGAAGCCTGGAAATGTGCACGGAGAGCTTAGGGAATGAAACGGGCAGTGGCAGTGGTTCAAATATAGGTGAATTTTCTTTTACTGTATTGGAAAGACAAAGTTCTAGCAGAGTTAAGCAGCCAAAAACCCCAGAATTTGCCAAGAAAATTAAACACAGCAGCAGTTTTCCACCCCCACTGACCTCCATCAGTGGAAGTGACGGCGTTCAAGTTCAGACTCATCGTGAAGGGGGCCGGCTTGTGATTAAGGCCTTCAGTTTTTCTTCCTGCAGCACATATTTTCAAGCCGAGCGCAAAAATGGGAGGCTGAGGCTTTCTTTGCTTAAAGATGGTTATAGGGATAGCGACCATGAGAGTGAAGAAGAAGAAGCGGTTGCAGACGAAGAAGAGAAAGTAGAAGAGGCCGAGAAAGAATGCCATGGGGGTGATGAAGAAGCTGATTTTAATGGGCGTTTTTGGGCAGAAAATCTGAAGGAAGATGAAGGTAAAGTAGGGTGTAAAATTGGGGGTGGGGAGTGGTCTATCAGCAGGTGCAATGGAGATAGGAGTGGCAGCAAGAGGCTGCCAAGTTTGCCATTTTGTGTGGCGATTTCTTGAAAGATTTGTTTCTTTTGGAGCTCTAGATCTTGGAACCCACCCGAGCAAAACTTTATGATTGTTTATGATGACTATTTTAGATTCCTGCCTTCATTTTCGCAAATGTTAGTTATTATGGTTACTAGATAGGATTCCCTCTTATTTTAGACGCTACCAAAATTATAGTTAATTAACCATCAGCTAAGATGGTCGAAGTGGTACCATTTTTCTTTTAACGTCCTTTATGATTTTATGTTAGATGCTGTCGAAAGTATGGTTTATTATCGAAGTTGTACCATTTTTCTTTTTATGTCCTTTATGATTTTATTTTAAATATTGTTAAAATTGTTGTGAAGTGACCATCGATTAAGATGGTCAAAGTGGCACCAGTTTTCTTCTCATGTTCTTATTGAAATTATTATTAATTAACCACTAGTTAAGATGATTGAAGTGATGATATTCTCCTTCTAATCCTTGTGGCTTCAATGTTATTTTCAAATATTGCTAAAATTGTAGTTAATTGAACACTAATCAAGTTCGTTGAAATAGCACGTGTTCTTAAAAAAACGAAAATTTGAGTTTGAACTCAGATGCTGTTAGTCCCCTCTCATTGCATTGTATCGAAAGAAAACTGTGGTTAATTGTTTGTTTTCTTTAACTTTGTCGGCCCAATTAATTACTTTTTAGTTTTTATTGTTTTTATTCTTTTTTGTGGGCAATTTCTTGATCAGTGGGAGGACAAGAATTTGGGGGGTGAGAATGACCGCACAAATAACCGACTCCAACATGAAGTTGGTAAAATAGCCAACTGCCCACAATGATAGAGTGGGGGGAAACAGAAACAAGTTGATCATCACTGAATTTTTCAAAGGTCTCATCACTGTCATGGGGGTCACATTCAGTCCAGCAATGTTGCTAAAACCCTTTTTGATTCTTTTGGCAACAAGGGAAAAGCACAGCCTTTTGCTCATCTTAATCATTGAGATTGTACTGTGAAAAAACATGCAGTACCTAAGACCCTTTAGTTTTCTGTTAAATTATGTCAATCTTGGCTCTTTGGCCTATTTGAGTTCAACAAGAAATTTTTAATATATGATACTTTAAAATTATTGATAGTCAAATTCATCGTTAAATATTGAGGTGAGTTCATTAAATTACTATTACGTTGGCATGCATAGTACTTTAATATTGATGATAATCAAATTTATCATCAAATATTGAAATCAAGTTCTATTACACTGATTCAAATTCAATAAGAAATTTAATATATCATATTTTGATACTGATGATGATCCGATTTGTAGTGAAACGTTCATTAAGAAATTATTCAATTAACAAGCATTGATAGAGGATTTCATGTGAAGTTGTCAAAGATTTTTTATCTACACGCGCACACTAGGTGTTTGCTGTATTTGAACCAATAACATTACACATTATGTATGAAACTTATTTCATTGAGTCAATGATCAGATTTGTGGTGAAACGTTGAGGTCCAGTTGCATTAAGAAATTATTCAATTGACAGACACTGATAAAGAATTTCATGTGAAGTTATCAAAGCCTTTCTTTCTTTTTTTTTAAAAATATATTTTTTATCTACTCATGCATACTAAATGTCTGTTATATTCGAACTTCTAGTATTATATTTTATATGTGAAACTTATGTTATTGAGTCAAATGATAGTAGACAGTTGCACACGGAACGGGTTGTGTACGGATGGTGTACGTAGGGGTGGTTACAATCACAGCTGGTCCCTCTCCAAAGCAGCCTGTATTGGCATCATAGAGTGCGGATAACCACGAAGGTTCCATGTGCTTTGCTCGGCTCCATTCCAAGATTCTTCCATGCTTTAGCCCTACATAAAGGGCACCTCATATCTAACTAATACACATTATCATGCTCTTTTATTTTTTTTGTTCTTCTCTTTATCTTTCAAAGAAATTTTTGTAATTTGTTCCGAAAAGTGAATTCAAGCCGCTAATGGTAAACGATTTCTCGGTCACTTTTTCTTACACTCTTTGTGTCCCCTTGCTACCTAGTTACAAATGAAAGTTATCTCTTTTATGCCACTCGTCCATTTGTTAGATAACTAGACTAACGGTAAATCATCAGTTGCAAAGACATAAGATGTTGTCTTAAAATTTCAATTCTAGTGCTATTACCAAAACGACTGCATTTTTTAAGTTGATGTTTCGATATCTTCTTGCTTACAAATTCCTTCATAAAAAAAGAAACAAAAGAGAGACAAGGAATCCTAAACTGCAATAAACAATTATTTGGATGGAACTTTTCTAACGAAATTTAATATAAATTGGGGTTATCTAAAAGTTTAAAATTAATAATCAATTATTAAAACTTCCTCACTACCCTGTTTGTTTTTATTTCCATAGCCCCCTTGTTTTTTTTTTTTAATTTTCTACTATTCCAATTTTCAGAAATAAAATATATAACTTTTTATACATTTTCACCCAACGTTATTTTCATTTTCAAAACACATTCTTCAATAACTTATATATCTTTTTTCTTTATTCCATTATTTCTGTCTCTCTTCACCTACAACTTATTAAAATCAACATAATCATTGCTTTTTCAACAATTCATTCAAATATAAACTTATTTGCAACTCATTTCCATTAATAAACTTTTCAAATTTTAGAAATGGTGGAAATGAAAATGAAACCAAACGGGGCAAGCTTTCAGTTAAGTGAAAGGCAGGCTTTCACAAACTTGCAGCTACACTCATTAAAATTCTCTATTTTCTTTTTATTTCATTTTATATTTGTATATGAAATTCTCATGTATTGCTCTATTGACAAAAATATCTTCTTTACTTGGGGAAAGAATACTGGAGAAAAAAGGTAACCATTTTAAGTTGTACAAATGCATTCACACCCCATAATGGATTTATCCCTATGAGCAGTCACTAATATGACATATACCTAATGAACTGAATTAGTACAGAACTGAGCTGTGGAGAGTGGTCCATACCCTATGTGCACTAGGTTGGAGGAAGGTTCTTGGGTATCTTGGAAATGGCCAATGGGCATATACTTGGATCAGGTTTACATGATTCCTAGGGAAAGAGGAAGACAATGCCCCAGCGTGGATTCAGGCCTTCCATACATTCACTTTTCTTCTTTTGAAGAAATAAGCATAGGAGATTTCAATTTGGACAACATAAACATAGTTAATTTTTGTGTCTTAATGTTCACCATGCATGCATTGAATGCCATTACTTTAGTTAGCATCGTACACTTCCGACTGATATGAAAATTTTATACGAGAGTTGAAAAGTGAAATTTTTAGGTATTTGTGCTTTCATGTTCTTATAAATCACTTTGGATCTTCTATTTTGTTCTTTATTTCAACTTGATATATTTATGTTAAGTGTATTCTACTCTCAATCAACTATTTTTTACAATAAAATATATTTAATACACAGGTCATATATTCAAGAACTGGAATATAAGATGGAATGTGAAATGAAATAGAAAATTTAAACCGCTTAAATGGTCTTCAGAATTTGAAAGTTAATGGTGTTATTCAAGTTTGGGAAAAGATCGCCCATGAATATCTTAAAGAACAATAAAATAAACATTTAATGTGAAATGTTGAAGAAAGTCATTTACAGATCTCATGAATGCGTACAACATTTAAGTAAGTTGATTATTTTGAATGCTCTACAAACAAAAGATGATTCCAAACTAATGGTACAGTTAGCATTAAGGTAAATCATTCAAATTGGCACTTGGGATTGGAAGTCATCATGTGTGGCATGTGCTTTTCCATATGAATGTATGGTCCATTTACCATACCTTCTATTCATCTATATCATTCTTACAACTTAGCGAATGACGAAGCCAATTATCTTGTCTGGCAATTTTTTCATATCCAATATGTGGCGGAAGATATTTATGATAATTTGTGGTGGTAACACCACATGGTACATAGTACCTTTAAACCTTTCTATGTACAAACACATGGTATGTGGAGTTCTGTGTTCCAAAAGTAGCATGCTACACGAAATTTGAATTAGGGTAAGTTCAATGCTGTCCAAAAATTTTAACTTCTTTATCGAACAAGGTTATTATAATAATATGGTACCGAATCTCGTAAAATCTAATTCTTGCAAATCAGAATGACAATTGCCGATGAAGATGTTTAATTGCTCATTAATTCTATGATCCTGATAAACGTGGATAACCTAATGTATGGATATTTGTTTGTATGACAAAACATTGAGGGATTATTAAATCTTGACTACAACATAGGTACACTTTTGTCTAAGTTTGGAAAGTAAATGGGTAAAAAATAAAATGATATGAACTTGGGGTGGGGGGGGTGGGGGAGGGGGAGCGTGAGGGTGGAGTATGATATGAACATATAGCCCTTGAAATGGAATGGGCGACATCATTTTCAATTCCACGTGTCGACTCCTTTGTAGTCTATGTTCCACCTTAGAATTATTGGCTAAGAGATGGCCCCGAATTTCTAACTTATTGGATCATAGGCTTTGGTCCAATAGTTTTGGGTTGTTTCTTTCATTTGTCCGTAACAAAATTATAACATATAGATCCTACGTCAAAAATGAAACTAAATTCATTTTATGGATTACATGTGAAGTATATTTCAAGGAAAAGGTTCTTTGCAAGCCACTTTAAATGAGGCGTGATAAAATAATTATAAAAATTCAATGCTTGTAATTGTTGACATCCGATTTAGCTGCTTTTTTAATTTTTCTTATGCATATGAATACATGCACTGAAAATTATTCGAGTTTATATCAAAAACTTCACCCATAAAATAAAAGTGTAAAAATACTACTGCTCGATCATAAACTAGTGGCTTAGCATCCAATCTAGTTGCATTTGGAAGGACTAATCATCTAAGATGCATGCGTTCTGCATGGCCTTCTTAGCTCTCGTTCTAAAATTTCAGAATCTCTCTCTCTCTCTCTCTCTCTCTCTCTCTCTCTCTCTCTCTCTCTCTCCCTCTCTCTGTATCTATACACACAGACGTGCATAATATATATATCGACCTCTTCAATAGCATGAATACAAACACACACGCAATTAGTGTGATTTTTGAATAGAATAGTTGTGATATATGTTAGCATCCCTTCAAATTAAAAATTGACGATTTTTTTAGGGAAAAACTCAGCTGACACTTTTTGGTTTTACACATTATAATAATATGAAACTTTACTTTCAATGGGTTTTTAAAGATGATAAAACGAAATGTTTGTTGGGTCATAGTTATAATAATGTGCGATGACCTCCAAACAAGGGTCGAATCCATGCATCCTACTCAAAATAATAATGCAATCTATTTGTCCACCCAACAATGGACATAAACAAAAGCCTCATTATTCCAAAAGGGAACAATAATAACGCTCAAACTAATTATTCCCTTTTAAAAAAAAAAGTAATAATAATAATTATTATTATTATTCCCTCACTTACATACATGCATGTACACTCGCGCGCACACACATATCATACATTGGAATGGACCCATTCTTTCCTTTCGCAAGATATATATATATATATATATATATATATAAGTTTAGTTATATTTGTGTGGATAACATATTTTGTTACTATCTAAGAATTACACCATAAAAATAAGATAAGAAGTGTAGTATGAACATTTGTCAAGAAAAATTTCATAGTCCACTTGAGTATGTCCTACTTTAAACTAATCATTCATTGATAATGTAGCGACATTAAAAAAGCAAATATTAATGTCGTTATACATAATCTTATGATTTATAATCCATTTGAGTAGCCTTACTAATATATCACACACACACACATATATATATATATATATCATAATTCTGAAATCAAAATTATATTTATCATCCATCACCTTCATCTAAGCCTCTAAGGCACATATTTTCCCACATCAAGCCCTTTAGGGGCACTCACTTATTGTCAATAGATGTATACAAAGTTCTCGCTATTTTTTATATAATATGTATATACTTACATATGCATGTCGCAGGTCAATAACAAACATTCAACTTAAGTTACTAAAAGTCTCTACCTTTATTATGTATGTGATGTATACATGTTCTAAGGAGGACCGCACCAACCAAAGAACCCAATGCTTGGGTTGGGTTGGGTTGGTCGGCCTCATCTTTCCACCATGGCAAGTGGAAATCCTACCATTTTCTTTGTGGTGGCCTTCGAATTAATCCAGTCCCCTTCTGTCCTACGTGTTTCACTGCATTGCTCTCAATCCACATGCACTATATTTATATATATCCTTGCACAGGAATTGTTTCTTTCGACAGTACTTAGATAACAGCCATATATATTTGTCCAGTGTGTGTCACCAATCTAATCCGCTTTTCTACCTTTAATCCTAATTGTGATGTTGAGCTAGCTGAGGTTTCTTTCTAGGCTGAATATTCTTGCGGTGTCAATTTACTCCTCACTACTTGGCTGATTACAACTGCCCATATCCAAATGGAATTTACACACCCCATTATTTATGTATATGTGGAATTATTACAAAACCCTAAGAACCCTGAAAATTTCTTCTTAATATATGCCACTCATTATATGAACTGAATATATATATGTATAGGGCCCATGAGAAATAACATGTTTGAATGGAGGCCACCAGAGTTCTTGATGCTTATCTTAAGCTATCAAATGCCTGGTTCATATATACGTGTAATGTATGGTCATCGATTGTTACTAATTCTTCATATTTCATGCATGTTTTTACTTAGAATTTTATGATTCTACATATGAGGGTATAAATACAGGACAATTTTATTTAATTTTTATTAATTATTAGTATTTATTTAATCTAAGTCGTCATTGGTGTTGCCTGGTGGGAGGATGACTCCCGACAATGCATCGGTTTAGGATACCACAAAAAGACCCACGTTCCTACAAATATTTGGATTTTGGAAATCTAGTCTATGCTGTCGGGAATCTACAGAATTGTCTTTTTCCAATTATTTTAAATTGAACCCATCTAGTAACAAGTTGAACTTATTGTTTTATTCTGCTCATGTCCTATTTGGTGACTATTTTCTTCGAAATTTTGGTACCAACTTTCAACTTTTATCTCCAAGAGAAACCATTTATTACTAGAGTTAATCAGCTTTCAATAACCTTATTACGTGTTACATTTTTGCAAAACCCTCGTCTAGCACTACATGGTTAGTATCATAGATTTAGGACGTAACTTGCAATATTCCACTATTGAACTTGTTTTCTTTCTTATTTATATACATATGTGCATCAAAAGTTCATCATGATTCGGACTTCTAATTTTATAATTATAAGTGTGAGTGTAACAGCACTAGACTACTTGATCATTATGCTATCGCTGTCGATTTTATTCTTTTTCTGAGGCTAAACAAGCAATTTTCCTTCTGATTAGGTGGTAAGGGCTAAACAAGTGAATTTTTACTTAACAACTAACTATAGTAAGCTATGAAAGTATTAGGCTGTGATACTCTGAGGGTACGTTTGGTTTGTTGGACATGACTTGATAGATAAACTTATCAAGCCATATCAATTTGGATGTGAAGACAAAAGCCCACGATTGATACAAAACCCGGTCCACAATCCTATATTCAATTGATAGTTAATCCCACCACTTGGGCCAAGATTGTGCAATCCAAGTTAGTGGGAGGAATAAGAAATTAGGCTCATGACAATTATACCTATTCAAATTCATAAAATTGGACATTATAATGGGTATTTGAATAAATTTAATAGTTTAATTATTTAATCCTTGTATTCAAACAAGGGATTGATAAAATAAATACATATTCAAAATGTATAATCATAGTCACTAAATGTAATATTATATTATTTTCAATATTGTAATCCCACCACATTATTATAATTTTATCAATCTGATCTATATATCCAAACGTGACCTGAAGTAAATGACTAATCAATCTAAAAGTTGAAATGCATAAATGATATATATATATATATATTTGGTCTTTAATTCTTACAACAATTATTTAATTAGAATTACCCATTACGATTATATGATTGTTGACTCGCACTAAAATTAATTTAAGTTATTCCTGATTTTGGACTAGCCCTCAACTAGTGTATTACATAATTTTCATAATTAATGTGTATCATTCTGGAATGGATCAGATGCACCACTCTCGACTCCATCCAAAACGTTTAAACCATGAAAAATTTGGTGTACGGCATAAAATAGTTATATTTGTTCACTAATTTGTTCCCCCTACGCCGAACCCCACCAACGTCAAATCAAATTTCACGTAAAAATTCAACTGTCATCTTTGGAAAACTGAGTAGTATCAACCTGTGAGGAAGAGGCCTTCGCCTTTGGTTCAGAAACTTTTCTTGGACTATATTGGTACATATTTATCCTTCATGCACCTGACTATTAGACCCCAACAACTCGTTGTCTAATTTCCATTGGCTGATCGCCTCTGGCCAAATATTCCTGAAAATCCTATGAAAGAATCCCACTTAACTCCTCCAGTGCAGAATTATGCTTGATTGTACAGCACAAGAACATGGTCAATTTGTACGAATCCATTGTTTCACTGCGCTTATTAGAATCCTCCGTTCTCACACGGTCACACCAACAGGTTACGGATCTCGTTTCACGACAAAAAGGGAATTATAAGGGAATCTATAGGCCTGCTCATAGGGGAGAATTATTGAAAAACTAAAATGCCCTTCCTTTTAATCAAAATTTTAGAAATAGTTCTAGAATTCGTGTTTTTTTAAATGGGTCAATCCGATCATTCGACTCGGATTTATATGTCTAAAAGATTCAGATCCTTCAAGACGGCTATATGTACACTCAAGAAAGTGAACACGTAGACTCTACAGTATCAAGTCAATTGAAGCGTTAATTATAAATATCCCCTCATTTATTGTCAGAGAAGATCAATTAATGATATCAAATACTCACTTATACATTGAATCTTCCTACCTAACGATCTCATACCAATATTTGGTTTAAACCTCTAACTTAGAAAACATTCACTCGAACTCTCATCTTTAGTAGACCTCTCTACCATCGACAAATATACTGTTTGTTATATTTTGCAACATCACCCGCGTCCTATACAATCTCTAGAATTATTGAGAATACTAAAAGTTTAAGCATGTTGTTAAACTTGTATATTGCTTGGATATGGGTTTGCAAAAACTTAGGCTTTGTTTGGTTGCAATCTCTTAAAATATTTTGTCAACTCCCAAAATAAAAACAAATAAGACATCACATTTCCCAATCTTACTATCCAAAAAACACAAAATTATACCCAAAATGCTCCTCCCTATTCCTAATATATATAAATATATCAATCATTCCACCTATATACACATACACAATTATAAATCTATCTCACCCGATTAACCCAACACAACAAAAGTATGATGACATAACATTTACAGTAAAATTTGTCTTCTCGTAAAATACTTCCAAGTAAACAATTTTTTTTCAAAATATTCTCCAACAACCCTCAAAACAAAAACAAACAAACCATCCCATTTTCTTAATTCACTTTCCAAAACACCTTCTCTCAAAATATTTTCCATAATTCAAACAAAATGCAACCAAACAAAGCATTAACATGCCTCGTTTTTTTTTTCCCTCTTAATTTATACACATGTACACTAGAAGTCTGATAGGTTCAAAACCTAACATTACAACTATATGTGAGACTTGTATTAGTGAATTAAATAGCCACCGATACCTTAGCATGCTGGGCTAGAGAAAGAGGGTTGAATGTATGAATAAATTATAGAATGAATTACAATCACAATCCCTTAGGTTTGGCGTAATTAAGAAAAAGTCATCGCTTTTTCAAAAATTACAAAAAAACCCTAATGTTTGCCGTCTAACAAATTAACCCAACCATCACATGCCATTAGGATTTTTTGAATTCGCCGTTAAAATTTGCATGTGAAATTTTAAAATTACCCTTTGCCTTAATAACTTAGTTTTGACCATTTATGACAATTTTTTGCAAAAAAAATACCCTTGGGGTTTGTACTATAATGTTTTTAATTTATATAAGGACTTAATAGTAATATAGCTATACTACAAGGATTTAATTGTAACAAATCTGTGCATACATAAACGTACATATATAACGTAACATTATATACTATTTATGTGTATATATATCATACATATATAAAGTAATGTTATATACTATAAATGTATACATGTCATACATATATATATAGAACTCCCCCCCGCCCCCCCGGCCAGTGGTGGCCGCCCTGGTGCTGCGGCAATGGCAGTATTGCTGCCTGCTACCCATGGCAGCACGGTTGCCAGCAAGCGGAAGGAGTGGGGGGGGAGGAGTGTATTTTATTTTTTTTAATTTATCTTTTTTTAATTAATAATAATTTAATTAAGATATATATTTAATTTTTTATTTATTGTGTTTTGAATTAATTAATAAATTTTAGTAAGTCTATTTTAAAGAGATTTATTATTTGAATAAATATTTTAATTTTTTTAATTTATATATGATTATTATTTAATAAATAATATAATTAAATTTAATTTTTTTAAAATTATTATATAATATTGGTTAAAGATATATATTAATTTTTTTACTTATTTATTCTTAATTAATATAATTTTAATTTTTAATTTATTATTTTTGTTAATTAATAATTTTTTTACTCATTTATTGTTATTTGAGATAGATTTATTATTTGAATAAATATCTTACTTATCTTAATTTTTTTCAATTAATAAATAATTTAATTAAGATATATATTTAGTTTTTTATTTATTGTGTTTTGAATAAATTAATAAATTTTAGTAAGTTTATTTTAGAGAGATTTATTATTTGAATAAATATTTTAATTATTTTAATTTATATATGATTATTATTTAATAAATAATATAATTAAATTTAAAAAAATTTGTCTTTTTGAATTAATATATAATATAGGTTAAAGATATATATGTTAATTTTTTCCCTTATTTATTCATAATTAATATAATTTATAATTTATAATTTATAATTTTTATTAATTAATAATTTTTTTTACTTATTTATTGTTATTTTTACATAGATTTATTATTTGAATAAATAAATTAATTATGTTGAATATTTTTAATTAATATATGATTATTATTTTAATAAATAACATTATTTAATTCAAAAATTTATCTTTTTTAATCAATAAATAGTTTAGTCAAAATTACATACATATTTAATCTTTTACTTATTTATTCTTAAGTAATATATTTTTTAATTTTTGATTTATTATTTTTATTAATTAATAAATTTAACTAAGTTTTATTAATCAATATTTTATTTATTAGATATGGTTATTAATGTAATATTGTTTAATATGTAACTCAAGTAATAAATATTTTATTATTTAACATTATTAGATACATTTATTGTGTAAGTAAATGATTTTAAATATATGCACTATTTAAAATAATTCAAAAATTTAAGATATCATAGCACATAGAGGGGTATTTAGGACTTTAGTTATCCAACCAATTTTTAGAATTTTTTTTACCTTTTCTTAATTATTTTTCTGTCAGTGACATTTTTGACTTTTCACATTTTCTATCTAACTTACAAATAAGTTCGTCAATTTAGAGGAATTTTTGTAATTTTTGAAAAAATGAGGACTTTTTCGTTATTATGCTAAATGTCAAGGATGGCAGTTGTAATTCGCCCTAAATTATAATCCCATAATCCCACCAATATATGAGGTTTGAGAGTCGCAAAATCTTTCCATTTAATCCCAAGTTAAAATTGATTGATTCACGTTCACCTAATTGAACCTAAGAATTCTTGTAATTTAAGTTGTATCAATTCTCCAATTTTAATTTTGGGTCTCACATGTCAAGAGTTTAGTAGAGAGGACATCTATTTCGATTAAATACTTATCATTACATCAAAACCTATCTTTGTTGATAATGACAATTTTATTTCCTTAATACTCTTGCCATTGCAAAACTACCATGAAAAGGACATACTTGTCCTCAACCATTCAAGTATTTGTCCAAGACAAAGAATGATGTTAATACTAGGTGCCAATATTGCCAAGTTGGAGAAATAACATCATAAACTTATCAAATCAAAAAAGAATATGAATGATTCAAGCTCAAATCGTATTCCCCAAACAACTGCATACTCCAATTCTTTGATAATTCAATTCCTCTTTCTTTTCTGTCTATATGAAATTCATAATTTGAGTACTTCTCTATCACACGATGCCAATGAAATCAAAATCCCATATAGCTCCCAATATCTTGCGTGCTCATAGGAACCCAACTCACTTAACTTTTTCTTCTACACACCATAGCTCTAGCTCTAAAATGAAGATTTGGTTATTAACTCAAAAAGATGCTCAATGATCAAAGTCACTCAAATAATTTGAGCTCAAGTCCCTTGGACTCATGAATTTATGCTAAAGTTGAGTTCAATTTAAAATATTGAGTTCCAATTTGGCCAATTTACTATCAAGTCTATTCAAGCTCGTAGTCGAGCTTATCTATACAAAAAATTATTTATAATACTTGAATTAACATTAATTGTATTGTTCTAATTATTAAAGTATCATCAATAATATTGTAAAATGAAATACAATCATGTTTATTATATCACAAACTTATTGAAATAAATTATAATTATAAATTGTTAGTGTGTTTATGTATTATAAATTGTTATTTCAAATTACCACTATTATTATTAATAAAATTGTAGTGTATAAACCTTATAAGTCCAAATTTTTGAAGATTGATATTAAACTCGAACTCAAGGTCAAAAAGTTTAAACTCTAATTGAGTTTCACTCCCCATTCCCCCACCCAACCCCCTAGGTTGCAGATATGTTCTGGATCCTATCAGAGGCCTCCTAAACCAAGGGAACATGCTGTAAATTTTTGGGCTCAAAAGCAGGTGCCTATTGCTCCACAAGAAATCCAGCTTTCTTCTTTTTCTGTTTGTTTCATTTATTGACAAGTTTATAATGGGCCTTCAATGTTCAGAGTCCCTATATCTTGCTAAATACTTATCACTGCACCGTAAAGATCAGCAGAATTCGCTGCCAGAGAACAACCAGCTAATGTAAAGCTTGTAGGCCAATTAAAATGGTAAGATTGAACTTCTACAACTAACAGCAACATTATCACTCTTAACACTGAAACTGGATAAACAGCGGTCTTTAAATTGTACGCATTAGCAAGGAACCAATGCCTTCAGATACAAAAACTTTTAAGCCTCTTAGGGTGAAAACCAAAAATGCTAGGAATGTACAAAGAATAATCTTGATTACCTAACTGTAAGAACTAAACACAGTCCAAAAAGAACGAAAAAAATCGCATGCAAGAAGTCATTAAGACATTACCAGTTTAATTCACTGAAGAATTGCCAATCTAACTGGAGGTGTTCTTCCTTGTAGAATACACCCGATATGCTGCCAATCCAACAAAAGTAGCGGCAGCTCCAACTGTAATTTTTTGCAAAATCAAGTCATAACGGTAATTTCACATGAAGTAGCTAAACAAAATGCAAGTACAATGCAGATCATATGGGTAACCATGTTCCTATCAATTTTATGCAGTGTGCATGCAAGTGTGTGTAGGGCTTCAAGGGCGGGGTCTGCTAGCTTGCATATTGAGTCAATAGTTGTTCCAAAGTCCTAATTGAGAATTCTCTGTACATGCAGTGAATTGCTTCCAAAATCCACCTTACTCAGCTCTTTTGTGCCACTAAGCCTGTTATCACAAATTCAGTTTTTGATACATTTTAGAGTACCTGAGAGACACATGAGAGCACGATTAACAAGCTGGCGATATCTCTTCTGACTGCGGCCAAGATCAGTTTCAGGAACACTCAGATGAGGTTGCTCAGCTGCATTTACAATTTTGGAGAAGACACCATTCAGATCTCTTTCTTTCACACTTACAGGAATAGGTGCATCGATCCCCATATCCAGACAAATCTAGAACACATAAAGGTGAGCTCTAATCAGATCATGAATCATTCCTTTCCATATTTCTCCATGATTTTCAGTTATTAAGCAGTTCAAATCTCTTAATACAAGCTTCAAAAGTGAGGAAGGTATGGCCAAGGAAGCAGCAAGTACCTTCACTGAATCTTTGTTTGCTGTTGAATTTGAATCAAGATCATTCTTTGCGGCAATCAGGAGACAAGGCATCCCAAAACCACTTTCTTCCCCTTGTCTAGCCACATATGAAAGCAATTCTATTGCTCCTTTAAGAGAATGCTCGCTCGAGCTGAAAAAAAATTTAATCAAGGGAACCATGTGAGAGGAACCGCCTTGCTTAGACCATGTCCTTATCCACTGAAAAGGAAAGAAACAGTAAAGAATACAAGAAGTGGCTTTGTTATACAAGAGCACAGTAAAACATCCCAACCTATCATACACAAAAACAGCTACATCACAAGTTGCCAAAGATTCCTTATTGGATAAAATTTTCTTAACTCCATCTTCTGGAATCTCCCGAAGTATAAGAGTTTTCTTGTTACCCTGCAATCAGAATAGCCAGAGTAGAAACAGTCACACAGTTAATTGCTTGAGTACACGACAGAAAAGCATTAATCTCCATCTACAAGACACTTGCTCAAAACAATTCACATCTTTCATCCACCCACCCAAAAAGCAAGAGAGATTGTATCAAGTAAATTTTGTAGTTAGTATTTACCCCCTGCTGGTTCACAAAATTCACAACATATTGTTCTGCGGTGGTTGGAATATAGTTTTCAGCAAAAGGCCTGTAGCGAAGAGAAACAACAAAAACATCTCATTCAGATTTGCAAGGGGCAAAGGTAATGAAACATGGTTCATATAGTTATAGAAGAGAGCTATGTAATTCCTATCAATTCCTATCAAGAATTTGAACAAACATTTAATATCTCTGACTCAAATAAACTTATTTTTATGCATGTATGGATTCAGTCCCAGACCTTCCCAACAAAGACATCGACAATGCAGATTTTCCAGAATTTTTAGGTCCAAAAACAAAGCACTGGAAAACATTTCGTTCTGTTTGTTGCTTCTTCCTGTCGACTGATCTTCTCCTAGTGATGTGGAGGGCTGATGCTGCATTGCAGTTGTGACCGATGTAAATTAAGTTGGCTATACTTTGAGCCGGATCCAGTGATGTCATAAGAGCCCACTGTAATACAAGTTCCAAATGAGAGAGCTTATCACAAAGTTTATGCCTTTCTGAAAAGAATGTCAGAGAAGGAGTATAGTTGAGTAATGTGTTTCATTTTAGGAGCAACTGAAAAAAAACGGAAAACAAATGAAGAACTTGATTTACACATGGAAAATAAATTTCATATTGTAAGCAGTTTTACAATAAGTGTTCAGTGATGAAAGTGCAGCTAAAATTAGCCACCAACTCCATGCAAGTAATGAGGTAAATCCCATCTATTCAAGAACTAAGTTATATAATTGTACGCATCAATAGCTGAAAGACAGAAAACTAAGTGAAAACCTTGAACAGGAAAATTATTATTTTCATGAGTTAAAATTATTCACGCACCATACAATGGTAAAAAGATCCCTTTGGTAACACAACCTAATTCTTCAGCACAAAACTCCTATTATGTGAGGTTAATGGGGAACTTCCTGTCTTGCATATTGGACTCATGGTTATTGTAAAGAATTTGTAAGTAATATACAGCACATCTAATCAAAAATCAAAACAAGCAAGCTGTAATACCCACCTCTGATAGGAATCCAGAGAGAGATAATCCGCGCAATGGAGTTCTCTCAACTGCATCCTTGTAGGGAGCTTGATCCCAGGGACTGAATTTACAAATGAAAGTCCAATCAAATAATATTAGGGTAGGCAAGGGAAGAGTAACTAGAATTTTTTATGGAAGACATGCACACTCAATGACATGCTTTAATGTAACAAATCAAGGGGAAAAATCACAAAGACCATATTTTCCAAGGATTTTTATAAAACAATAAAAAAATACAGATATCTGGCATAGTTCAAGAATTCAACCACATTCAAGTCACAAACATGGTTATTGTATTTAATGAACAATTGTTACGCAACCAGATTCTCACATGCGTGGTAAGCTGAAAGTAGTTGTGCCAAATTCAGTTGAATGAAGGAAGATAACGGTTTAGACACATTGCTTGCTCATCAAAGCTCAAGACAATGTTCAGAATATACCAGAAAAGTCTTTCAGAGGAAAGTCATGCAGATTATGGGCAGATAAAAGTTTTTCAGAGGAAGTCAGTGCAATTACTCTATTCTGGGCAGTCGTGGAAGCAACAAGGACAACTCAACCATAGAGATACAATTCAATGCTGATTTTGGTCCCGAAGGAACAAATACCAGCCCTTATAAGAAAGTTAATCACATATGTCAACAATCAATCATGGAACAAAAGTCCCATGAAACACACAGACACAACAGAAATGCTTTTTTTAGAAGAGATTGATCCCAGCAAACTCAACAAGAAAGCAAGCATTTTATGGTCATTACTTAATATTGATTTGATGTCCAAAAACGAAACTGTTTATCCCTGCTTAAAATGGATCCTAAAGTTTGTAGCACAACGACAGAATACTGCAGAAAACAAATTTACCTTTCTGGGGCAGTTGAAAATAAATCTTCAAGCTCACTTTCACGAAGAACTCCATCCTATAAAATCAAAAAGGTGATAGGTCCACAAGTGGAGCCAGAATAACATTGGACATCTTGGATAATGTCTATGATAAAAGAATTCTACAACAATATGCACCTAAGTGACACGTATGATAGCCTAATTTGTTCAAGATCTAACTCTAGTTCCATCTGTAGTCAAGAAAAATTAAGTGCACAAAGAGCATATGGCAACTTTGAATATTTAAAATGTTGGAGCAATTACTATAAGTCGAGAGGTAAAATTCTATAGCAATGTAAACCAACATGACCAGTGAATATAATCTACTCTCTCTCTCTCTCCTCAATCAATTAAAGTGCACACATGATGTGAGTGTGACGACCACAAAAAATCCTCTTAATCCAATTAAATGGCAATTTTGGCAGCTTTGAGAGCAATGCACGCAATTCACAATGCCAAAAATGGTGGAGCATTAGAAAAGTTGTACAAAATATTGACATCAAAACCTTTCCCAAGGTGGGGTAGGACACAAATTATCTTGACCTATAAATGATTATAGAACAATTAATCTAACAAGCTATGCTTTTGGCACGAACCACTTCAGGAAGAAATAATCAAGTTTTATGATTACTCAAGTGATGCATGTTTCAGATAATGGGTTGATATATAATAAATGGACATGTTTGGCGTAGATTAATGAATTAACAAGGTCCAATTCTAAAAAGTGTGCTGGACAATCTCAACAATAATTTCATAGATCAATTTTCTTTTGAAAAATTTGAATGATCATGGTTTAGTTATCTTAATCTGCCCTAAGAATTTATATCCAATAGCATTTGGCTCTTATGATAGGAAAAAATTATAGAATTTTACCAAAATGTAGCAGTTATCTTAAAGTTGTAGCTATTGGTGACACCAAACATATTCCCTCTAGCATAAGTACCAAAGAGTACATCCTTTTTGCAGGAGAAATTCCCAAACTTTTTTGTATAACCCACAAGATCATTGCTTATAATCCTGATCGCTGATTTTACTAGTGAATGAAGGAAATTGAACTTCAAAAAGAATTTGCAAGAAAGGAAGACTGATGTGCCAGAAAGAACATATCATGTCCAAATATTTTTTCAGTTGAATGTACCCTATTTTTCTTTTTCAGCAGACTCTTTGCAGTGATTTCTCATGCATACTTCCAATAATGGCCTACTGTGTGCGTAGACTAACAAAAAGTTTAATGTCTTACCATCAGCATAACATTACACATGCTCTATCTTGAAGTCAAGTGAACAGAAACAGAACAGCTCTGTTGAGATCACAACAGGCATCAAAGGATAGAGTTAATACTAAAGGACATCAGATGATGGAAGTTTTACTGATCAGAAATAGAACCATTTCGATCAATATAGTAAATGCCAATTCTCATCATTATATATTAAGTTGACATCTGTCTGCTAACTGCTTATAGGTACAGGTTTTCATTAGGTTGACAGAGCCTATTACACATCATAAAATCCAAATAGTTCAGCAACAGACTCTCTCTTCATCCACCCCCTGACCATATGAAACTTCTTGTTTAACTTATTCTTCATTGTAAAGCAGATGTCAAATGAATTCCAGCTCGCCCTCGAGGCATACCAAACACCAAACTTTCAAAACAGATTATAAGATAGTAATAGAATAAGAACGTACTTTATCATCATCGAATGTGCTGAAAATTCCCTTTAAAAACTCTACAGCTTCACTTGTCAATTCAACACTCTGCAAGAAGACAGGTATATGGAGACGACAAAAGAACGATAATCTAAGCACTCATAGAAATATTAAAAGGAAACAATGCTTTGATACTTGTACATCAAAACACAAATAGATCCCTATATGTAACAATGAATAAAGTGCCAACACTAAATAGTTTTAGGAAATGATAGATTTTTAGCCAAATAACAGCTTAAATTCATTACCAAGTTTTGGCTACCTAGATAAGACACTGATACCAGTAAATATAATGGATACACTCGCTGAAAATCTAAATTCATTCTCAATATCCCATTTCCAATATCATGGTTACCTTTCTTCTCAATCTTTTTCTTTCTTTATAATTACTTCTCCAACATACCACACATTATTTCTCTCTCCTTTAAACATAAAAATATAATAAAATATTACAAAACAAATTAAATATTTATTTCATATCATCATTCTCATAATTATTATCATATTTTGTATTATTAAACAACCAACTTCCTGATCCATTGTTTTGACACCACTATCACCCCATTAACCCAACTTGAAGTGACACAAAACATCAAAGTTGGCATTTATCTGCATAACATTGAACAAAATCAATTTTAAAAATTAAAGAGAGCTTTTGCATTACAGACACATTATCGCAGCTACAAAACAATAACTGAAGACATGCTTTGCTACAAGAATCACCTGATCTGAAGCCTTTTTGTTGGGAATTGACAAATAATCATCCCTAAGTTTTAGCTCATCATTGTACCCAAATTTTCTCAAAACGGTCCATGTGGTCTCAATTCGGCCTTTCTCTATAAAAAGTGCATGAAGGAAAAGAAAGCCCGTTAAGGTAAGGCCAAGGTCATTGACTCCTTCAGGCAACTTCTCTTGTACCACTCTTTTAACACCCACTATTTCAGCAGGTTGCAAAGGAGCATTAAAACACTTAACCTGTTCACCAATGATAGAAGAAAGAGGTTGAGGAAAAAAAAAGGATCAGAAAAAACTGCATTTTCACACACACAGAACTTAAATGGACATGAAGAAAATAAAAAGAAAAGAAAAACCCTTTATTTAATTTTTAAACAAAAAGTTTTAGGCATAGACGACAAAAAACAACCTGAAACGCATTTAGCTCCTCATCATTGAGAGCACCATCCATATCATGATCACAAAGAATGAATATCCTCTTTAGCGCTCTCATGCACTGAGGTCTTAAAGCTTGAGTTTCTTGATCAAACAATGGTGCTGTTGGGTGAAGGACGGCCTTTTGAGCAAAGTAGAATACTTCTTGAATCTACAAACAATTTAAAACCATTGCAATCATCTGCAAATTCTTGTTCTTGTTGAAAACAAAAGGAAAGAGTAAAATCAGAATCTACAAGATTCAACCATTATCTCAAACCTGAAGCATGCTAGCTGCAGAACATTCTATGCAAGTCTCAATCTCCCGAAACTGCTGCATGAGTGGCACCATCTCAATGCTCAAATTGTACTCCTCATCTCGCCTATCTAGCTTGCAACCAGCCACAATCACCGGTGCCTTGACCTAAGCAACCACAATTAACAAGGGATATTCAAGTGAATATACAACAATAACAAACAGCAAATAAATCAATTTTTCTGAGCAGATGTAATTGTAGCTCAACAAGTTTAATAACGATATAACATATGAAATTATCAAGCTACTCAAGGTAACACATATTCCAGTGAAATAAACTTTCTCAGGGATTGGTTCTCAATCACCAAACAAACTCAACCAAAATTTCAAGTTTGGAAAAAATTCAAACTAAGTTTGAACAACATGTGGTTTGGCTCCATTTGATTCTCTGCTGTGTCGGCAGCAAGTACTGTAAAGTTCGTTTATTTTTGAGGAAACAAACAAACAAAAAAGTAGACAAAGATTGATAAGAGAATTAGACACCTCTAGACAAACGATGCAGTGAACAACAGTAAAATATCATAGCATCAAACACGTGAAGAAATAAGTAATGTATAATAAAGATTTAGCTTAAACCTCTAACCGCCGAACGTCGGGAAGCCAGAATGAACTGAGGCGATTAAGAGTCAAAGGCTGATCGCATGCATATGTCAACACTACTGCATCAGCACGCTTCAGTTCTTCGGCGAGCCTCCCTCTATTTTCCAAACTGCATCCACAGACTAATACATCAGAATTACAAATAAATAAATAAATTCTCATAATCCGCTAACAAATCAGAAAATCCAATTGAAAACGAAATACGCGTGAACTGTGCACCTGGATGAGGTGTCGATGATGACGATGGGGACATTATCGGGATAATAATCAGCGGGGAGGTGAGTGGGAGGGAGAACGGGCGGGACATCCTGTCTGAAGGTCTCGGCTGCCGCCGCCGCGATGAGGCTGGATTTTCCAGTGCCGCGGTCGCCGACAACGACGATCCGGACGCTGTTGCGGGTACCGGAGTTGGGACCGCCAGCTGGCATTGGTTCGAAGTTTTGAAATGGTCGAGTTTGCTGATTGGGGGTGAGATTTGTGTGTTTGATGGAGCGAGGGGGCCAAGTCAAGTGCTAAACAATGAATTAATAAAAGTAGAACTGGGGTTATAATATTCCTTGTCTGGAGATATTATTTGGAAAAGTTGTGGAGATCTTGTCAACGGTACAATTCCAATATTAATTAATTTGCTATTTTAATTTACTACACTTATAAAATAAACATGCTGATAAAATAGTTGAGTGGCTTTTACCTTAAATAACATTAAATTTCATATTATATGAAAGGTTTCATTTCAACCCAAATGAGCATCATGCTGATAATTATAGTTATGTGACTAAAATCGTAAAGTTTAATTGCGCAGACATATAACTGCATAAGAATAATTCTGATCGAATCAATCTCAACTGCACTAATTTTAATTTTAGATGGAAAATTGGTTCGAGATTGTAGCAGTATTCAAAATAATTTGGGTTGATGCTCCTTTCTTTAAAAAAAAAAAATTGTTATGTAACTCAAAATTTATTAAATTTGATAATTTTAGAAATTACCATATCAGCAAAAATATGCATTATGACTTGGAGATCAAGTTGAGCAAAACAAATGAAACTGCACTACGTGTGTGTATTTAAGTTTTATGTGTTAAATATTAAAATTTAATGTAATAATTAACTCTTAATTAATTCAAATTTAAAATTTAATGGGATTTTAGCCTTTTTTTTGTACTGAATTTAAAATTTAGTTCACATCCATGCAAAAAATAAACAATTTATCATTTTTCGTCAATCTATTTTCTTTCTTAACTTTCAATTACTAATTATAGTTTTTTGTTGAATGATTCAACTGTTTCATTGAATTATTTTTTTTAATATTTGACCTTTTATAATTATACTAAAGTATGAAATAAATTTTGAAGTATGAAAATTTAGGGAATTTTTGGTTATGCTTTTTATTTGATTTTATTATGTATTTTGGGAGAATGAATTATTGAAAAATGTAAAAGTTATTTTTTGGTACATTTGTTTATGTTTTGGGGGAGAGATTTTTTTTTTTTAAAACTGTAGCAGTCAAATCAATGTATTTTTGTTGGATTTTTTGGGTGAAAATGAAATTGAGTAATTTTTTTAACTAAAAAAATCTTAATTTTAATAACATCCAATTTTAGGTCTGTTTGACAGTGATTTGAACTATATTGCTTTTTCAACGTTAGGTAAAATCGATATAGGATGGTGGGATCCTTTTCTATCATATGGGACAGTGGTAGTGTAAAATGTACTTTTAATCATATGTGATAATGCGTTTTGAAATTAATAAGAAAAAAATAGTTAATACGCACAAGTCACAACTATTTAGATTTTTCATTACATAGTAAATGGATCAAGTTAATTACTTAATTTTAATGAATTTTCATTCTGGAAGCCCAATTACAATTCTTAAGCTCACTTCTATTTGGGCTGGGCTTCAGTAGGCTCTCTTTGACTCCAGGGAAAATTATATTGGCCTCACGGCCAACTTGGCGCATTCGGGAAAATGTTGCGCCGTACTCTTCGAACATCGGTCGCCGCCGCGCGCCGATTCTCGACCAACACGGAAGCCGTGGCGGCTCCGGCGAGGGAGACGCTGCCAAGAGAGGGAAGAAAAACCGCTGAAAATAGGCTCAACAATGCCAGCAAGGGAGGGGACACCCTTGGGAGGCGGCTTTTCGCTCTGGTGTATGCGAAGCGGAGCGCCGTCGTGACCATACGGAAATGGAAGGAGGAGGGACACGTTGTGCGCAAGTACGAGCTCAATCGCATTGTTCGTGAGCTCCGAAGGCTTAAGCGCTACAAACATGCTCTCGAGGTTGTACACTTGCATATAATTATATCTATAATCTTGCCTTTTAAAATTTGAGTTTTAATTTTCTCGGTGTTATTTATGTTCTGTGCTCCTTGTCGCTGTTCAGGTAAGCGAAAAGCTTTAGAAATTGTAATATAAGCGAAAAATGAACTTTAAGAGGGCTAATATTTGCCTTTCAAAAACATTTAGAAAGAACTGTGATACTCGAAAAAACAGGATTGGAGAACAGTTGCTGCAATATATCTAGTAAGAAATACTACGTTAGAATTTGGTTCCACTTGGTACTGTAATTAGTGAAGGGAATAGATTACTCCTTTCTTCATCCTTCAATTCTCATAGGCGGTGTATAAAGGATTCAAGGGATAAAATTAATTTAGTTCATATATCCTAAATATGTTAGCTTTGATGAATTTCTGTTAGGTGAAACGGAAGGTTTTAATTGTTGATTGAAGTAAAGCTTTATACAATAATTCTGTTAATTTGATTGAATACACTTAATATATGTGGCATAGGTTTATATTTTGTTTTCAAACTCGTTCTTTTCCTGATTTGCGTTATAAAAACTAGGCAGTCTGGTGCTGATGATTATCCTCGACTACGATGGACAATGACGAGATAACTAGCTACTTGCTAATGGGAAGGTTTCGACAATCCTATACTTCAATTAATCATGCAGATCCCTGAGTGACTAGGTTGTTGCCCGAGCGACACTCCTGAAAATTTCTTTAAAAAATTTAGAATAGAAAATAAAGTTTATTTTGTTCACTGTGAGCTTCAGGCAACAAGCTTTCATGTTTCTTCTCTTTTCTTGTGTAAAATTTTGTTGCTAACTCTTGCTGCTTCAAATACATTTTTAAGATTACACAACTCTTGAATGGCTGACATCTAATGAATATAAGCGTAATAATGTTATTAAATATATTTAATCAAAAATTTTAATTTGTTTTTAGAGTTTACCCCAAGCAACAATCGCCTAGGCACCTAAGTCTTCTCACCCATGTGACAAACCTTAACAATTATAACTGTTCTAAGTTTATGATGCCATTTGGTGTTGCTCCTAGGTTTGCGAATGGATGAGGATGCAGGAAGATATGAAGCTGGTGCCTGGAGATTATGCTGTCCATTTGGATTTGATCGCAAAAATTCGGGGTTTAAACAGTGCAGAAAAGTTCTTTGAAGATCTCCCTGAAAGAATGAGAGATCCTGCAACTTGCAGTGCTCTTCTCCACACCTATGTCCAGCATGAGGAGATCGATAAGGCTGAGGCTCTGATGGAGAAGATGTCAGAATGTGGTTTCTTGAAGAGCCCTCTTCCCTATAACCACATGCTGTCTCTATATGTCTCCACACGGCAGTTGGAAAGGGTTCCAGAAATGATTAAGGAGCTGAAAAGGATGACTTCTCCAGATGTTGTCACATATAACCTGTGGTTAGCTGCATGTGCATCACAAAATTTTGTTGAAACTGCTGAACAAGTACTCCTAGAACTAACTAAGGCCAAAATACAACCAGATTGGGTGACATACAGCACATTGACCAGTATCTACATCAAGAATTCACTTCTTGAGAAAGCGGGATCAGCATTGAAGGAGATGGAAAAAAGGGTCACAAGAAAAGTTCGAGAGGCTTATCCATCCCTGATCAGTTTGCATACTGGTTTAGGAAAAAAGGATGAGGTTCACAGAATATGGAAGAAGATGAAGTCCATTTACCATAAGCTAAATGACGCTGAGTACACCTGCATGATTTCTTCCTTACTGAAACTCAAAGAATTTGAAGAAGCTGAGAAACTGTATGACGAATGGGAGTCTATTTCCCCTACCAAGGATTCAAGGGTTCCAAATTTGCTCCTTGCTGCTTATATCAACAATAATCAGATGGAAACTGCAGAGGCTTTTCACAATCGGATGGTGCAGAATGACATGTTACCAAGCTACACAACTTGGGAGCTTCTTACTTGGGGTTATTTGAAACAAGGGCGGGTAGACAAAGTTCTTGTTTGTTTCAAAAAAGCTGTTAGAAGTGTTAGAAAATGGGATCCAGATGAAAAGCTGGTGCAAGAAATATGTAAAATTGTTGAAGAGTTTGGCAATGTTGAGGGTGCAGAGGAGCTGCTAGTAATTCTTCGGCAGGCCGGCTATATAAACACAGAGATATATACGTCTCTTCTCAGAACTTATGCAAATGCCGGTAAAATGCCACTTATTGTGGCAGAAAGGATGAAGAAGGACAGTGTGCCCATAGATAAGGAAATTAAGAGACTAATACAAATGACAAGCAAAATGTCTGTAGGTGAAATCCCAAGTGATCTTTGAGTCCAAAAGTGAGTATCTGTTGGTCCACTGACTATATTGGGTTTGTGGAGTTCTGGTACAACTGTTTGTTAGAAAAGGAAATTTGTTGCATCGTATTACCAACGGAGTTAATTGTTAATGATATTACCAATCATGAAGAGGGTCCACTTTCCTAAACCAAAGAAAAAGGTAACTTTTTCAAAGATATATGGTGGGTTGGTGTGGTGGATATGAAGAAAACAAGGATTTGCCCCAGCTTATGTTGCTGAATTAATTAGATATCTTAGCCATATCTAATCTCCTCCAATTCCATTTATATTTGAATCCAAATTATTTTAATGTTGATTATTTTGGCAGGTCAAAAGGTGGAACAAAATAGTTCTAGTTCTATGGGGAAAAATATGTAAATAAGACAACTTGATACTATTATTCAGGGCGAGGCAATAAAAGATAAAAGTAATGTTCATCAAAATGATAGTTCAATTGATCTTATTTGTCCATTGGCTTGTAGCTTAAATGGCATCTATCTCTCTTATTAAGTGGAATATTTTGTGTTCGACTCGTGATGAGCGTGATTTGTGCACTTTTATATGCTTTGTGTGAGTTTATTCGTTAATTATTTGATTTTAGAACATTCAAGATAAGAATAAATTATTTTGTTAAAATGATAATATTTTGTTATTTGTAATGTTCTCTAAAAAAAATTAATTTGATTCATAAATTTTAACAAGAGAGTCACAAATTTAAATTCTATATGTGAGTTTTTCACAACTTCAACCACTTTTGTGATATTAAATATTATACGATGATAGAATTTCAAATTAAATGAAAGTTTAGTGGGAATACGGTAACATTTTATTTTTTAAATAATAATTGTGGTCTTAATTTTAATTGGCATGTTAGTGGAATTATAGTTGCGCTCCTTCCTCTAACTTCCATTTATTTATCTATTTATTTAAAAAAATTAAATAAAACCTTAGGTGAAGGGTAACTGCAACAACCTGCGGGGGGAGGAGGGGTTTACCGAACCCAACCCAACCTATCCACGTCCCACGTTGCACTGGATTTCTAATTGTGGTTTAGTCACGCGTTAAAATTACTTTTATGTCCCTGGATTACCTTATGAGTTAAATCTCACGTTTCTTTACTTTGAGTTGGCATATAATCTATAGATTAGGAAATCATTTTTGTCCTAATAAGTGTTTTCTGTTGTAGTGGTGAGTTTTTTTTTTTTTTTTGGTGGCATTAAAGAGCAATATGTTTTTGGTTAGGGGTTATTAGGAATGAAAATAGAAATGGGCTTCTTGAAATTTCATATTAAAATCTAAAGTTAAAATTTTATTCTCTCTTGTTAATTCAATCAATTGAAACTTATAAGAATGCCAAAAAGGATTTAAAATTGCAATTGCTAAGGCAAATTGATTTGGTCTATACTTCTACTAAATATACTTTTTGTGTAAAAACATCAAGAATCTACGAGAAAAGATATTAATAACGATGGCAAAATAATAGATAGATATTTATTTAAATAATATATTTTTTATTAAATGGAGTCAATATTGTTAATGTTCAAATATCAACATACCATGAAGAATAATGATTAAACTAAAAAGACAAGATACATCTTTTCATTAAATGAAGTCAATATTATTAGCGTTTGAACAATAAAATATTATTAGATGTTCATAATTATACTGGACAACAATAATCAGATTACAATGATGAATGAATAATTTTGTATTATAGTGATATACTTTTCAATTCAATGAACTAGATTTTTTGAATGCTTTTATTTAAAATTAAACTAGAGGGATAAGCTTTTGAACATTAGTAATATTTAATATGTTTTAATATTAAGACATCTTTATGTATTTAAAATTACACGAGATAACAATAATTAAACCAGAACAATAAATAATTTCCAAAAAGTAGTCAAACAAAAGTCAAAAAAAGTATGATTTTTGTTATATAGTTGAGTTTTGTTGCATTTAAAAGCAAGATTTTGTTATATAGTTTAATTATGTTGCATTTATAACACTATGATGTTGTAACGCTTTAAATTTTATTAATAAAATCACAGTCCATTTAAAATAAAAACCCAAGTAATCTAGTTTTTTTAGACCAAATCTACTCCAAAAAAGAAAGTAACATGTGATTATAAATGAAAAATTATTACTTTGCATTTAAATTCAGTAACAAAAAAAAAATAGGAAAAAGTAAATCTCAGCAAATCCCCATTTAGACAGCAAATGAGAATGAACATGGATCAAAAACCTGGTGCCGTACGTTGTAATTCTGGTACCTCATCAAGGGCAATAATGGTAAATCAATAATGGCAATTCCATATTAACCACCCCCACCCCTCACCCCACCCCACGCAACCCCAAGTCAGTATATAATTAGATACGTTGCAGGTTCAAAGTTGGGACAAGAAATCGGTCACCATCTTTCTCTCTATATTCCTGGATTATTGGGTGTCATATGGCGCAGAATGGCCACGGTGGACTCGAGCACGGCGTCACGGAGTGGCTTCCTGCGAAACATGCGCGGATTAGCCATGGTGATAAGCAGACGACAAAGGTGGAAGGCTTTTTTCTCTTATGCTTTGGTTGATGTTCTCCATGCATTCTTGTTTGTACATAATCCGCCAAGTAGAGAAAAAAAGAAAGAGTAGTGGTTTCTGAAATGTACAAGCTCTCAATGCGTGTCTTTCTTCTTGCAGGGTCAGTTTGCGTTTGGGACGCAGCAACGGCGTCCGCATGGGATGAATTCTCTGTCGCCTGCGGAAATGAACTCTCCATTGATGGTACTTACTTTTTATCACTTTCGCTTTCTGGGATAAAGATTATTTCTTTTCTCCCTCGGCCGTGGCCGGCGAGAGAACGGCGGCAGGGAAGGCGGCGGGATATGGAAGGATTAGCTTGCAAATCATCTTCTTTTTCCGTTTTTATTTCAATTTTCTCTCTTTTAATTTTTTTTCTTTAAAAAAAATATTTACATGTTTTAATTCGTTGAGTTATTAAAAAAAAATTATAAATGTGAAATTGATCGACACATATATGAATTAATGTGAGAGTAACAAATAATATCAATATAGAATAATAATAAAAAAAAAATTTATGTTACACTGATGCGACCTTCTTTATACTATTAGATGCTTTTCACACTTAATGATATAAATTTTTTAGTATTAAATCTATTAATGTTACGATTTATTTATTTATTTTTTATAATTAATTAAAAATTAAATAACAAAATTGTGCATTTGTTTTCTTTATAACAGTTTCAAGGACAGTTGGGAAGTGGCGATAGGCCCCAAAGAGCAAGGGCTTGTGGTGGGCCTGGAATGCAAGCAATCTTCTTGGGCTCTAACAAGAGGTCTTGTGGGACGGGAGTTTTTCTTCCCCGAACTCAAGGCGCTGACTCCCAATTCAGCAGGAAGCCCGGTACGACGTAATTTCATTTGATTTGATTTTATATAGATATTTATATATATATATATATATATAAGGAGTAAATAAAATTTGAACTTTTAATTTTATATTTTAGGGTTAGTTTGATTGATATGATAATGTGGGATACAGTGTTTCTATCATATCTTATTATTCGTTTAGTTTGAGTAACAATAAATATTCAAAGTTGCATGAATATCAAAAGCTCATGTTTATATGTGTAATTTTCATGATAGATGTTCATGTTTATTGTCCCAACCAAACTATATTATAATGATAAAAAATTATATAAATTGTTACATGGTAAATAATTATAAGATAATTTAAAAATCTAATCAAATTAGCCCTATATGTGAGATTTATATTACTAGGCCAAATAGTAGCTCGACTACTATGCATGCTATTGTATGTTGTGAACTTTAAAATTTGTTTAAAAAAAATTTTGAAAGAATTAAGACCAAATGACTTAGATTGGAAGGGGCTACAATCTTCTAATTAGGTTAGACACATTACTAGTATGTTGAAAAACTTACGTTATGATTTTCTTTGAATATTAAGATTTTTTTCGCTTCAAGTGACATAATTTTAAATATTTTATTACACTTTTCTAATTTTTTTTCGTGAAGTCTAAGGTTTAAAATTCAGACATAGTTTAAGTTATTGAATGGAAGATTTTGATTCACGTAGAAGCTGTGTATAATTTCTAGTTCGACTTATTATGGCCTACAAAATTTTATAATTTTGGAGTTAATTTTTTTATTGTTTGATATATTATGAATTTCTAATTAATTATTTTATCACACTCCAAACATTTTCGAGACAATTTCGTTAGAAAAAAAAAGTGTTACATTGAAAGTAACTAGAAAACTATATTCAAATAAAATATCAGTTATTTATTATTGCGGAACATTGCAAGGAATATTTTTATTTTTTAATATTTTTTTTATTATTAATACTCCAAAAATATTTTTGGTATGCAAATCTCTTGTCCTGGATGTACCTTTATCACTACTTTTATGACGTATAAATTAAAATATATCGAGTTTTATCGTATTAATTAAAAAATATAATTAATCGACCATATTTTCCTATTAAAAGTCATATTATGTGAAATTCACCCGTACCTTTCTTTCCCCTGGCGTCTCCAGCTTTCTCTCCGGTTTTGCTGCCCGCTCGAGTGGTTCAGGCCCTCAACCTCAACGTGCACCAACTTGGCCAGCTGCTCAAGCCCCAGCCAGGTTGATTTTTTTTATTCCTATATATGAACTTCTTCTTTTTCTTTATGGCCCTTTTCCTTGGAATGTCAAAAATACTGGCTAGAAATGCAAACGAGTTGAGTAACTCACAAATTTGAATTTATTTAAACTAGTTTAACTCGTACTCGAGCTGTTTTGAGCTCGAGTTAAATTGAATTGAAATCAATTTTTATTTTGAATGGATTTTAATCCGTTTGATACATAGTCAAAAAAATATTATTTTTTATTTTATTAATAAATATATATTACATTACTATTATTTTATTTTGATTTCGAGCTCGAAAATTTCTTTTAAGTTTAGCTCATCTTGACTCGATTGTACTCCAAATATTGACAATATTTGATTTTCTATTTTTCATTTTTTGCCTTTGTGTGCAGATCAACACAAAACTACAGTGAAAAAAATGGAAGAAAAGTTGGAGAACAAGGAGAATGCAGAGGAAGAAGATGGTCTTGCCCCGGAGTACTTTTTTCTCCCTGAAGAATGGACTTATTAGCCGATCCCGTGCCAATATTATTTTTCATAAAATGCAGCATAATTCATAAATATGGTTCGCTGTTGATAATCAATCATTTAAATGTAACCTAAATAATTATAACAGCTTCTAAGTCTGGTTAATAATAATTCAAAGTGTTTTTCTTATTTCACAATTTGTTTGATATATAGTAAGTCATAAGTCTTCCTTTGGGTTGATTCAATTCAAAGATCAGGATTTAGGATAGTCGACATTGATTCTATGAAAATTCTTCGATGATTCAATACTGAGTATTGATTAATTAAAAAATATAAATAAAAATATAAATTAATACATTTATAGTATAATATTTATAAAATTATGTCATTTAATAAATAATATATAGTTGAAATGACTCAAATTTAAGTATTAAATATTAACGTCGTAAAAATTTGATAGTAAAGTTAGCTAGATCAATCATGTTTTTGGACCAAATCAAATGAGATCAATATGATGTATTTAGGTAAAAACGCATAGGTCATAGAATATTTGTCTATTATCTTATTTATTGAGGATATTTACAATATTTTGAGTATGTACGTATTAAAGTCGCTGTAATTTTTATGTCTTTCTGACATGGGAATTGGAAATAATAAAATGCTTGATTATAAAATAAGACGGCAAGTTATACTAATAAGATAAAAAAAATTAAAAATAATATTTTTTTAATTTTTATTTTGTATACATATATGTACTTAAAATTTATTTAAATTTAAATTTTAAATCTTTCAAATATAAATGTGAAAATAATGTTGTTGAAATATAGAGACATATTTGAACAAACTGTATCCGCCTTTTATTTTACATTATCTTTCCTATAGTTTATCCGGAAAAAAAAATTCTTATATTATTTTGTAAGGGCACAGTATTAGGTAGGTGTTAGTTTTCCCTCTACTCGCTTATGGTAGGTGTTAGTTGAGCAGCATGCTAAAGCTAAAGATATTTCGAATGGAGCTAAACGAGAAATTTACCTTGGATGTGTTTTCTTCTTCTTTCTTTTTCTTTTTCTAATATTGACTTTTGCGTGAAAATAAAAATATATTTAAATTGATAGAAGTACAAATTATTGAAATTTAGGATGTCAACTATGATTAATAAGTAGTTGAGGCTTTATGATTTTAATTACCAAAATTGACCCAACCAAGTTTGAAATAGTTGCTCTCGTACTTACTGCAACTAATCTGTAGTTGGTGATGATTTTTTTACTATATATGTTTTTTTTTTTGTGAATAATGTATAACTAATTTGTTAGACTTTTAATGAGTGAGGTGTTACAAAAAAAAAAGAAGAAGAGAGAGTAAGGTCCTAGATTGATATATAGTTAATAATTTTGTTGCTTATTATTTTAAAAAATTATATCTATCGCAAAAATTGTAACACCCGGTTGTAAATTTTAAGTTATCATTTCAATAAAAATAATAAGAATTCACTAAATTGGGTTTGATTAATTCTGATTTAAAATTGAATCGAAGCTCTTGGGTAATTATTAACAGATGAAGGATTTAATTGGCAATAAGAAAAGAACTTGATTGTTTAAAATTTAGGGCTTAATGTGGAGAAAAATAAAGTTCAAGGACTTCAAAAATAAATAAATAAGGACTTGATTGATTGGAATTAAGAATGTTTGGGGCTGATGTAAAAAATTAAAACTTTAAAGGACTGAAATGAAAGTCACGAGGCCGAATTGAAAGGCGGTTCAAACTTTTGGGCTCACTTGAAGAAGATTTGAAATTTTTGTGGTGAAAATGAAGAAGTCCGAAAATACATTATATATAAAAGGTTAAGGACAGAAATTCATTTAATTCTAAAAAATGCCTAAACCTTACCCAACCTTCGGACCACTAGTGAACGGCCGAAAAACACCAAACCAACCTCACAAAAAGCAAGAAAATTGAAGGCGACGGTGGTGAATGGCGAGCTCGTTGGTTCTGCCACTTTCGATCGTGAGCTCATTGGCATCACTTGTGGTACCTTCAATTTAGAGTTTCAATAGCTAGTGGTGGGGAAATTGAAGTGGTGGCACGATGAGGGCGGGTTAGGGTTTTGCGACTGTTTTTCAGCTAATCACCGGCGAGGAAGTGGCGAAATTAGAAATTGATTGGGGTGTTCTGTTAGGCTTGATGAGGCACACCTATGGGTGGCGGTGGCCTCCATCTCCAGCAACGGAGCATGGTGGCTTACGCTAGCGCTGTGGTGGCAAATTGACGAAAACTCAAAATGTGATTTCAAGTCCATCTAGGCTATTCCTGGCTTGATATTGGATCTCGATTCAATCTAATTGGGTAAATTCCATATTGAATGCTAATTCAATTGATTTTTATGAATTCTAATTCGTATTTATTAAATTAAGAGTATTGAATTGTAATTTTATTTAAGATGATGATTAATTTTGTAAGTTTTGAATGAAATGGATTCTAATTCTAAGTTTGCTAAATTAAGAAAGATTGATTTAAAATTATGCCCTTAGACTCGATAGTATACTATGTTGTGAACAAAATATAGTTAAACCCAATCTAAATATTAAGTTACATAAATGTTAGAACGAAAATGAATTACCTAACTTGGATCTAATGGACTTGTAAAACTCAACTGATTAAGGAACCTGGACCTTTGTTATGTAACTATAAAATAAGTGGAGTGATGAATGAAGTTTGTTGGGGGTAATTTGAGGATTGAGTTGGTCTAAGCACATAAAGCTATTAAGATGGTTAGAACATTAAGATGATAAAATGGGGATTATTGGACTCAAGTAAGTAAAGTCTCATAATACTGAAGTGTCATATATTTTGGAAGATTAAGGTTATTTGAGATAAAATATAATTGAACTTGAGTGTCATAGCAACAAATGTCTATTGAATATTGGAGCCTTAAATGGGACCGCAATGATGTGAATTGTATTAGTAATCCATTTATCAACTGATCAATTAAGGATTACCGTCTTTAATTATCTTAAGCATTTAGATATGAAATCAAGATTACTAGGGTTGTGTCAGAATAACCTTAAGTTTGATAAAAATATTAATTATATTTATACTTAAGATTTAGAGGATTGATAGGATGGTAACTCGTGTTATTTTATGACAGTTCTCGATTTGACTAGGAAACCAGGACCTAAGCGACCATACAACTAGGGATTCCTTTGCATTTGCCAGATGAGTTTGTATTAAATTTCTTTGTTGGGGAAAGAACATAAATACTTGTTAGTGTAACCTTGTTGCATGATCTTTTTCATGTTAAGAGGTTAAATTCCTAAACCTATTGAATAATTCGATCCATGATCACTCGAGTTTTGAAAAAGTAAACGTGTTGTGGAATTTACCATGCATTGTCACTTTATGTTGATTATGGTTCCTATTGACCTTTATCTATGTTATTTTACCTGAAATTGGCGATCGTGTTGGGAAAACTGAAAAATAGATTTTGAAATATATTTTTCTATCATCACCATGTCTCTCCTGGAATGAGCCTGGTGCTGATTTATTTATTATTTATTTTATCATGGCGAATTGATGTGTTAATTAAAATGTTGTTGGATATGTTACATGATATTCATGATAGTGTTCAATACTCTTGTGGGTGGACCTTGGGATTGGCTTTGAAAGATGACCGGACAAAACGGACAGATGGTGACTGTTCTTTTGGCTAATACCCTACAAGTTATATATATAATCCTATCTCATAGCCAGTTGGAAGTAGTTGTCTATGAGCGGGATTATGCATGTGGCTAGTTGTGCCAAGTGCGTGTTCAAGTGTCTGAGCTAATTGCTCGAAATTTGAAGGAGTAAGGATTTTCATATTTTCGAAAGTGAAGTGACAAGATAGGAGAATCACTAACAACAAGATTGTGAAAGTAATTGATGTATTTGATACTTGTGCTTTGAAACTTGAATGTTCGAGAAAAATCAAATGATTGTTCAAATGTCATGTCGACCCTTTTGGGCGTATTTGAGATTTATATCTTTGTATATAGGCATCGAATTTTTGTCCAATCTCATTACTGGTATGGGACGGTGGTGAGATAGATTGTCAAAAATTTTGATTAAAATCTTCTCTCATGACTTTTGGAAATGCTAATGCTTTTGCTTGTTTCCTATATAATATTTGAGAAATAGTTATTCTGTTGTTATTGCTAAGATATCTCACTAAGTTATTCAAATTTACGTTGTTTTACTGTTATCTTCTGTTCTTTACCCCAAATATGAATGAGTGATGAAGATAGATTAAACCACAGAACATATGAGGTAATAAATCCAATAAATATATAGATATGCAGATTGTGTTTATAGAAACATTGACATCAATTTAAGAATGTGGGGGAAGTGCTAAATGTGGTTCATGAGATTTTGGTTCTAAGTTGAACTTCTGATGGATGTTGCTTGTGAAAATTAAATACTTTGGATTTTGAGAAATGTGTTTTCTGTTATTCAGAAAGCTTATGGTATAGAATGGCTAGCGTCTTGGATGTGAGCAGGTGCCTTCCGATCGGGACACTACAAAAATTTATAGCTATAATTTGTTACCATAGCTAGAAAACTAATTTCATAGCAATTATTCTACAGTGGATATATAATTTTTGGTTGTGATACGTTGTACAATTCTAATTTCCCTTATCTATATTACCATATTTTTGTTTGTTTTTGCAATTGTTTGAGAAGAAAATTAGGGCATTTGACCATTGCACATTTGCATTTATTCATGCTTTGAATTAAACCACCTTGTTTCGGGGACGGATGAATCATTTGAAACTATCATTATTCACATGTAAAGATACGCATGATTTATTTTACACAAGAATCACATTATGGAGATGAGCTGTTCATCCCACTATCTAACTTTTAATTAGCTAATTAGAGGGATTAGTCTTTTGAGACGTCAGATTTGGATAAATTTGATGCCTCAGTCTAACATCTTGATTGTTTATTAGATTGATTGTTTTTTTTTTTTGAGACAATATTACAAATGGTCAATAAAATTTAATTAGCAAATTAGGAAGATTATTAGTACAATAAGTAAATAGAATCTAATTACCAAATCAATTGAATGAAAGTACAAACTTCACAATTAGATGTACAAGGTGCACAAAGAAACTTATTTGGGTTTGAACATGAAACATTTCACATGATAGGAGAGATTGATGCCACAGGACTACAAGCCATTGGACATTGATTGATTATTAAAGACAGCAAGAAAGATACACAAAATCATTTTTAATTTCCTTTCATTTTTCATTAGTGTTTAATTTCATTTAGCTTAGACTCTTTATTCTAATTTTTGTTTCATTCTATTCTCAACTTAATTTATGTAAGTCAAATGGATCTCATCCTTTATTAACGAGCAAATAGCAAAAATAAAACCGTGAATAAGGCTATTTTGCAAAAGACAGCTGGAATCAAGGCCATGACAAAATTTGAACTATAACTATAAAAAAATAAAAAAAAAAGGATAAGACTTGTCGAAAAGCAAAGTCAACTCGCTGGAAAGTATAATTAGCATCGGAATATATTTGCATGGCCCTTATTTGGCACATGTACTTTGATAATTTTTTTTACATAAATAGGATAAAAAGAAAAGTCATTTCACAAAAGAAGACCAAAATTAAGTAGCAGGAAAAAGATAACACATAAAATTGAATAAGGACTATATTGTCAATTTTCACTTAATGCAAACTCATCAATTTAGCTAATTTTGCATCATAGTTATTTTTTGGATTGATCAATCAAATTTTGTAGCATTCTAGCCTCGTAAATTTTCATTCGATTTTGTATCAATGGTCATTTTGAATGAATCGAACAAATTTCGTACCATTCCAATGTCATCAATTTTTGCCTTGACTTTTTGTTGCTCAATGTTTTAGTGTTATGTGGTTATTTTTTTATTGCTCGTTGATGTTTTGCTTCTTAAAATTAGTTATCTTTATTGCTACTCCTTTATTCTGGTCTTATTTTGCAAAATACCCTTACTTATGATCCTATTTTGCAATTTTTTCTTTATCAAAGTATATAAAGGATATGACGAGGCACAAAGTTGTGCCAGCCAAGAGCCATACAAGTATATTTCAATGTTGACTGTACTTTTTGGTTAGTTGACTGTACTTTCCAATGAGCCTTTTTCTTTTCTTTTTTTATTGTTATGATTTTTCCACGGCTTTAATTTTAGTCCTCTTTTGCAAAATGACATTATTTATGGTTCTATTTTTGCAATTTTCTCCTTTATTAATTATTATAAAAAATTATTTAATATATATTGATATAAGATAATCCAATAGACCTAGCCCAACAAACTATTAACTCCAGAAAAGCTTTCAAGCCCACTCAACATCTAAGGCCCAAAGGTACTTCAGGAC
>JACGDI010005281.1:580543-636352 GCA_014898725.1 Jacaranda copaia | reverse complement strand
ATATATATCATATATTATATATTTACATTTTATATATTATAAATATGATAATGATTGGTTATTTTTTTATGTGATTTTAATATGCATTCTGAGAGAATGAATGTTGAAAGTGATATTGGAAAATATAAAAAATTGTGTTGGGGAGTGTAATAGATTTTTTGTTATATTTTGGGGAATAATTAAAAATTGGCTTTGGAAAGTTTTGGTATGTGTGGTTATATTTTAGAGGTGACATTTTTTACTGTAACAATCAAATTAATATTTTTTTGTTGGATTTCTTGGGTGAAAGTAGAATTGAGTTATTTTTTTATTATTAGAAGAATAATAAAATAATATATATATATATATATATATAATATGTGTGCATATATTGAAAAATGAGGAAGTTTTGGAGATAGTGAATGATAAGAGGGAATATTTTGGGGAAAAAAAATTAGTGTTTTGTAGGAAAAATGAGAGTATGTTTGATTATGTTTCCTTGAAATAATTTTGTTCTTGGGAAATATAACCAAACATTCCCTATGTAATTTCATATAATAATTTTAAATAATTTTTTGTCTAATGTGTACGTATATGTTGTATGTATATATATATATGATATACTTATATCATATATATTACATATATAATATATTATATACCTGCATTTTATATAATATAATAAATATGTAATTTTATATAATAATTTTAAATATTTTTTTTTGTTTTTTAAAATTTTTGAAATTTATAATTAATTTTCCCTCCAATTCTAGTTTATGTGGCATGGGAAGCACAATTCTTTTAATGACATTGCAACTTGGTCCACGAGTCACAATTGCCCCAAATTTTCAGCCAAATTGACCAATTTCGGGTCAACATGCGCTAATTTCAGCTTGAAGGACTAAACTTGCAACTTTTTTGTGAGTTGGAGGAGTAAAATAAATTCGAAAAGGACCAAAAGATGTATATGACATAGTTGAAGGACTAATTCTACATTTTACCCCCGAGGTAGCTTTGTGCTTATGTTGCTCTTCTTTCTTTTTTTAGTTTTGGCTTTGTGGGTTTCATTTGGGCAGAAAAATGATTCAAAAAGTTACAATTGGAAGGCAAGCAATTCTCACATTCATAGGAAAAATTGAATTGCAATGTGTTAATTCTTTGCTGAGTTTGCAGTAGGCTTCAAAAGTTGCTGACTTTCAGATGTGTTCTTGTTTTGGTGCTTGGTGTTGCAGTGCTTTTGTCTGTTGTTTTTGGTTTCACTTTGGAGAGCATAAAGATCTGGGTCAGGACTATGGAGGTTAGTGGCCTTTCATTATCTTGTTATTTGTTCTTTTAAATATTTTATTTTTTTCAAAAATTTGTGGTGTGAGTCAGTCAAATCTGTGCATTTGAAATGTGGATATTTATTGGCATTTTGCAGTTGGTTGATCAGTTTTACTGTAGACTTCAATGGAGAATTGTGTTTGGTTAGCTGGATACGTGCATGCTTCTTTCAACTTGTCTTAAGTACGGCAACGTCCAATTTTTCCTTCATTATTTTAGTCTCTGCCGGTTACCTAACAATGTTTCCTTAATGTTAATAAATAAGAGATACATCTAAATAATAGAATTAAATTTCAATTTAATTTATTCATTTTCTAAGATAAAAAAAATAAAAAATAAAATGTAAATCTATTGTGCTATTATATAATTAATTAAAAGTAAACAATCTTAAATAATTTATTAGTTGATAAATTTAACCATATTTAATTAAGCATTTGTAATATTTTTCATACCATGGAAGTGTAATTTTAATATTGTCTAAATTACGTTTAATAAATTAAATATATTTTTATTATTACTAAAGTTTCATAAATATTGAATAATCTTTAAAAATATTTTATAAACTTATTTTTAATATAAAATATTAGGAGACTTTGAAATTTTTATCAACGAAAATTTTTCTTAATTTGCTTAAGTTAAAATTAAAGTGTGTTTTGTTTGTTATGAAAACTATAAGATCTGCTCGAGCGAGCTAATAATAATGACTTAACCTCATCCAATGATTATCTATAGAGTTTTATTCATGGATATTGAATAGTTGTGTCCATATGGATACAAGTACTAAAAAATTTTGTTTCACAAACATATTTGCTTATACTAAATGTACAAGTTGTCTCCTCTATTACGTGGGAAGTTTCATGTTCGATCTGAATGGACCTTTTTGTGTGTATTTTATGTGTGCATTTTGATTATGATTTTGTGGAGTTTGTACTTCCATCTTCTTTAATTTGATATTTTTATTCTATTTATTTGTTGTAAGACTCATTTTCTTAATTTAATAAATAAATTTATAAATTTATTATAAAGATTACTTTCTATGAAAAAAAGAAATGTACAAATAGTCGTAGTCATATCTTTTACAATAATATTTGTCTTTTTATACAGATATATTATCTTGTGGTCTGATTTTATTATATAACCTGATTGACTTCGAGAATTTTGTTCAAATGGCTACCTATTGCCAAATAGCTCTGCTCAATATTAGTTTCCATGTACTCACAACCTATATCTGCATTATTACTCTGATTCCCCATTCTCATACTTTGGTGTGTAACAAAACTATAAGATTACATTTAATTGCAAAATAGGTACGAATTATTGATCTTCAGATCATAGAATTTATAGAAATATAGAAATTTTTCAAAATACACATATAAGGTTATAAATAAAACGTGGAACAAGTAATTCCAGAATAAAAACATCCACAATTTAATCAATTAAAATCAACTTACAAAAATAGTACCAAAAGAGTAATTTTTTATTACTTCATCGTCAATAGATTACCTAATTCTCATGAGTCATTGGATAATATATGGGTATCATCTTTTGTGGAGTACGTATCCTACCACAGCTTCCTACCACAGCTTCCTGCTGATCAAATATTTGGGTGAATTTATAAACTCGTCAAAATATTTTATAAAACGTTTGAGAGTTTATAAAATGTTAAAAGGTATTTGATATTTTTTTTAAAAAAAAAAGCCTTATAAGCTTCTAAATGCTTTTTAAAAAAGTAAGGAGTTTATAACTTATTTTTAAAATTATAACAAGCTCCTTTAATTTTAATTATATTAATTAAAAATTTATCATTAGTAATATCTTATAAGCTCTTAGATATCCAAACACCTTAAGAATTTATTTATTTTTTAAAAAATCTATCATCTTATAAACTCCAAAAGCATCTTATAAAATATAGAAACTTATAAGAGCTTTTAAATAAATTTAGCCCAACACTTAGATACTTGATTATGATGTCATTAAGCATTTAATTTAATGCCTTTAAGCACATGTAGAGTGCTTCGATGGCAGCCGCAATAGCAAACATCTGGAACATCAGTATGGAAAATAGCAGCTTTACTTTTGGTTCAACTTCTTCGATCACAAATGATTTGCGCCGAATCTTACTACTGCAAGTGAAATGTTTCCACCTATGTGAAATTCCTTCCTCAATCAATTGTTTTATTTTTGTTGTTTGGCATTACAAAGAATAATTACTTCATCATGAGTCTCAAGAATAGGAAATTAAAGAAGAGAAGCATAGTGAATTCAATTTTTGAAATAATATGAGAGAAACATTATTAGAGAAAGGAAAAATGTCTTGCTTGGGGCTTTAATATGAATTAGAGCTTTAAATTATGTTTCAACAACTGTAGTTCAATTCTCTAAAGCCTAACCAAATGATGTAATTTTGAGGTGGTCTTGCAAACATTGTTGAAGCTTCTTGGCGTAGTGAAAAGGAGGTGGCCCGATTTGGGTGGGTCAGAGGGGACAAGGGTCTGATGTAAGATAGGAGTGGGAAGAAAGGTGAAATTGGGGGAAAATTAAAATTGGGGAAAGAGATGGGCGGCTCGGACGAGAAAACAAGGAAAAAAGGAATAAAAGAAAGGAAGAAAGGGAAAAGGGAACGTGAAATTTAAGTCTTTTGGGCTTTCAAATTTATATCTAGTTGCAGATTGATCAATTTTGCAAATTCATTGGCTGAACTTAAGAGAAATTTAGTCCACTTCTGCTACTTGTAGTAATTTGTCCTATTTTCTTCTAAAATTATTTGTAATCTTGAGTACTCCTCTTATTTATGAGTTTAATATTCAAGCCTTTTAATCAAATTCCTCTTAAGTGATTCTCTTTGTGTTCTCTCTGTGTTTTCTTAGTTTCCGTAATTCTATCATAATATGATTTGAATGAAAACCAGAAATATCCTTGAGCAAATGATACAACTAAATGGGTTTAGCAGCCACCAATAGAGTCGACCAATGAAATTATTTGATTCATAAATTCTCTCTTTATTATTTTCCATTCAGCCCCAGCCAACCTGGCAGCCACAACAAGCAAAATTTATATAAACATTGATATTGGAATTATCGAGAAATGAACAAATATTATGTATAATTATTGTATTAAGTACAAAATAAAATTTTCTCTGATCAATATATACTTAGTAGGTGCCTGTGTGGTCTCATAAGTTACTTGAAACATTTTATAAGATATTTGAAAATCTAAAAGATATCATAAATTATTTGATAAAATATTTAAGTCTTTAAAATAAAAAATTAGAATCTCATAAGTTTCTTTTCTTAAAGAAAAAAAAAAAAGAAGTTCATGAGTAAAAAGAAATTCACTAAGTAAAATTTATGATATTAATTAGTATTTTAGAATTAGTTATAGGAAACAATAATTTAAAGACCCAAATAAGATTATGAACAACATACCCCCTCCCCCCCCCACCCGCAAAAAAAAAAAAACTTTATTTTATTGTGCGTGTATGTTAAAAAAATCTAATAATAGGTAATTTAAAATTTATCACCAAATCGATGAACATAGCACATTTACTAAATATTTTTGCGCGGAACTAGTATATTACATAAAGAAGAAAGGCTTCTTACATCAAATTTTAGATTATAAATTATAGTTAGCATTAATAATATGATAAATTAAAATTATGTGTGGGGGTACAATATGCTACGATGACTAATTAAATTCTAAAGAAATTCAAAATTTAATTCAATATCTTTAAATATTCTGAAAAGAAGAAAAAAATTGGAAAAAAAAATTATTTGAAAGCAAAGCTCAGTTTCTTTATCTCGTAAGTTTGACGATTAGACTATATAGTTATTTAATAAAAATAGTTACAGGCAAGAGGTTTAGACATGGTAAAAAATTATTCATGCTCATAATTATAAAAAGAAAAAAGAAAAATACGGGTATATTATAAGATATTTTTGACATACATTTTATAAACTTCTGTATATTATGAAATATTGTGGCTAAATTTATTCAAAACACATTTTATAAGCTTTTGTATATTATAAGATATTTTTGAAGTTTATATAATGTTAGTATACTATAAAAATAAACTCATAAAGTATTTGGATAAAATAAAATTTTGAAATTTATAATATGTTAGTAATAATAATTTTACTATTATTATGGTCAAAATTATAAGAATTTGTTAAAATCTCAAAAGCAAGTTAGGAACTCGTAATTTTTTTTTTTAAAAAAATGAAAAAGTTTTTAAGACCCTAAAAAGTTCTAATTTTGAAAACTTATAAGATCTTCCTGTAAAATATTTATCGAACTCTTTATAATATTCTATAATATATTTAAAAAAATTTATAAATTCACACGAACCTTTAAGTATCATTTAATAATTTTGCCATCAAGGTAGAAATGGATAATACTTGAAAATTAGACAACTCCAATCAACCTAATCGTAAAACTTTATTATTTAGGAAAACGATTTCTCTAGTGGTTTTGTTAAAGATTAAAGTTGTTCTTATCTTTACCTTTTAATATTATCAACAACTTCTTTTTCTTTCTTTTCTTTTTTTTTTTTCTTTTTTGTTTTTCTCTGGTTTCTAAATTGACATGGACGGACTTGTTCCACGACTGCGACTGCCTAATCTTAACTACTTCTGGTCTCCCACTGCAATGGATTTCCCATTCCGACTTCCTATTTAATTAAATCATTGTACCTCAACCTAAAAAATTTCATTTGCCGAGTCGTATGTGGTTTTTCCACATAATATGGGAGCTCAGGACTTTAAGCTTGAAAGGACTTCTAGTATGCGTGTATATAAATAAATAAAAAAAAAATTAAAAATCTTCATTTCTTATTTAATAGACTGATTTTTTTTTAAAAAAAAGGAGAAATCAACACAAATATTTTTTTGATTTAATTTCATTTTCAGTAATAGCATGACAGCAGTATTTAAATAACTAGATTGAGATGTACTTGTTCAACCACTCTCTAGTTTTAACTACTCGAACTACAAATCAGGATTTCTCATTGCACCCTTCAATTTAATTAATGATTGTACCTTAACATTATAGTCTTTGTCGTTGCTTATTTAATTGGTTGATTTTTCAAAACAAGGAAGAAGTCTTAAAAACAAAAAGTTGTTTTCATTTCATTTTCGGTGGTAGTTTGATAGCAGTACTTTTGTTTGAAATGAATGCCTTTTATATGTGGACTACTTCTAATCTATTTACATATTAACTTTTGACCGAAACCACAATGGTTGCCGTCCATCACACAAATTACGTCATGCTTATATCAAATTATGGATATATTTGCATATTAATTCCACTATAAATATTTGTGCCGTAATAAGATGAAGGTAGGTATTTGACATGTTCATCGATATTTGAAGATGTTTTGTCATTTGGTTAATTAGCTCAATAGTATTGAAATATATGTAATGTTCGGAGTTTGAACTTTAATGAACTCTAAGTAGATTGTATGCATATGTGTGTGTGGCTATATATATTTGAAGATAACTAAGTTCAAATTCTTTATTCCAATTGGTATTCCATTATTTATTTTACTTATATATATAAACGTATAAAGTACTTTTTCAAAAATACCTATTTGTTTCTAGATCACACGCAATTAAAAATGAAATCTAGTATATAGAATAAAGAATATTAAACAAGGATGATTTCGACTTGGGATTCATAATCAATTTCTTTGAATTAAAGACAATTTTTCAGTAATAAGTTTTTTGTTTGGCTAAATGAATCAATTAGTCCGTTGAAATTTTCCTCACATTTTGTATAAAATTTAACGAATTCTTAATGTGTGTGCATATATAAAAATAAAAATTTAAAAAAACTCATACTCCTCTAAGAAAACATCTTTAATTTGATTTATTGAGATTATTCTAAAGGTTCATTTCATTTTCAATAATAGCATGATATAGCAATATTAACTAGTTTGAGATGGACTTGTTCAACCACTTTCTACTTTTGAAGACTCTCACCACTGCGGATTTCTCATTGCACACTTCCAATTTGATTGGTTATTGTACATCAACATTAAAGTTTTCGTCGTTGCTTATTTAATTGATTGGCTTTTGAAAAACAGGAGAAAGTAACAAAAATATTTTTTTATTTCATTTCATTTTCGGTGGTAGTTTATGGCAATATATTTATTTCCTTGAACGAGTGACCAGTTATATTTTGGAATTAATGTACTTTATATTGTATGCATGAGATTTATAATTTGAATTCTAACAAATTTTTAATATAGAAGAATGTGTAAATATGAAAAAATAAAAAAGAACTTGTAGTTCCCCTAAACAACATCTTTAATTAGATTTATTGAGATTATTACAAAGGTTCTTTCTTGGAAACAACTTTAAATTTTTTCTATTTGAACACGTAGGGAAGGAGTGGTTACACGTCTTTTTCTTAATCTGAAAATTACTCTATATAAGTGGCCGGGATCTAACACTTCTATTCATCGTCCAACAAGAAAAAATGGCTCGAGACCAGAAGCCCAAAATTCATGTAATATCAACATACACAATCAAAGCCGCACCTCAAACCGATCAGTTCATGGCAGATCGAATCAATTTGACGCCATGGGATTTGGAGCTCCTCTTTATTGAATACGGTCAAGTGGGCTTCCTCTTTCCCTGGCCGAGCCCACAAAAGGAAGCCAACGGCGGTGCCGCCACTTCCTTAATCCATCACCTCAAAGCAACACTTGAACGAACCCTTCATTTCTTCCCGCCGCTCGCTGGCCGCCTCACAACCACCAGGTCTGACGACGGTACCGCCAGCCGCTTCTTCATTGACTGTAACAACAATGGAGGAGGAGGTGCACTGTTCATTCATGCAACCATGCAGGATAAAAATCTCACTGTTGCTGAAATACAAAACCCATCAACTAGTTATGTTCCTGGGATTGTTCCTTCTTTCTTCCCTCTCACCGGACTTCGCAACTGTGATGGCCTTTCTCGGCCGCTGCTGGCGGTTCAAGTGACTGAACTGGTAGATGGGTTCTTCATAGGCTGCAGCGTTAATCACGTGGTGGCGGACGGGACTTCCGCCTGGCATTTCTTTAACTCTTGGGCTGAGATATCTCGTGGCGAATTTCCAATCGATAATCCTATATCTAAACTACCTTTTCTCAATCGTGATCAGCTTACTCTTGATTTAATGGGCTCCAGTATCATCAATATTTATGATGAGCACCTGAACAATAACATTCTTGAAAAGAATATTCCCGTTGCTGATCAATCACCGTGCTCTAATTTGAGGGACGGAGTGTTCCATTTCACCAAAGAGAGTGTGGCTAAGCTCAAAGCAAAGGCCAACGAAGAAATGGCAGCGGAAAGTAAAGGCAAAATCTCTTCCCTCCAAGCAGTCATAGCCCATGTTTGGCGTTCCACCATACGCTGCCGTTTAGCCATGAATTCAGCTATCGAAGAAACGACATTTGAGATACCAATGGGCGCGAGACAGAGATTGGATCCACCTCTTCCTGAAGAATACTTTGGAAATGCAGTTTTTCCAGGGATTGTAACACTGAAAGCTGGAGAAATACTGGAAAACGGGCTCGGCTGGACTGCATGGCAGATAAATAGAATGGTGGTTTCTTGTAACAGGCCTGAAAAGGTGAAAGAGTTTTACATGAACTGGATAAAGAATCCCAAGTTTCTGCAGTTTGATGGCCTCCCCAGTAATCATTTTATCCTGATAAATTCTCCAAGATTCAATGTTTATGAGAACGACTTCGGATGGGGGAAACCGGTGGCGGTGAGAAGTGGAAGAGCCGGCAGTTTTGACGGAAGGATAACGATTTCTGGAGGGTTGGAAGAAGGGAGCATGGAGGTTGAGGCCTGTTTGTTTCCCGAAAGTTTGTCTGCTTTGGAGAAGGACGCAGACTTCATGCAGTTCGTGGCATCATCAGAATGTTTATTGTATTGATCAATGTTCGATCAATCCCTGATATCATTTGCATGTTTTTAGGTTTGAAAAGAAAACGAATATGTGATTTGAGTGTACTGTATGCTTGTCTTTTTAATTTTATATGCCCACAATAAATTATCATTAATACCATTTCTAAATATCTATCATTTAAACTGCACTTCATTTGATGATTTTCAAAGTCCGGAATGTTGGAAAAACTTGTGTTGTTCTTGGACCTAGTAATCCTCTGACGGCTTTTGTATGTTTATGAACAGAGTATTCCGTGCGGGAGAGCTGTTTCCAGGGTCCATGAGCTACATTTTGTATTAATATTTTGCTCTAAGGCGTTGGGACATATAAGTAAAATGTCCAATAAAAAAGTAAAGTATATTTGATTATCAATGAATTATTTTAATAAAAAAGTATTAAATACATATGTTATATATTCATGAAATTTAGAATAAAAAATAAAAATTTAAACCAAATTAAAAAGAGTCACTAAACCTATCTAACTAACCCACCTTAAAATAAGCCCCACAAACCAAATAAGCTCAAGTCCACTAAAATTCAAGTAGTATAAATACTAACATCATGGTCAAAAAAGACATGAAAACTCATTTTTAACTTGTGCATTATCTTTATGTGACCACTATTTAACAATTTAAGAGGATTTTATATCTGATTTCGTGCAACATCCAAATTGCAGTAAAAGACTAAAACATCCTTCATCGAATGCAAATGGTATAGCATACTCAATGGTTTTGGTGAAATTTCTGAAGATTTTGCAAAGTTTCTTTTGGATTTAGTTCATATTATCCTCCTTCATTTCAATGAGCTTTTCACATGCGGTTAAGTTTACTGAAAATTCTTGAAATTACAGCACCAACGACACCTTTATAAGTGACCCGGATATCGAACACTACATTCTATCACTCAAGAAAATATGCCTTCCACAATTCATGTAACAACAACATCCATGATCAAAGTCGCACCTCAAACAGATCAATCAACGGTTCGAATCAACTTGACGCCATGGGATCTTGAGCTCCTCCTGATTGAATACAGTCAAAAGGGCCTCCTCTTTCTCAAGCCGGATCCACAACAGGAAGCCACCATACTCACCAAAACCAACTCCACTTCCTTAATACGTCACCTCTGAGCAACCCTCGAACGAACCCTTAACTTCTTCCCACCGCGCACTCGTTGGCCGCCTCGCAACCACCAGGTCCGACGATGGTGCTGCTAGCTGCTTCTTCGTTGACTGTAACAAAAACGACAATATTGAGGGATCCGGATTCATGCAATACTTGAGGACTCAAATCTCTCTGTTTGTGACATACTCGACTCATGAACTTATGTCCCTGAGGTATATAAGTAAATATTCAATAAAAAATGAATACGATTAATTAAAAAGCAACACTAAATTAATTCACCTAAAACTTAACAAGTGCTAGTCCATAATAAGAACTCAACTAATGTAAATATCATCAACATCATAGCCAAAAAAGACATTGAATTGAAGCACCCATTTTTAACTTGAGTATTATCTCTACATAGGCACGTTTTTAAAGTAGAAGGCTGCTATTTAACAATTCACAAGAAAGAACCTTATATTTGATTTCATACAACATCAAGATTGTAGTTATAAAAAACTAAAACATCCATTATCGAATGCAAATGGTATCGAATATTACTCAATGGTTTTGGTCAAATTTCTTCAGATTTTGCAAAGGTTGTTCTAGATAATTAGCTCACCTCCTCCACACACTATTTCAATTGCGTGGGAATTTTAGTAAGTTCATATCCTTCACTATTTCAATTGCGTCCGAATTCTGGTAATTAGTCCATATCCTCCATCACATGCATTTAAGTATACTGAAAATTCTCGAAATTACGGCATTAATGCCACCTTTATATTATAAGTGACCCGGATCTAACGCCAACACTTCATCTGTCAGTAAAGACAATATGTCTTCCAAAATTCATGTAATATCAACATACATGATCAAAGTTGCACCTCAAACAAATCGATCAACAGCTCGAATCAACTTGACGCCATGGGATCTTGAGCTCCTCTTTATTGAATACAGTCAAAAGGGCCTTCTCTGTCTCAAGCCGAATCCACAACAGGAAGCCACCATACTCACCGAAACCAACTCCACTTCCTTAATATATCACCTCAAAGCAACACTTGAACGAACCCTTCACTTCGTCCCGCCGCTCACCGGCCGCCTCACAACCACCAGGTCCGACGATGGTGCCGCCAGCTGCTTCTTCATTGACTGTAACAACAACAACGGCGACAACGGGGGAGGAGCACTTTTCTTTCGTGCATGCAACACTTCAGGACTCAAATCTCTCTGTTTCTTACACACTCGACACATCAACTTACGTCCCTGAGGCTGTTTCCTCTTTCTTCTCACTCATCGGAGTTCGAAACTTTGACAGCGTTTCTTGGCCGCTGCTGGCAGTTCAAGTGACTGAGATGGCGGATGGGCTTTTCATAGGGTGCATGTAAAAATGAATGAAATGCATGCTTCTGTATATGGTTGCATGCTCCTGTACACGGTAGGTATATATATACTGTTATGTGGACTTCTCATCACAGAATACAAAAAACAGATTTTTCTCTCCATTATCTTCTTCAAGATGTTCTACTCTGAAATTGTTCATGATATCAGAGCCACCATCTTGTGGCTTTGAAATCCTTCTCACCATACTGATCTTTCACAAAAATTTCTGATTCAGTTCCTTTTCGGTAACACGTCGAAGCTCTAACAATGGAGGAAGAACGAAGAAATGCAGGCATGAGACAAAATCAAGATCAAGGTATAAGAATGATCAATAATGGTGATCCATTGTATCTTCAAGCTTTTGACCATCCAAGAATGGTGTTGGTGACCACACCTCTAACAGGATTCAACTATTGTCATGGAGCCACTCCATGAGGATTGTGCTGGGAGCTAAGGTAAAATTAGGGTTCATTGATGAAAGATACCATGTGCCCAGCGAATATTCTGATGAATATGAGCAGTGGATCAGAGCAGATTATATGGTAACATCCTGGGTTCTTAACTCTATATCTAAGTAGATCGTAGAAGCCTTTCTCTATACCACTTCCTCTAGAGAGCTGTGGGAGGAGATTAAAGAATGTTTGGAGAGTGCAATGGACCTCTCCTTTATCAACTATAGCAGGAAATCAGCTCCATTAATCAAAGAACACTTTCGGTTTTTCAGTATTACACTAGATTAAAGAAGCTTTGGGATGAGCTAAGTATAATGCAATTTGTTCCTAAATGCACGTGTGGTGCAGGTAAGGCCGTGGTAGACATGACTGCTTCTAATTGATTAATGCAGTTTTTTATGGGTTTGAATGATAGCTATGACCATGTGAGGAATCAAATCCTTGTTATGGAGCCTTTTCCAAGCGTGAATTAGGCTTATTCTATAGTTTTGAGAGTGGAAAAGCAGAGAGAAATTAACACATCCTACACGGATTTAGTTGAGAACACTGCTATGTTGGTAAAAGGAAACTCGTATTCTAAGAGAGATGATAACAACAAGTAGATATATAGGAAGGATTTCAACAAGAAGAATGACAAACACTGCTGTCACTGTGGCAGAGATGGGCATAATAGGGAGAATTGCTTCAAACTTAATGGGTACCCCGATTGGTATAAAGAGCTTAAGGAGAAGAGGGCACAAAATCAAGCAAGACAAAATGTGAACTATGTGGACACTCCATTAAACCTGTAGGATGACAGAAATGTAGAAAAAAGTCAAAACTGGAACTCAACTATAGCTAATATAGTTCAGCAAGAAGTCACTAGGCTGATGAAAGGGAAGTGGGCAATAGAAAGAGGTCAAGTGAATCTTGCATACCTTGATGATTTTACAGGTTCGTTTACTCACTATGCTTGGAATACACTTGATCACATAGGGAGAGATTCTTGGATTGTAGATACGGGAGCTTCAAGCCACATATGTGCCAACTTTGAACTACTAACTGATTACAAAACCCTTACTCTACTAACACCAGTTCACTTGCCTGATAGAACTATGAAACTTGTCAACCACATAGGTTCAGTCTAGTTAACCAACAAATTGAAACTCCATACCACTTTATATGTCCCAGATTTTAAGTTCAACTTACTATCAGTTAACAAGCTAGCTAATGATACCCATATGAGATTCATTTTTTTTTCCAAATCAATTTATTTTACATGACCTACAGAGTGAAGACATAGTGGCAGTTGGGAAAGTTATAGGCAGGCTCTATATCTTAGACAACTCTAGTTTCTCTTCTGAAACTACCAAAGCTTGTAATAAGCAACCTGTTCCTGGCTTATCAGTTTGTAAACCTGCTATTAACTCATGTAAATGCTGTACCAACCTCAAATGCTTCCCTTTGGCACAACAAATTGGGACATGCCTCTATCAATATCTTGAAACACATCCCAAACATTATGAATGAAAAAAAATATTCTTGTTCCGATTGCAATATCTATCCTTTAGCTAAGCAAACCATGTTGCCTTTCTACCCCAGTACAATCAGCAGTACTAAAAGTTTTGAATTTATTCACATTGACCTATAGGGGCCATACAAAACCCCTTCTATGATAGGTGCTCACTATGTCTCGATTGTTGTTGATGATTATAGTAAGGCTTTATGGACCTTTTATTACAAAACAAATTCCAAACTCATAGTTTCTTATCCCAATTCCTCCAAATGGTCAAGACTCAATTCCAAACTTCTATTAAGACCATTAGAAGTGACAATGGCACAGAATTTGTCAATAATGATATCTCCAACCTCTTTATCCAACATGGCACTATACACCACAAGAGTTGTTCCTATACACCCCAGCATAATGGGGCTGTGGAGAGAAAATATAGACATCTCCTTAATATGGCTAAAGCCCTCATGTTTCAATCCAATATTCCATTGAAATTTTGGGAGGAATCAATTTTAATGGCAACCTATATCATAAATGGATTGCCTTCACCTCTTCTATCATGGATATCTCTCTTTCAAAAACTCCACAACAAGATTCCAAATTACAACTCCTTAAAGGTTTTCGGTTGCTTGTGTTTTGCCACCAACACTCTTCCTTATAAAGACAAGTTCGCTCCTAGAGCTTTTACATGTATATTTCTTGGATACAACATTGGTCAAAAGGCCTTCAAGGTCTACGTTTTAGAGAACAACAAAATGAATCTTTCTAGAGATATTATATTCCATGAAGCCACATTTCCTTTTAAGGAAATTCAATCTTTTGAGCCCTCAAAAGATTCTCTACCTATTCTCATTCCTTCTGAAGAAACACATACAAACTTCTCTATAATCTCCAATCATCGAACACCCTCATAAGTTGCTATTCCTACATCTTTATCCTCTCCATGCTTGAACCAAGATTATCTTCTTACCAAAAATTAGTGTCAACCTCCTCACAATCAAACTGCCAGGAGACAAAGTTCTAGAATTAGAAAAAGGCCCAATTAGCTTGATGATTATGTCTCAAATACTTCTAAACATACATCTCATAAGAGCATGCCAATGACTTTCCTAGATGTTCATGACAGTCTCAACTCTACTAAAACTTCACACATACCCCCAACCTGCCCTTACATTACTGCTAATAATCTATCCCTAACACATATGGCTTTTCTAGCTAACGTTTCTACGATCAAAGAACCTATCTCTTTTAAGTAGGCTAGTGCTCAAGCAGAATGGGTTTCGACCATGAAAAAAGAGATTGATGCACTCGAATCTAATAAGACTTGGGAACTGACCACCCTACTAGCTGGTAAAAAGGTGATTGGGTCTAAATGGGTGTACAAGGTGAAACTCAAACCTGACGGAACAGTAGAAAGATGTAAAGCTTGCTTGGTTGCAAAGGGCTACAACCAAGTGGCTGGAGTAGAGTGCATAGAGAGTTTCTCACTAGTGGCTAAACCAGTGACAGTTAGAATGATATTTGCGTTGCCTGCAACTAAAGGCTGTCTCGTACACCAACTTGATATTAATAATGCATTCCTTCACGATTTTATCTAAGAAGAAGTATACATGCAACCACCAGTCGGATATGGAAAAGCTCAACCTAGGCATGTTTGTAAACTATTGAGGTCTCTCTATGGATGGAGCAAGCTTCAAGGTAATGGAATGTTGAATTAACTGCTCAACTAAGGTTGTTTGGATTTCAACAATCAACATATGACCACTGTTTATTTATAGGAAGTCCTCTACAGTTTTCTTGGGGTTATTAGTGTATGTGGATGATGTCTTGGTTGTTGGCAGTTGTGAGAAGGAGATCATAGAAGTAAAGTAGTTTTTACACTCAAAATTCACTATTAATGATCTTGGGCATGCTAAATATTTTCTCGGCATTGAGATAGCTAGATCCAAGCATGGCATATACCTTAATCAAAGGAAATGTATCCTTGATATTTTACTAGATACAAGTTTGATAGGCTCTAAGCCAAAGTCCACACCTTTGCCCAAAAACCTTAAGCTCTCTATAGAAGATGCACCATATTCTGATCTTGCTTAATAAAGAAGACTGGTAGGGAGGCTTCTCTACCTTAATCTTACCAGACCTGATATCACATATAGTGTACAGCAATTGAGCCAATTTGTAAATGTACCCACTGATGATCATTGGCATGCCGTAGTTCATGTTCTCTGTTACTTAAAAGGTTGCCCCTCAAGGGGTTTCTACTTCACTGCACAAAGTTCATTACATTTGATGGCATATTGTGATGCGGATTGGGCATCTTGCATCAACACAAAAAGATCCGTTACAAGATATTGCATATTCTTGGGAAAATCCTTGATCTCATGGAAAACTAAGAAGCAGTCTACGGTATCTCGTTCTTCGGCAGAGCCAAAATATAGAAGTATGGCATCAATCGTATGTGAGCTCCAATGGATTTCTTACATACTTAAAGACCTTCAGCTCTTCCACTTCCCATTCCTTTACTTTGGGACAACAAAGCAGCCATTCACATCACAAAACACTCGGTATTTCATGAAAGAACGAAACATCTTGATATCGATTGTCACCTTGTGTGGGATTAGTTTAAACGGGGTTTTATCATACCTTAACACATTTCTACCACATTCCAGCTGGCTGATGTGTTCATAAAGGCCCTCTCTACACCCTCATTTCAACTCATTACTTCCAAGTTTGGCTTGTATGACATACACCACGCTCCAACTTGGGAGGGGATGTAAACATGTATGAAATGCGTGATTGCATGCTCCTATATACGGTTGCATGCTCCTTTACACGATTAGGTAGATATTTAATTTGTTTTGCTGAGTCAGCAGTTAGTTAGAGGCTTCTGTTAGTTAGTTTCTTTCCTTTTAATTTGTTTTGCTGAGTCAGCAGTTAGTTAGAGGCTTCTGTTAGTTAGTTTCTTTCCTTGCATGTATATGTATACTGTTCTGTGGACTTCTCAACACAGAATACAGAAAACAGATTTTTCTCTCCATTATCTTCTTCAAGATGCCCTACTCTGAAATTGTTCAGTGCAGCATTAATCACTTGTTGGTGGATACGAAACTTCGTTCTAGCATTTCTTTAACTCTTGAGCTGAGATATCTCGTGGTGAATTTCTGACTGATAGTCCTATATCTAAACTGCCTTTTCTCGATCGTGATCAACTTATGATTTAATGGGCTCCAACAGCATCAATATTTATGATGAGCATCTTAATCTTGACAACATTAATCCTGTTGCTCACAATTGGTGTCTCTCTTGATCAGGGCTAGAGTATTCCATTTCACCAAAGAAAGTGTAGCTAGCTCAAAGCAAGGGCCAATCAAGAAATGGCCGTCGAAAGAAAAGGCAAAATCTCTTCTCACCAAGCAGTAACATAGTCCATGTATGGCTATCCATCATACGTTACCGTTTCGCCATGAATTCAGCTATTGAAGAAACGACACTTGAGATACCAATGGGCGTGAGACAGAGATTGGATCCACCTCTTCTGGAAGAATACTTCGCAAATGCAGTTTTTGAGGGATTGTAGCGCTCAAAGCTAGGAAAATACTAGAAAATGGGCTCGGCTGGACTGCATGACACATAAAACAGAATGGTGGCTCAGTGTAATCGGCCTGAAAAAGTGAGAGAATTTTTAGCGTCTCACTTCAATTAAATAAATAAGTTGTTGCCTTTACATATGATTTTGAGTTAATTTTGGGGTGAGTTTGACTTAAAATTTATTTTTTAACAAGAAATTTTACATGAAATGGATAAAAAATCCCAAATTTCTGCAATTTGGGGGCCTTCCCAGTGATTACTTTGTCCTGATAAGTTCCCCAAGATTCATCGTATATGGGAACGACTTGGGATGGGGAAAACCAGTGGGGGTGAGAAGCGGAGGAGCCAACAGTACTTTTGATGGAAGGATAACGATTTGTGGAGGATTGAAGGAAGGGAATATGGGGATTGAGGCCTGGTTGTTTGCTGAAACTTAGTCAGCTTTGTCGGAGGATATATGCTGCGTTCATGGAGTTTGTGGCGTTCCATGATCTTCATCTTTTTACCATTCAAGGAAATTCTTAATGCTCGTGATAAAAGAGTTTTCACAATATTAGCTTTTATTCTTGTTTTTTTTATGATTTAATGAATTATTGATATATAAGTATCAGCAGAATATGATTAAAAAATTATATGTTCACTTAAATAAAATTAATTTCGTCATAAAATAAGTAAAAGGGCGTGGTTTAATTTTTGTTTTTCTTAGTTTAATTATAGATGGAGATAAATGGTTCTTGTAGAGAATCATAGTTTTTAAGTTTATGTAGTTTTAGAGTTGAGGTTAAATTATTCTAATATCAATAATTAAAAAAAAAGTACAAAATATTAAGTTAAAACCAAGAATAGAGCATCTTAGAAAGGGCAGTTAAATTAAAGCACTTTGGATCTTCAATTTTATTCTATATTTTATCTCATATTCTAATGTGATATATATGTCAAATGTGTTTAGTTCTCAATTAATTATTTTTATAATAAATTATTTAATATATATATTATATATTCATGCATAAAATTAAAAATGAAACATACAGTGAAATAGAGAATTTAAATCGAAATTAAAGACGATTTGAGCAAGAATTAATGAGACACATTAATTTCTAAAGGGCATATTTAATTTTCACAATTAGATGAGATTAAGGGCATTTATAGATGCTAGTAGAGTATTTGATCTGAGATTGGCTTTGCGGGCCAACCGCAATTTAGTGGCCAAGTGGCCAGCCTGGTACTGTGCATCAAATTACCCATTATTGATGTAGCGTTTGGGGGAGGTGCGATTAATTAATCGCACCCTCATTGTCTGACTTATATTCTTTTGAAATGACATACAATTCCTTATCCTTTATTAGCAAAATTTTCATTTTGCCCCTTTAAGTTAATTCTTCCTCAACAAGGGTTGCTGTATTCTTCAAACTGGAACACAGAAATGTTTTTGCTGCCTTCCCATCTCACCCGCACGGTTTAGGCCTAATCCAGAATGAAACTCGCACAGGAGCTTCAATAGGCATGCTTCTTGTAACATCCGCAGTTTTCTTGTAAATTTCCAGGGGGTAAATCTAGTTTCTCATTAGGTGTCTTTAAGTTTCTCTTATTGGGGAGCTGTTGTTGAGGAAGAAGAAGAGAAGAGTGAAATCACCTTCAACTGAAACAGTTTTGATGGGCCAACTTCTGTTTTCCTCTACTGTTGTTGGAGCAAGATTTGTTCTGAGACGATGAAGAACTTCAGTCCCTTTTCAGCAAAGAGAAAGAAACTTGTCTAAAATCCAGTGAAGCTTGTCTTATCCCTTATTTCTAATTGGGGGTCTACAAATTTTCAGCTCATTTGCTTCTTCTCATGGAAAACTCTTCCAGAAAATCTTGAAGGAAACTAATATTTTGGTTTTGATCTTTTTTTTTTTTTTTCTTTCCGGTGGGGATAGAGGGTTGGAGTGCAAAATACTAAATAAAGAAATAGTAGCATGTATCAAACACATGATAGCATATTAGAAGAGATTCATGTGGTGACTTATGTATATCACAATATCCACTATCAAACAAAACATCAAATTATCTATTTTCTCCTTATCTTCACCATTACAATAGCCCTTCTATTATCTAAATTCCACATCAAACATGGCCAAGAAACGGTCATTATCTACGTTTAGGAGCGACTTATAACTTTTATGCATATTGAGTGCCTTAGAGCTTCTTAAAAATTCTTATAAGTATGTATCTTTTATAAAAAGACATTTTTACAACTTATACAATGTTAACCTTTTATCCTAAAACCATACTTTTGAAATATCTAAATAAAATAAAATAATAAAATATCACTAATATTAATTTCATAATTTGTAGAGTAACAGTAACATTAATTTCATAATTAATATGGTTAAAATTAAAAGATTCATTAAAATTTTGTAAGTTAGAAATTCATTACCCTCTTCAAATAAGTGGATGCATAAAACATGTTATCTGGAGAATGTAATTATAGATCATCTTTAAAAAAATATTATAATGCTTTAAAATATCTTATAAGATACTTATGGGACTTAAAGGCACACCCTAAAAATTCTGTACATGAATAAATAATATTGTATGTAAATGTTGATGTACAAAATAATCTCATAGAAACTCTTTATTTAAATTTTTTTTATAAATTTCTACATCTTTAAAATGTTTTGGAATTTATAAGTGTTAGATCTTATTCTAGAATAAGTTAGTGAAATATTTGGATAAAACAAAATAAGTTATTTTTAAAATTTTTGGAGATTATAAGATGTTATATACTAATGACAATTTTGTAATTAAAATAGTTAAAAATTAAAGAAGTTTGTTTAAATCCTTATACTAATTTACGTATTTTAGGATTTTATAAGCTCATTTTTAAAAAAAATCCACACTTTTTAATATTTTATAAAATATTTTGAAAAGTTTATAAATTAATTTTTCAAACACCCTATAAATCTGAGATATTATATATATATATATATATATCTAATTGCATAGTCAGCATCCTTTTAAGGGGGCACAGTGGCAGTAACTCTATAGGACTTTGGCTCTCAGTTAGTTTTAGTTACTAATTGTGGTTTTAAGAACGTAGTAAATTTACTTCAATTGTGTGCTACTTCGCGGCATAGATGCTTGTGGCAGACCACAATCTACCAAACAGGACCTAAAAAGCACGAAATCTTGAGGATTATAATCCAAACCCCAATGTCGGATTATCTAATCCTACTTAGGTGATCTGCACGTACAATTAAATATATATGGTGTGGGGCAAATTAAATGTATTATTAGCTTTGAGCTAATCAAATATTTTTTATTTGCACTAATAAAAAACGCTGCAAATAATAATAATAATAATAATAAATAAATAAATGACAATATAAAACTTATCACATTTGTTGTTGTTCAGAATTAATAAACATTGTGTCTAATAATGCTTTACATCATTAAGCGTTAGAATTTGAATTACCTGATTTTTCATATTGAAATTTTAATCACTACAAAAATTAGGGCATCAATTATGGTGAATCTGTAGCGAATGCTAAAAATTTATAACTTTGTCTATGAAATTATCTTAGTCAAATTTAAAATTGATGTACTTGTAGCTAACTTTCACTACTGTTACTTGATGATTATTCTTTCTTATAAGTATATTAATTTTTTTATGAATAACGCATAAATAATTTGTTACACATCGAACATGTAATGCTATCAGTATTTTCAAAATCGGACCGGTGATCAATCTGGTCCGATTCATGCATAAAAATCGATGACCCACGACCGGTCAACTCGGTCAAAATTGTTCAAAAATCGGTCGAACTAGTACCGGTTTTTGATCGGTTCATTTATTTTTCTTTTTTTTAAAATTTAAAAATTAATTTTTAAAAAAAAATTATGAGTTGAAAGATGATAATTAAAAATTTTGGACATGTAATTTTTTGAAATATGAATTTATTTTCTTGAAAATTAATGAATGGTAGTTATATGTGAATATTTATATTTAATGTATTCTTTTATTTATTTAATATCTCTTAAATTATTAAATATTTAGCGTAGAAAACTTTATTTTTACTTGGAGTTGTGTCATGAAATGCATAATTACTTAAATTAATGTGAAACATTATTTTTTATTTATTTATAGTTGATTAATTGTGAAATAATATTATTTTTTTAAAAAAATACTTAAAAATAAGTAAGGTAATTTTTCTTTTTCAAATAATATTCTTTCTATATCAATTGAAGATTTTATTTTTTGGTAATATTAAAATATTATATATATTTATAAAATTAAACATAATTATCACGTCATACATGTTCAACCAGTAACCGGGAGCATCAACGGTTCATTATCTGGTCCAATTTTGAAAACATTGAATGCTATGGATTGACCATTTATAATTTTTGTTGGTTATAATTAAAAAAATTAATTTGCTATGAAAGTTCATAGCTATAATGTATAACTATAGTTGCAAAATTAATTGCATAATAATTTTTTCATAACATGTATTTTATTTTTTGAAAGTGAATTACAAATTTTACATTTTAAGATTTATTATATTATGTAATGCGATTCAATTAATTATAAAAAAGGTAACTTAATTATTTACTGTATATAAGTGGAACAGTCAAATTGACAGCTACTTTTGTGGAACAAATGAATCATTTGAAACTAATGAGGCTGTCTCTCGCTCGACACCCTTGGATTTGGGGAACAATAATAATCAATAAAATCACTTCACATGGCATGGGTATGAAAGTATATTAAAATATTGATTTGTCTAAACATTGAAATGTCCTTCTCCATAATTCTGTACAAAAAGGTTAGAAAGGTGCACAATTATTTTTTTATTAAAAACAACTGCAAAAGAGTTGTGGTCAACACATTTTTTCCTCATGACATTGATTGAATTACCATTCACTGGAACATTTTGGTCAGTGACCTTATTTAATAGGTGGTCGTGGCTATGAGTAAATTGTAGTTGACATAACCCAGTTTGTCAATGGCATGATTTGACATGTGGTCACGAATAAAAAGATTATTATTATTATTATTATTTTGTAACTAAATACATTGTTTCAACTAATTTTAAAAATATTGTGTAACTTGGGACTTGTTTGTTTATAAATTCTCAATACATTTTTCAACTTTAAAAATTTAAACAGACAAACAATATATATTCCCCAATCCTACTTCTAAAATACAAAATTTATCCCCAAAAAATTCCTACTATTCGCACTTGCAACACATTCCTCAAAGTTTCAATCAATTGTCTCATCATTACAAATATATACGCATGCTACCACTTATACAATCTATATATACACATATATAAATAATTTTAAAATACTCATTTTACCGCACAAATCCAACAAAAGAGTAATTGATATGATATATTGTCCTCCTTCAAAACACAAACAAATAAATCATTTTCTCTCAATTCATTCTCTACCTACCTTCCAAAATACAAATAAACAACCATTACATTTTTCAACTCCATTGCTCTAAATCCATTCTCCCAAAAAAATTTGGAAAAATGCCCCAATTCACATCCAAATATTGCCCTAGGATTTAGCAAAATTATTTTTAATATTATACCCAATTATTATATTCAATTAAGTTTTTTGAATAAATAAAATGTAAAAACTATTATATAAATGATTTGGGAGTATTTAATTTAATACACACAATATATATATCTATCTCTATTTAAGTCCTTGAGATTGGCATCAGTTAGTAGTAGCTTCTTCATATTGACTATTTCAATAAATATAAAGTGAAGTACTCTTCTATATTTAAGTCTCGAATAATTATTATAGCAAGTGTGGAGGAATTTCGAGTAATGTCATGGTCATGGAGCATATTAATTTGCAAGTCACTCATGACATAAAGTGTGAATATATAGGCTTTGTTCTCCTATGTTTTGGGCATTTTGTAGAAAAAAAATTTGGGGGAATGAGTTTTTAAGAGAAAATTTAGAAAATGTGCCAAGTGTTTCCTTTTATTTTGAAAAAATATGAAAAAGGATTGAAGAATGAGTTGTTTGTTTATTTATATTTTAGGAGAAGATCAACTTTACTATTATGCATGCATATTTATAATTAGATGGTATGTGTGTGTATATATATATGTCACAATTGATATTGTAGACGGCTTAATTTTTGAGCCAATTAAAAAGTGACATGTATAAATAAATATTAGTTATTAATTTAAAATTTTCTATTTATATATTAGAGTTTATTAAATTAAATTTTAAATAATAAATAGTTCATTTTAATTAATATTCTAATATTTATTTTATAAATCAAATGTTGATAAATGTCAAGATGAAGGTGTATCATGTCAATCAAATCAAATCTGGTGGCCTAGCAATCTCAAGCTAATCAAGTTGGGACATGTGGCATATTTATATATGTGGATCAATCAGGTCAAGAACATATGATATTATCTTTTAATATGAAGCAAAGATATAATTATCCAATGTATTCAAATTATTTCGGGGTCTCCTGCTGAACACCTATATAAAGGGATGACTAGAGACTCATATGGACATATATTCATAGATATATTTTTTAATATAAATTTAATTTGTCCATTATTTTTTCTCTGATATATATTTTTTCTCTGATAAATTATAATTCTCATATATTTTTTAATATAAATTTAATTTGTCCATTATTTTTCTTTGTCTTGTAATTTAATTTTGCAGACAACGAAATTTGTGTGAACAGATATATTATTGTAATAAAATAATGTGTAATTAATTCAATTGGTGCTTTATTTTAAAATTTATATTTTTATGAATTTAACGTTAGCAAATGATATATTATTTGAAAATATTTATTAATAAATATTAATTATTTATGAAATTATAAATATATCTTAATTATAAAAATCGACTGATATCATAATTATATCATAATTGTTGATATTGATTTATATAAAAAAATTAATTGTTGTACATTAATTATAATTAATTATTATTTATTCTTAAAATATAATTATTTAATTATTTATTATTTACAATTTATGTATAAATAAAACTTAATTATTTATTTAAATAAAATAAAATATATATGTAAGACTTAATAACGATTCATCGTACTAAAAAAATAAATAATTTTATATTATATAAAACTAAATCATCTTATATTATTTATTAAACAAATAAGCATAATATTTAGTTATATGCGAAATATAAAACATAATTAATATATACATAACAAGTTCTTTAAATAATTAAATAAATTAATTTAATTAGTTATTTATTTACTTTAACTAATTATTTAATTAATATATTATTTAATAAATAAATTACTTAGTAACAATAAAAAAATTACTTAAGTTTAGTTAATTTTCTCGATAATTATTTTAATTGTATTAATATCAATTTATTAAACTTAATATATTATTAAATAAGTATCACACTATAATTAATCTTTTATAATAATTTTAAATAAATGTAAATATTAATATTTAATGAAGATTAATTTTTTTGAAAAAAATTGATTGATTTATTTATTATAAAATTTGGAGAATGTGCTTGTATTTTGAAATTTTTTTGGAGGTTGGAAATTTTTTTCCTAAAATGTAGATTAACAGGCCCAATAATTCTTGAATGTTACATTTCATTTGATATTATGCCATGAAGTTGATAATGATTAAAAATATATGTATATATTCAAATGGTTGTGGAAAAATATTTGTAGATGTGAGAAAATGAAATCTAAGGAAATGTTTCTAGGTGATTTGTTAAGTTTTGATTAATTCATTAAAATAAATAACGTAATTTTTGTTGTTTGGCGTCCCTAGTCATTATGCGTTAGATATTTATTTTTAATTTAATTTTTGTATGGTAAATGGAAGCACTTCCTCCTTTTAAATAATATTTGTTGGATACAAATAATGAATCTATTTAAATTACGGATAATCGATTATATAAATAGATATATCCAATGTATATGTATTAGAAGCAAACATTGAATGGATCAAATTTGCAATTACTATATTTATATTCATTTACAATTAAATATCTATTAATCGAATATGGATAATATCAACTTTAAACAAATACAGATAATGTGCCCTATAAATACATTCAATTATATGATCAATAAACAAATTTTCGAATATCCATTTACAGTCTTACCAATCCCCGACCCTCTTCAAAAATGAATTTGGCTATCATCATTGATGTCTATAAACCTCCATTAATGTATGTTAACAAGACAATTCTTTAATGTGCTTGATTTTTTTTGTCAGCAAAAACTTAACGTCATCAATACAGGAAACCTCAATTAACAACTAAGGAGTGTTTATGTATCTAATTTTCTTTTTTTTTTTCCACTGTTATCTCTTTTCACTTTTGTGACATATATATTATAGTATCTAATTAACTAATGAAATAAAAATTATAAATTAAAAAAAATGCAAGATTAACTTAAAAAAATATTTAATTGCTTTTCTTTTTACTCTTCTCTTCTCTTTCTATTTAACCTTCCCTTTTTTTTATCCATTCAATTCCTAAGCAATTAAATCATAATGATTAACTTAAATAAAAAATATGAAAAATAATGCATTTTAATTTATATTCTTGATGGATCCTTAATATTTAATTTTCTAACATTTTTATTTTATTTTGTTTACATAAATATTTTGTTGGATTTTAGATTTTTGTAATACATTTTCATATGCATTTTAAGTTTTTCTCACAACTTTTTTCATATCATATTTCACATACACTTTTATGTCTTTCAATTTTCTCATTTAGCGTACATTCTTAATGTTTATGACTTTAATTTCTATAAAAATAAAGAAAAATTATGTAATTGTCAAATGTTAAAATAAATACAAAGGAAAACTAAATAAAGTAATAAAGGTAAAAAGAAATCCCGTACGTACTCTCTTTTTTTTTGTATAAATTTGATCAATATAATTTAATTTTTGTCTCTATTTTCATATAACGTTTCATATATATATATATATGTGTGTGTGTGTGTGTGTGTGTGTATTATATTTATTTTTTATTTAACTAACGTTATTAATGTTTATGATTTTGATCTGTACAAAAATAAAGAAAATTATAGAGTTATCGAATGTTAAAATAAATATAAAGAGAAAAAATAAAGAAAATAGTAAAGAGAAAAAGAATTGGATAAATACTCTAATTTATTTGTAAAAAGAAAAAAAGAAAAATAGATTATTAAGGATAAATTGGAGGATGATTTTGGAGGGAAGTTAGAGGTACAAATTTTGGAGGGAAGATGGAGGGAAATCAAAAATAAAAATTTGGAGGGAAAGAAATTTAAAATGAAATAATGAGTAACTAATGCTATGTTTCTTTTACATTTTTCCAAAAAAAAATTTCAACCCCTAAAAAAAATTTTAGAATAAAAGCACATTCTTCAAATTTTCTTTCAAAACACTTAAATTTTATTCTCAAAAAACTCCTCCCAATTCACTCAAAAAGCCCTATACCCAAAAACCACACATATTTTCTCACTTTACCTATCATATCACACATTCATTTATCATTCTCTTATTTCACTCATCCATATATATATATATATATATACATATATGAAAATATTAAAATTTTACTAGTTAAAAAATTTTAAAACTTTTGTTTACAGATTTAATTAAACTAATTATAAAAAATATGAATTAAATTTAATTAAATATTATTTATGTTATTACTAAATAGTTTATTTATTGAATAGCATATTAAATTAATTAAATTTACTTATTAATTAAATAATATATTAGTTATATTTAATATTTAATGTATTAATAAAATATTACAATTTTTCATTTAATAAATAACTTAAGAAGTTTTAATTTGATATAATAAATAAATTAATCCTCTAAATATTCTTCATTAAATATTAATCTTCACATTTATTTAAAATTATAATAAAAAATTTGATTATAAGGTGATATTTATTTAATAATCTATTAAGTTTAATAAACTAATATTGATTTGCTTGAAGTAATTGTTGAAAGAATTAATTAAATTTATGTAAAATTATTTGATTATTACTAAGCATATATTTACTAATAATGTATTAATTAAATAATAAGTTAAAGTAATTAAATAACTTATTAAATTAATTAAATTAGTTTATTTAAATAACTTGTTATTTATATAGTTATTATATTTCATAGTTTATGTATAATTAAATATTACGTTTATGTATTTAATAAATAATTTAAGATGATGTAATTTCATATAATGTAATATTATTTATTTTTTAATTTGATGAATCGTTATTAAGTTTTATTTATAAATTATTAAAAAGTTATTTTATTTAAATAAATAACTAAGTTGTATTTATACATAAATCATAAGTAAATAATTACATTTTAATTAATTAATGTATAGTAATTAAATTTTTTATAAGTCGATATTAATAATTATGATATAAGCTAATTTTTTCATAATTAAGATATAATTATGACTTCATGAATAATTAATATTTATTAATAATATATTTTATTTCAAATAATACATTATTTACTAATGCTAAATTTATAAAAATATAAATTTCAAAATAAATAATCAATTAAATTAATTAAACTCATATTTCAATTATTACAAATATATATGTACACACATCATCCAACTATACATGTGCATATATATAATACATAAAAAAATTATTTTTACTCTACAAATTCAACAAAAAAGCAACTGATTTGACATTTACAGTAAAGTTTGTATCCCCCCAAGACTTAAAAAAATAAATAATTCATTCTCAAATCATTTTCCTTATTTCCCCAAAACAAAAAGAAATACTTGGCATATTATTCAAATTCTCCCCCAAAAACCCATTCTTCCAAAATTTTTCTACAAAATACCCAAAACGTAAAAGAACATAGTGTAATTTTTTGGTTAAATTTAAGTATAAGGAAAATTTTTGGGTGAATTTTTTACTTTTGAATTAATTGTTTGAAATTTGACTAAAAAACATGTTGTAGAGATAGAATAGATAAGAAAACAGCAAAAAATAATTTATTTTTTAAAGATAATATTCTAATTCAACTTATGAAACATAAGTTATTTTCAGATTTTTATCTTTCTTCATTTTTAAATAAAGACAAGGCTTTTTCCCTTAAACCAAATATGTCTATTTGTTTTTAGTTTTTTTTTTATTAAATTAAATCAAGACATATGACACATCACATATCCCGACTTTTGATTTGGGGGATAGCGGGAGGAAGGGGTTCAGAATTGGGGATGGGGATGGGGATGGGCAGGAAATAGGGTAGCGGGGGTGTGGTGTGTTGGGTGTGGGGCTTAAAAATTTCTCACTGTTTTTTGTTTTAAATTATTAATATTTTAATTTTGTACTTTTGCATTTTATGATTAAGCTTTCAAAAGTGATGATTTCTAATGTTGAATTCAAAAAATAGTTTTTAGTTAATATTTTTAAAATTTTATAATTAATTTTTGGAAGTTCAAGATTAGAAATTTTTTCAAATTGTCTATTACAAAATAAGCTTATAAAATTAAAAAAAAAAAAGATAAAAAAAGGTAAGTTATTTTAAGTTAAAAATAAAAAAAGATTAAAAAAATCACCAAATACAACCAACAGAAATTAGAAGCCAAATTTATTTTAAGTTATTTTAAAAAGTAAATATTGAATAAAATAAAATTAAGTTGTATATAATAAAAATATAATTAAAAACTATTATTCTTATTGGGAGAATTGGGAGCGGGGAATATATAATATTAGCTTTTCAAGAATTTCTATATTTAAGTATTTTTTATTTTTAATTTTAGACTTAAAATTTTCTAATATTAATTTTAGAAGAGTTAGGACTTCTAGCTTTGATTTTATGTTTTTATATATTTTTTTATTTATCTTTATTTTCTTATTTTACATTTTACAATTAATCTTTTAAAAATTAAGGTAATGCTTGGATATAAATTATATGTTTTGGATTATATATTTTGGGAAACTGAGTTTTGGGAATGCATTTAGGAAATGTAAAATTTGTATTGAGAAATGTGATGTATGTTTATTTATATTTTGAGAATAGTTAGAAAATTATTTTGGAGAGTTTTGGTATGTTTGTTTATGTTTTGGAATGAGATATTTTTTTACTTTAGCAGTCAAATTAATGCCTTTTTATTGAATTTTTGAGATAAAAATAGAATTGAATAATATTTTTTATTGTAAAAATAATAATAAAATATATAATGTGTATATGTGATGATTGGATATAATTTTTTAATTGTAAAAATAATAGTAAAATATTATAATATGTAAATGTATGTATATGGAATTTTTAGTAATAAGTTAATTAATTTGAAGGGTTATTCTGGAAATTAGCATGTGTTGTTTTGGCACAAAATTGATATATATATATATATATATATATTGTTACATTTTTGCCAAAATGAATTTATTTTGGCAAAATGTAACCAAACATAGCCTAAGGCTTTGGTTACTTACATTTTGGTTGAATTGTGAAAAATATTTTAGGAGAAGTTGTTTTGGGAATGTGATGATTTTATTTTATTTTATTTTATTTTGTGAATTGTCAGAAAATATTTTTGAATAAAATTATTTGTTTAAAAAATATACAAGATTCATTTAAATAAATATTTAATTCCTTTTCTTTTTACTCTTTTCTTCGCTTTGTAATTTAAAATTCATTAAACAAAAGTTTATTACTGCTTTTTTATAGTTCACTAATTATATATATCAATGAGATAATACCTTAATTCAGTTGGATCTCTATGTGAACAGAAGGTTGTAATCATCATTTTAAGAAATCTAACTTAATTTAGAAGAGAAATCTTTGTAATTCAGTTGCTTTTTTATGGCACCAAGCCATGTCTCTTGCATGGAATTTTTTTTTTTTGGTTTAATAAAAATACATTAGTTTCCTCTTGCATTTGAATTTGAGGAAATAAATTTTTTTATTCCTAAAAATCAATAAGAAGCATGCTTGTAGCATTGGGGCTGACATAAAATAGAAATAATTCCGTTTCTATGGTATTTTACAAGATTAGGGCTGACATCAGCTCTAATTTTTTTATTTAGTAATTATTTTTATATTTAAAATTTAAAGTAATTAATTTTTTTAAATATTTAAAATGAATCAAAAAAATAGTATAAATTTTGAATTTTTTTTGTAGAAATATACCATTTTATAAAATGCAAGCGTTTCAATTGATGTGATGTATTAATTTATAAAGGGATATTTGTAATGTTAGAATCTTGGCTAAAATTGGCATGTAAAATCATAGTAGATGATTTTATATATCAATACATTCTTGAAGAATTATCATACATTCTAATAATAAATGATGCTTGTAATTTGGAGAATTATCATACATTCTTGAAGAATAATGTATGAAATTTATTTTTTAAGTATGTTAGTGAAATGTAACATAAATTAGAACTATCTAAAATTCTTTAGATTTTCAACCAAATTTATTATTCATAAAGTTTGATACAAAGGAACAACATAGAGCATAAAATATAATAACAAAGTTGAAAGAATTAAGGATGTCGGGCTTGGGCTTCAGCTTTGGCTTGGGCTTGATGGTGGGCTTGTTGTCTCGCACGTGTTTGGGGCCAATCTATTTCATTTTGGATACGAGTAGTGCGATTCCTTCTTACAACACGTCTTTCTCTATGAGCTGAATTATGGACTAGTTCAAAATTAGACTCATCCCAATAATTTTTGCCCCATATTAGCTCAAAGCTCCCTTGATATGTTGCCAAGTAATATTCAATATTGTAATATGGCTTGACAAATGCTGCAGCATTTAATCCAAAATGTAGACATGCACTCATCACATGAGAACATGGAATACCAAGTTTAGCCTATTTTCCACATGAGCACTCATGTCTCCTAAGTTTGACAACTTGGACTTGATTTTCCTAACCTGTGTGCATATGCGTTATGATTGAAGTTGATTGTTGAGTATAGTTAAACTTTTGAACAATGTGCTCAATAGAATGGTGTTACCAGTTGGAATATATATTATATGCATAATTAGCCCAATGTTGTTGCTTGTTCATCATGCCATGAGCTTTGGTCATCCGAATAGTTTGACACAACTAGAGAATGTCTGTTGAACAATTGCTGTAATTGGCAATCGACGAGCACCATTTATTACCCCATTGAAACGCTCAGACATGTTCATAGTCAGAATACCACAACGTCATCCTCCATCATGACTAAATGTCCATTGAGCTTTGTCAATGTTCTGCAAATATGAATAGGCATTCTCATTAATTTCTCTTATTTTTTTCATATGCCTATCAAATTTTTGAATTTGGGCTGCAGTGCTGACTTTCCAACATAAATTCTTCAATTGAACATTTTTGAAATGTTTATTGAAGTTAGAGCAAACATGCCTTAGAAAGAATCGATGTACTCTGCGAGTAGGCATGAAATTAGGTATGTATTCAACACAGATAAGAGGCCACAGTGACAATCATAAATTAGGCACAAGCCTTCCGTTCCTCTGACAATGTGTTTGGACAACATTTTCAGAAACTACTTCCAAGATAAAAAGGTTTCTTCATCAACAATTGCAAAAGTCAATGGCAGAACTTGTTGATTTGCATCCATAGCCATCACAATCAGCATCTTGTATCTATATTTCGTATATAGATGAGTTTCGTCCACACTGATAACTTTGCAATAATGTTTGAACCCATCAATACACGATTTAAAAGCCCTAAAACACATACTTCAACATATTTTGCCTTAGTATGCCTATTCGTTGATGCTCCCACTCAACAATGGTGTTTGGATTTCACTTTTGAAGAGCTCCTATATACTTAGGTAATAGTTTTACTGAAGTCTCCCATATCCCAAAAATGTGCTCTCTTGCATATTTCAATGCATTTCATGCCTTAGCGTACGAGATTTCATATCCATATTTGTCTTTCACAATTTGCTGCACACTTTTTATCTTATATGCTGGCTCGTTACGAACATGTTCTAACAAGTCTATAGTGATCATTTCATGACTTAAGTTTCGATGATCAATCGAAACTTCATTCATCAAACAAGTATGAGGACCCCCATACTTTATAATCTTCCATATTCCTATTTACTCTTTTAGAACTGCCCGGACGCTCTATGAACACCCTAGTTTGCACACCACTTTTCATAATTTTGGTATACTCTCAAGTACTTGATATTCTCATATAGCAACACGTACGGAGAAATCCTTAACAGGATCCTTAACATGTTTTTTATCTTTGAAAACCATGTCCTTCTCGAGCTTTCTACAGATACTGTTATAATAATTCCCCAACGCTCTAGATGGAATATCCACAGAGTCTCTTGGTAGATATTCTTTTATTGTGGAGAAGCATGGAATGACAGGATACAAGTGTGATTGATTCGCAACTTGTGCTTGTTTAGAGGCTCTCTCACTATGGGGTGGTATAAGCTCTTCATTGGCATTATTGGCTACTTCATCCATGTTATAATTGTCAAGCTTTTAATCACAAAACTCTCGATCACAAAAACTATCTGTATATGGTTCAAGAGAGCTAGGGTTTGCATGTGGGATCTCATACTCATATTGGGGTCCTCTCGAATATTCTTGGTAGAAAGTAGAAGGACCAACATTGGGATGTTGATAAGATGTAGAACCACCACCATATGCATCATGAATTCCAAAGTTTTCAAGGCCATCTGTTACGGTTGGCAAGTCAAGAATCCCTGACTCTGGGTGTAGAGTTGTATGACTATATTTGTCACTAAATTGAGTGGCATTCTGGTTTTCTCCCAAGAGACTTTGTTATGATGTCGAAGTATTGCCTAAGGGATATTGCAACTTTAGCAAAATAAAATTATAATCAAACTCTAAAAATGTCCTCCAGTGCCACAACCACATCGAGTCCTATTTTTTTGTTGTCTTTGATCCCTATCAACTCATGTATTATCTTGTGGTGGTTGTTGCCTTTCATCATCATCCAAATTAAAATTACGTCATGAAGAGGTGGTAGAGCTCAATGAACCATGATCACGATATGCTCTTAACATATCTGGATATAGCATTGGTGATACATGGAATGAGTGGCGTATTGGTGTAAGTTTTGAAAAATTTAGTCCAACTGACCCCCAACCTAATCCAAGATCTGTATCCACCAACGTAGAGAATAATTGATTGAACATCTATGTATATGGAGGCAATGGTGTCAGTTCATTTTGTTGTACTGGTTGTGGTATGTAACAGTCTGTGTATAAGTCAGGATTAACATCTGATGGACCTACCTCATCAGCTTCACATGACAAAGTACTCATCCTGTTCAACTGTGAATGCATTTGTACAGAACTACCCCCTATTGAGTTGCTAGACCCAATGTCCTACCTTTGCCTTCTCTTATTTCTACTTTAGCTCGTCTCTTGTTCTGCAATAGTTGGTCATTGCGACACCTTAAATAGGAATTGTAGCGTAGCTAGATTTGACACCTCCGTAGCAATTGACCTAGTTTGGTCTTTAAATTGTGTCTGATGTAATTTCAGAATCATCAACAACAGAATCACAATTGAGCACTAAGTTTTGCATTCTATCATACTACAACACCAAAAATAAATGATTTAATGTTAAATAATCTTTAATTGTAAAAAATCAATATAATACGACATAATTCATTACATACCACACCATGCTATGCAGAGGTATCATCTAGACAATATCTAATATCCATGGCGGTATAGGGCAGTGATATAAATTGCCGTGTGATCTGATTATATCATGCCATGTAGTCAGTATCTGTAGATTGAGATCCTATAATAGTTAGTTGTTGAACAACAAGTTGCTCTATATTATCCTGTTGAGAAAGTCATTTAATATGGTATAACCCCTAATTTGTATCAGCACGACCTCTACGAGATAAATTGTGTAATTGTAGATTAAATTCTAATGGCAAAGGAGGAATATTTTGGCACATGCCAAATTGTCGCAAAACCCACTCAGCATGATATATCTCAATTATAGCATAGTTGATCAAAGGACATCTTGCTGTCCAAAGTTTTAGGGCACATTCGGGTGGTAGTCACCTCATGTGTTGACATTCTATCAAGCATAAATCGTATGATCCATATAGAAAGGCTTGTAGTATGTGTAAAAGTAAAATATTGCATCTGCCTATACATATAATTAAGCTATAAATTAATTTGTGATATATAAATTTTTAGGAATGAATATAAAATCACAATTGAGCTTATATTACCAAGTACCATATGGAGGCATTGGCGGTTCATGGCCATCAATTACCCTTGGTTCCATATCAACGTGGGGCATTACACCTCTAGGTGTTAGAGGTCTAATCCGAAACCATATCCAAATCTACAAGTGAATTGTCCTGTTTAAAGGGCATATAATAATAAAAATACATCTATGTAATATTTATTAAATCAATTTATTTTACCTGAGTACTTGAATTACACCACCAATATTAAGTTTCCCCCGTTGGCATACATCGCACAGCTCACGGTACAAGAATGACAAAATTGCACTTCCCCAACTAAAGTTATGAGCATCATGTATATTTTCAAGGTGCTTCAAATACACCAATGGCATTGCATTGCCTGAAGAATTTGGGCACATGACACCTCCTAAGAATACTAATGCGCATGCACGTGTAATTTGTTCCACCTCTAAATCAGAGCTGTTATTTGTAATAGGGTGGTTGTGAATGCGCATGGCAATAGTTGTCAAATACGGTCAAGATTCCCTAAATTCACAATTAGCTAGCCTAAAACCAAGATACTGCTCATAATATTCCTACTACTCATCAATCGCCCAGTTAGAGTCTTTACCAGTAATAGGTCAACCTCGTACTGGTAAGCCCCATATAACTGCCACATCTTGAAGTGTTATTGTAACCTCTTCAATAGGAAAATAGAAAGTGTGAATCTCAGAACTCCATCTCTCCACTAAAGCCGTGATTAGGTGTAGATCAAAATTAAAGTGCCCACAATTATATATACCATAAAATCTCATCTCATGTAATAAATTTAAAACTCAAACATGTAGCTCTACATGACTTATGACAGCCTAAAAAGAACTATCTCCTCGCCTCACCACAAGAGTGTTGTCGACATCCCTAGTAAATACATCCTCTGATCGATGAGTAGATTGCTTGTGCAGAACTGTTGCATCGTGTGGACCATACACATTTACGATATCCATCCTATAAAACAAAATGAAAATAAAATAACTATGTCATCATCTATGTATAATTTAAATGTAATTTAACAAAGATTATGCACATTTGTACTGAAAATAAAAATAAAAAGAACTAAAATAAACATAGAAACATTCTTCAAATATTTGAATTTTATAAAATACTTAATTTATAAAAGATTTAAAGTGCATTTTTTGGGCTCATTTTTTGTTTCTTAAAATAATTAATTATTAATAATGGCTTGTTCTCCTACATTTTGGAGAAATATTTTTGAACCCCCAAAAAAATTTCAAAATGCATGCACATTGCCCAATTTTTTCCCCAAAATATTACAATTTTTTACCAAAAAAACCCTCATAATTCAATCAAAAAAAACCTACACCCTAAAAAGCATACTACCCCCTCATTTTCTTATTCTATCTTTCACATCATTGATTTATTTACCATGAAATTAAAATAAGTAAAATAATTATCGTGAAATTTAATTACAATTAAGTAAAATATTTTTTCTTACTTAAACTAAGTAATTTATTTATTAAATAATATATTAATTAAATAATGAGTTAACGTAAATAATTAATTTATTACTTAATTAATTTAATTATTTAAATATATCTATTTTAAACTATGTATATATTAATATACATGACTATATATATTATATGTATATATAAATTATATGCATGACTATATATATTAATATATGTATATATATAAATTATATATATGTATATAATATATTATAATATAATATTATATTATATTATAATACAAATATATTATATATTATCATAACATATACAACATATTATATCTTATATGTTATATGTAAATTAATATATTCAGAATACAATTAGCAAATGTAATTAATCTATAAAATTTGATACACATTATTTATACCACATATATTTTTAAAAAAATTTCATCTAATATAGATTAACTTCATTATTATGAACCCCAAATCTTTCTAACTTAATATAAATATTATTAATAATTAATGTCAAAATATTAGCATTTTTAATTACTTGATAACCACTAATGTAAAAATTAATATTTCATAGCACACTTTTATTTCCTTTCTAGTTTTGCATGAACTATTTGTCAGAAAAAAAATGTCATAAATATCAACTAATGCTACTATCATGTCTATCAGTCTTAAATTATTCAAACTAAATATTAAAATTAACATCGGATTCACAACATCATGTCAAACTTAATAATAAACAAATTAAAGTAAAAAACTTCTAAAATTTGAAAACTAACATGATATTGATAAGTCAGAAATTCCTCCTCTAAAATAAGACTTCTATTCAAATTGTTAAAAATTAAAAAAACAGCAAAATATTATTTTAACAACAAAAGAATAAGAAATACTAAATAATCAAATATAAAGAATTATAATTTTAAATAGCATGAATTAAATTTTACCTTATTTCAAATTATTTGAAACACAATCTCTTCTCTGTTTTTCTTTTCTCTTCTCTTTTGTTTGTCCTCTCAAATTTTTCTTCTCTGCCTCAACACCAACACTCACTTTCTTTACAAACTAAATACTGAAAATGAAAAACTGAAGGATGGAATGGGGAAGAATAGTAAAAATGAAAAATTAAAGGATGGAATGGGGGAGAATATATAGAGGTGTCGCTTCTCACAATTGATTAAAAAAAAATAATTAAACCAGAAAAAATTAAAAAAAACAAAAATTCCCAAGAGGCGTGGCTTGGAGCCATGCCTCTTGTGGAATTTTAAGAAAATTCCAAAAACCCCATGCAAGAGGCGTGACTCCTCTTGTGAATTTCAGAAATTGAAAAAATATTTAGTCAAGAGGCGTAGCTTCGTGCCACATGTCTTGACAAGAGAATTAAAAAAAAAAAACTTAGTAAGAGGAGTGACAATAAACAACGCATCTTGTGGAATTTACAAAAAAAAATAATAATAATATCCCATGCAAGAGGCGTGGCACAATAATAATAATAATAAAATCAAGAGGAGGAGGAGGAGCACTTTTCATTCATGCAACTGTGAAGGATTGAAATCTCACTGTTGCTGACATACAAAACTCATCAGCTAATTATGTTCCTGAGGTTGTTCCATCTTTCTTCCCGCTCACCGGAGTTTGCAACTATGATGGCGTTTCTCAGCCGCTGCTGGCGGTTCAGGTGACTGAGCTGGTGGATGGGTTCTTCATAGGCTGCAGCGTAAATCACGTGGCGGCGGACGGGACTTCCGCCTGGCATTTCTTTAACTCTTGGGCTGAGATATCTCGTGGGGAATTTCCGATTGATAATCCTATATCTAAACTGCCTTTTCTCAACCGTGATCAGCTTACTCTTGATTTAATGGGCTCCAATAGCATCAATATTTATTATGAACATCTCAATAATATTCTTGAAAAGAATCCTGTTGCTGATCTATCACCGCGCCCAAATTTGAGAGATGGAGTGTTCCATTTCACCAAAGAAAGTGTGGCTAAGCTCAAAACAAAGGCCAACGAAGAAATGGCCATAGAAAGTAAAGGCAAAATCTCCCCTCCAAGCAGTCGTAGCCCATCTATGGCAATCCATCATACGCTGCCGTTTCACCATGAATTCAGCCACTGAAGAAACGACATTTAAGATACCAATGGGCACGAGACAGAGATTGGATCCACCTCTTCCGGAAGAATAATTCGGAAATGCGGTTTTTCGAGGGATTGTAACGCTTAAAGCTGAGAAAATACGGAAAAATGGGCTGGGCCGGACTGCCTGGCAGATAAATAGAATGGTGGCTTCTTGTAACAGTCCTGAAAAAGTGAGAGAATTTTACATAAACTGGATAAAGAATCCCATATTTCTGCAATGTGATGGCCGTCCCAGTAATTACTTTGTCCTCATAAATTCTCCAAGATTCAACGTATATGGGAACGACTTCGGATGGGGAAAACCGGTGGCGGTGAGAAGTGGAAGAGCCGGCAGTTTTGACGGAAGGATAACGATTTCTGGAGGATTGGAAGAAGGGAGCGTGGAGGTTCAGGCTCCTTTGTTTGCTGAAACTTTGCTTTGGCGGAGGATGCCGAGTTCATGGAGTTTGTGATGTCGTAAAGTTAATTCCCTATGATCTTCATCATCTTTTTACTATTCTGGGAAATTTTAAAATTCTCTTGATAAAAGAATTTTCACAGTATTAGTTTTTATTCTTATTTTTAATTATCATTGGATGAATTATTGATATATATAATCATATGGTTCACTTCTAATAAAGTTAATTTCGTCGTAAAATTATTAAAACGGCATGATTTAATTTTCATTTCTCTTAATTTAATAATGGGTGAAGATTGTAATTACTATAATTTTTTAATTTAGATGGTTCTAAAATGAAAACTAAATCATTTTAATATCAATAGTTTAAAAATGGATAGACGACATCAAAATTAAAATTAATGATACATGACCTTGTAAAGGTAGGGTGCCGACACATTAATTTCTATCCAACATTCATTATCTAAGTCATGTGCTACTTAAAACTTTTATGTATATGGAATGTCTTAGTATTTATTTTAAAAAAATCTTATAAGCGTGTGCATTTTATAGAAAGATGTTTTTACAAGTTATATATGTTAAATTTTGCTCTAAATATAGAATTTTGAAACATCTAAATAAAATAAATAATAAAACTTATAAAGTATATATTAGTAATATTAATTTAATTTATAACTACTATGGCCAAACTAAAAGATTCACTAAAATTTGGCAGTTAGAAAACTCATTTAAGCGTGTAGGTCATTCAACATGTTATTTTGTTAAACACATCTTCAAAAAATATTACTAACTATTTTAAAATATTTTATAAGATACTTTACGGAGCTTACAAGTTTCCCTAAATATCCTATAGATAATGCAATGTAAATGTTAGTAATGATGATCAAACCGATCTGTCATCGATATGGAGTTTCAATAGCATTGAGGTATTGTCTCGCAAATCGATCAATTTGTTTGACAGGATAATACTTTAATGTAGTTAAGCCTTTCTATTGGTGATGAATCGATTTGATCCGACAAGCAAGACAATACCTCAATATGATTAGACTTTCATGTCGTTGTTGTATGGATCAAAGTGGTTCGATGAAATAATACCTCAATGCGGTTGCATCTTTATAATGATAATAGATTGATTTTCTCAAATTAGTTGTTGTTACAAAATAATCTGACAACAAAATACTTCTCTAAACTGAAATTATATATATATAATTGCATATATAGTTAGCATCCTTTTAAGTGGGGCACAGTGGCATGCAAGTTTTTTATAGGAATTTAGATCATTTATTTAATTTTTTATTTATTTTTATTTTATTTTTTGAATAAATGATATGTCTATTATATATATATATTTATAAAAGTAATTAATTGAGAATAAGATATATTTGACATATATAACTCAAATTAAAATAAAAAATGAAAAAGACAATAAGTGAAATAGAAGATTCAAACTGCTTTCATGGATAGTACTAAGTTAGGTCACTTTTCTCATGATATATTAATTAACGTTGATTTTGCAATATCTAAAACCCTACACTTAATTAAAGTGGAAAATAACTTTAATTTGCAATAAATATTTTTTCGGTTTACAGTACTTCATGTGGACGTCCCCTCTCCCCTTCCCCTGGGCTGAGCTTGGTCATGTTTGGATTAAATTAAATTAGGCCTTTTGGCTTTATGTATGTTCGATCAATTTTGAATTGCATCATTTTAGTCAGAAAAATAAATACATACTACATTTTCTGCATAATTCAAAGTCCAAAAGAGTGTTTTAGTACGAAGTTTGATAGATTAGATGGTTTGTATTGTTGCTACTATCTCAATTAGTTGTTATATCTTGAGAAACAATAATTAGTTGTCATTAGCATTAATGCAGGACTAATTTATTTTAAAAATAGAGAGTTCCACTCTTGCCTTGAGTAGATTATCACAAAATTTCATATATCGAAAATAACATTTCAAAGTTCAAACATAATACTTCTGAAGTCTTATTAAGTTGTATGTTTTGTTATTAATGTAAATTTCAAGGTTGCAATTCACAAGATTTTATAAATAGTTGTAGCTTATTTTAATTAACAAGTACATTCTCTCATATCACTATAATAATATTTTTTTTTCCCAAAAATTTCTTCTCTAGAAAACACATACAACAATATATATCATTACAATTATATATATATATATATATACATGAATAATTAACATAAAAAATTTAATTTCAGCCTACTACGCCAAAAAAAATATACTAATGTTACAGAAAAATTAAATGTCTCATCTTAAAGCACATCTAACATATAATTTTCTCCCAAAATTTTATCCAATAACACCCAAAAATAACATCAAATGAATTCTACATTCCTCAATCTACTGCTAAAAGTCTATTATCTCCAAAAAACAAAAAACAAAAAAATCCAAAACAATCAAAATAGAATTAAACAAACCCTTACAGCTTGTTTGGTTTTTTATCTCCACAACTCTTTTTCATTTTCATCCAAAAATAAAAATTAAAAATTATTACATTCCCTCTATTTTCACTCAAATTATTCATATTTTCATTTTCAAACTCTTTTTAAACTTACAATATTATCTTATTATTACATCAACCAAATTCAAACTTGATTTGACATAAAGTATTAGTTATTATTTTAAAATTAATAAAATATACATATATTTTTAAAAAATAAATCTTCCTAAACATAAAAAAATATAAATCAACCATCTTTTCAATTCTATACATATTTTAATCATTACTGTCCAACAAATCATCCAAATACATTTTCATTTTTATTTCAAATTTATAACTAACTTTTCAACTTTTAGAAATAACTAGAAATTGAAAATGACTTTGGAAATAAAACCAAACGGACCCTTAGTTTCTCATATTTTTTCCACTGAAAGTTCATTTGGATATGGAAGCTACATAATGTATAATCTATTGTATGGTTGCAACATATTACTTGCGAAATAATTGTTAAGTTGTAAATTTTGAATAGTTCCGTTATTTAAAAGTTGACCAAAAATCATAAGATTTTTATTCATAGTTGCAGGACCTTAATTAATAATTCTTCATTTTCTATATTCTAAAGCATTATTTAGAAATTTAAAATTAATTATTTTCTTATAATTTCAAAAAAAATTAGTTTCACCAGTCTAGGTTGTGAGTTTTGCTATAAGCTTTCTGGACAGTTAAGGACAGCTGCAACAGTGGATACTCTGTTCAGGTTTGGCAACTCAACAGAAACATGGCAAGCAACATGAATGGATCAGATAAAGGTGAATATGGATGCTGCTGCCTTTAGAGATTCTTGTGCTGTGGGAATTGGTCTTGTTACTGGCAATTCTAGAGGAGAATGTTTGGCTTGGGACTCTCTGCTCTTCTGGTGTGATTTACAACCAGAAGCAGCAGACGCATTAGCTGTAAAATTGGCCTGTGAAATGTATTCTCGCTTCTCGTGGTTGAATGCTGCAATTGAAGGGAATTGCCTCTCGGCTATTCAAGTTCCTCGTGAAGACATTTTAAATTTATCTGATATCGGTTCCCTTATACTAGATGTCAAGAAATGTATTCATGGTTTAAACTAAGTTCTCTTCAATCGCATATCCATCGTAGTACCAACTAATGTGCTCGTTACCTTACTAAGAAGGCACTTTCTTTGTATCAATCTACTATTGTATCTTTCGATGAAAGTGGTCATTCTTTGACTCTGAACTTTGTTTAGTGAAATGATTTTCATGTCTTCCCTTAAAGAAAAAAGAAAAAACGAAAAATAGTTTGCATTATCTTTCAACCCACACAAAATAGTATTCGATTTCACATTTCAAATATTATATCAAAACATATTTTCAGAAACTGAGCATAAAATTGTGGGATCTATGAGAAAATAATAATATTTTTATTAACAAAATTAAAAAAAATGATGCGACATTTGAAAATAAAAAATATTTACATTGATGCCAATAAGACTAATTTTACAGAGCACCGATTAAAAGCAAAAAAGTAATTTTGTATTCTCTCTGATCATCCCTCTCTACAATTTCGTACAATGCCTTTTATATGGCTAAGAACCCCATTAACTAGGGTTGTAACTGCCTACTAAACCTATAATTATTCATGTTCATCAGAGTGGATCAAATGGTGCCACGTGTGGCCTACGTTCCTTGTCTTTTGGTTACATTGGGCTGAAGCTGCACTCTGAGATAAGCTCGAGCAACTCAAACCTTCATCTCGATTGTTTCTCTTGAACTCAGCTCGGTTGGACCATTTGGAGTGATTAGGCTGAAACAGCTTTCCCATCGTATCCTTCACGACTACTTTAGCTCGAGCTGGAGGTACATACGCATCACCTCACCCCCCAAAAATCAAGCTCAAAAAGGTTTGAACTGTGACAGTTCGAGCTAAGGGTGGATGAAGCTTGAGGGAAGTGGTCTGAGTATATTCCCAATAGGATGCTCGTCTGAGTTGATTGATGCCCGAGATGGGTTTAGATAGATCTGTAATGGTTTTGCTCCTTTTCAAGGAACAAGCATCATTGCTTTGCCCTTCCCCAGGTTTGTCAGTCTTATCTGCAGCATTAATTAGGCTGTCCTATCTCGCATATCTCCAAAGACACGTGTACGGTCGAGTTTGAATTTAGGAGTCCAAAAGCCCTTTTCCTTCATCTATAAAGGCCCTGCGCCTGTTTAGACCTCCCTTTCCTTTGCCATTTCAACAAACCCTCCCCGCTCCTTTCTTTTCTTCTCAGTTTCCTCCACGCACCTGGGTAATTACTTCACCGTCTACGTAGCAGTCGCCGTCGCGATTTGAAGAGAAACTCCGCTCACCTTCCATGTCTCTAGGAAATAAGTCCAAGTTTTTTCTAATTCCTCACTTTACATTTTCAGTTTTATTTCCTTAGAGCTCTTAGAAAACTCAGAATGTTAATTAAGTTGGTTGGGGAAGGTGACTCGGATGACTCAGTTCTCAGTATCCCACTGGAGGTAATAAGGGAGACTGAGCAGGGAACGATTCAAGCGGGGTTGCCTTATTACGAAACATACTTTTCTAGGATGACTAGGCATAAGAGCTGTAGGCTGAGAGAGATCATGGGTATCCTAGAGGAGTACCATATAGTAGTGCCCAAATCTTTAGATCGATCACATCACCCCCCTTCAGGGTTTCTGTGCTTTTATGTAGAACAACTGCGCAGTGGGCTGCATTTTCCTTTGCCCAAGCTATTTAGGTTAGTGTCCAGAGGCTTAGGCATTCCACTTAATCAATTCACCCCCAACTCCTTTAGGTTGATGACTTAATTCATCATTCAATGTAGACACCTGCAAGTAGAGCCTATGACTACCCTCTTCCATTCTCTTTTTTACCTTAAATCTTTAGGTTCTAGGCTGTTTTACCTGACATCTCGGGAGGATGTGTGCTTCTTATCTAAATACCCTACCTCAGTAAAATATTGAAAAGAGTATTATGTATACATAGCATCGCCTGAGCCATGGGGCTTCCCTAAGAGATGGATAGAACATATGCCCTTAGAGAGCTTGGCCAAGAGTAAGACATTCCCTTCAGGTCGGCAGTTCTTACTAGAAAAGCTAAATAGCTGTTAGCTACAATTGACATACTTGGAAACACTGGGCTTCTAGTATCACTTTACCTTGAGTCCTAAAGCCGACGAGCTCCCCGAGCCTTTTGGTACTCACTTTTTACCTTAAGATGAATGTTGCTTGGGCGATCTTGTATCTGACATTTTTTTTAGAGAGAATTTCTGCCAAAGCATTCCTATTGGCTATGGCGGCTGGCCAGCCAAGCAGACAAAAGAACAACCACCCTCCCAAACGAACTAGTGGAGCCAGCTTTTCCCGCAAGGCTCCAGCCAAGCAGTCTCCACGTAAACAATGGACCCCTCCTCCTCCAACTCTGGCACCTCAAAAACCTGCAGTTGCTAAGCCAGCCGACCTAGTTTCTGCTGAGGAGAACATCCTAGAGGAGTTGAGCTCTTTGACTCTGCGTCGTAGCTGACCTAATACCTATCTCATGGCCGGCAGCTCGATCTTAATGGACTCCACTCATACCCTGGGCAGAGACTTCTTGCGGGGAATTTCAACTATCTCAGATCGGCAACTGGATGATGGAATACCTTTCGACAGCCTCCGCAATCAGTTTGCATCCTATCTTTCGAAGGTATGCTATTTCCAAAAGCTAAACTTTAACTTGTCTCTTTTCTTGATTTCTATTAACCTTTTCTTCTTTTTTTTTTAAGATGAGTATCCTTGCGGGGAGCGTTCTCGCTCGATGGGAAAGGGAACACCAATAATTAGAGATAAATAACCAAAGGTTGGAAGTCGAGCAAGATAAACTTCATGCTGAGATGAGCCAATTCGTGGACTTGAGGTAGCAGCTTTCAACATTGCGAGCCAAGCATGACGAGGTGGCTGGCAACTTAGCCAAGTCTAAGCTAAAGATATCCGAGCTGATGTCTCAACAAGAAGAAATGCTGGGGAAAGCTCGAGAGGAAGGCTGTCGTGAAGGACGGGATGCCTTCTTCGAGGTATTCCAATACACAGTGGAGGGGAGAAACTTCTTGGAAGCCAGCTGGAGATCAAGCCTAAGCGAGTATCTGAAGAGCAATGGTTTCAAGCAGATACTTGTAAAAAAAACTCTGAAATACTACCATCATGGCATCAATATCTATGCAAATTAGCTGGAGGCTAGAGGAGTGCTACGCATGGGACAGCTGAACGAGAATGTGGATCGGATGTTTGGGTTGGAAACTCTCCCATCAGACTTAGAAGATGATGATGACTCTACTGATGAAGTTGAAGGTGATCATGCTGAGCCCCAATCAGCGGCCGAGTTGGGGTTAGAGACTAATGCTTTAGGAGGAGCCGAGGCATTCTCTAGAGCTGGACCCTCAAACCAGGCTGTCACCCCAGCTACTACATCGCCCCCTGAGTTGGGGTCAGAGACTAATGCTTTATGATCATTTGCCCTTCCATTTTGCTGAGTCAACTTTAATTTAGATCAAATGTGCTGATTTTTATTGGGCATTCGCCAACTTTAGTTTAGATCAGCTAAGCTGATTTTCTTTAGGCATTCGCCATTTTCAATTTAGATCAACCGAGTTGGTTTTTTAGTTTGGTATTCGCCATCTTCAGTTTAGATCAACCGGCCTGATTTTCATTCGCCATCTAATTTAGATCGATCGAGATGATTTTTTAGTTTAGCATTTGTCATCTTCAGTTTAGATCAGCCGGGCTGATTTTCATTTGGCATTCGCTATCTTTTGTTTAGATTGGCCGAGCTAGTTTTTTAGTTTGGCATTCACCATCTTCAGTTTAGATCAGCCGAGCTGATTTTCATTTGGCATTTGCCATCTTCAGTTTAGATCAGTAAGTTGGACAAGCAAACATGACACCTTCAAGACTTAACAAAAGATAGGCCGATCCTGCTTAACTTGTGCTTACAAGAAATTGAATCTGACTTGGTCTAATTTCTATAAGACAAAACTAAACATAGTGAGACAACCAATGAAAAGTAAGAACAACAAAACAGATTCTAAAAGAAGTTACATGTAAAAATGCCACAAGTTCTGAATGCTCCATGGACGAGCTAGCTTTTTTCTTTCTATCGTTTTCAGCTCATAAGCTCCCTCTTTCAGCATAGTGATCACTCTATAAGACCCCTCCCAGTTGGGTTCCAATTTTCCAATGTTTCCCAATGCATCCACTCTTCTCAAAACTCAATCTCTCTCCTAGAAACTGCGAGGTTTGACCCTTTTGTTGAAGGTAGTTTGAATTCTTTGCTTGTACTTAACCAACCTAAGGCAAGCGTTCTCCCTCTTTTCTTTGATCATATCCAAAGAATCCTTGAGCAGCTCTTCATTCTCTTCGGGATTATATGCCAGCACTCGATATGTTCTAAACCCACCTAGACTAGTATCAACGCTTCCACACCGTAGATCATACTAAAAGGTGCTTCCCTAATTAACGCTTTCAGCATAGTCCTGTGGGCTCATAATACTCCGAGAAGCTCATCTACCCAACCACCACCAGCTTGGCTTAACCTTTTCTTCAAACTCCTTAAAAGATCGTGATTGATGACCTCAGTTTGCCCATTAGTTTGTGGGTAGGCTACGGTGCTAAATTGTTGGTCAATTTTCATTTTCTTACACCAGGCTTGCACTTTGGACCCCTGGAATTGCCTGCCGTTATCCGAGATTAACTCCCTAGGGATGCCATACCTATATACTATATTTTTCCACAAGAATTTGAGCGCCTCATTCTTTGTCATCTTAGCCAGGGGTTCTACTTCTACCCACTTACTGAACTGCAACCAACAAGAACTTCTTCTGCCCAACTGCCATAGGTAAAGGCCCCACAATATCCATTCCCCATTTTGCGAAGGGACAGGGGGCACTCATTCCATGCATAGGCTTGGTGGGTATATGGCTGACCTGGGTGTGCTTTAGACATTTATCACATTTCTTCACCAACTCTCTTGCGTCGACTCCAATAGAGGGCCAAAAGTATCCAGCTCGGATAGTCTTAGAGGCTAGTATAGTCCCTCCTAAGTGATTTCTGCAACATCCTTCGTGAATTTCTCACAAGATGTATTTCCCTTCCTGAGGGAACAAACAGCGTAGCAATGGCCGAGAAAAACCTCTCTTATACAACAGTCCATTCACCATGGTGAACCGCGTTGCTCGCACCCACAATTTATGATCAACTGCCGGGTTGTCCCATTGCAGATGTCGTATGATAGGGATTCTCCAATCCTAACCTTCTTCCACTGTAAGGACTTTTGCTTCGAGACTTTTTTAGCTCGTGAATCATGACTCATCAGGTGTTACACTCGCTAAAAGAGCTAGCAATTTTGGCCAAACAATCTGCCTTACTATTCTCATCCGAAGGTATCTAGGTTATTTGGAGCTCGGTCAGCTCTTGTCGTAGCTTATCTATTAGCTGCAGATATTTATTCATTCTGGCTTCTTTAGCCTTATACTGTCCTTCGATCTGCTTCGCCACTAATTGTGAATCAGTGAACACCTGGATGCATCTAGTGTTACTTTGTATGGCTATTTTAATCCCCCATATCACAACCTTATATTCTGTTTCGTTGTTGGAGGCCTTAAAATGGAACTTTCCTACAAACTCCATCTCTTCACTTTTAGGATCGACAACAACAATTCCAGTTCCGCTTCCTCCATGTCTTGACGACCCATCCACATACACCATCCACAAACCTTCATCCCCCTTATAGGTGCGTCTGCCATGAAGTTTGCCAGGGCCTATTCTTTTATAGCATTCTTGGGAGCATAGCTAATCTCATATTCTCCCAACTCTACTGACCATTTAACTAGTCTTCCTGTCATGTCAGCCTTCCTAAGAGTTGCTTCAATAGGTGGTTAGTTCGCACAACTATAGGATGAGATAAAAAATAAGGCCTTAACCTTCTTGCCGTGATCACCAAGGCTAGTGCCATTTTCTCAATTTTTGGGTATCTTAGCTCGGCAGCATGTAAGATCTTACTGACAAAGTATACCAGCCTTTACACTATTCCATCCTCCCTTACAAGTACTGAGCTCACTGCCTGCTTAGATTCTGCTAAATACAAATAGAGAGTTTCCCCCGTGGTGGGCTTCGTCAGCAAGGGGAGCTCTGCTAAGTAAGCTTTTAGCTCCTTAAAAGCATATTGCTCTGCTTCTCCCCATTCGAACTACTTCACCTTTTGCAATATTCCAAAAAAAGGTAAACTTCTGTCAACTGATCTGGATATGAATCTGCTCAGAGCGGCTATCCTTCTAGCTAACCGCTAAACCTCATTCACAATTCTTAGGGGACTCATCTCCAAAATGGCTCAAATTTTTTCTAGGGTTGCCTCAATTCCCCTTTCTATCACTAAATAGCCCCAAAACTTACCTCCTTTAACTCTAAATGAGCACTTTTTTGGGTTCAACTTCATCCTATACCTGTGCAAAGTTTCAAAAGTCTCCTTCAAATCCTCAACATGTTCAGCTCAATTTGCACTTTTTACCAGCATGTCGCTAATGTATTCTTCTATATTTCGACTGATCTGCTACTTGAATATCCGATCTACTAGCCTCTAATACGTGGCTCCTACATTCTTTAGGCCAAAAGGCATGACTAGATAATAGTAAGTTCTCGAGGACATGATAAAGCTTACCCGCTTACGATCCTCCAAGCTTAGTAGAATTTGATGGTATCCCTGCAAGGCATCCATCATGCCAAGGAGTTCACATCCAGAAGTAGAGTCTACCATCAAATCAATCCTGGGTAACGGGTAGAAATCTTTCAGGCAGGCTTTGTTCAAATTCCTAAAGTCTATTCGCACTCTCCACTTATGCGCTTGCTTTGGCACTAACACCACATTGGAGATCCACTCAGGGAATTGGATTTCCACAATATGCTCTACATCCAAGAGCTTCTCCATTTCCTCCTGGATTATGTGGTCTTTCTTAGGACCAAAATGCCTCTTTTTTTGCTTGACTGGCCTAAACAGTAGGGTCCATATTAAATCTGTGCTTGGCCACCTTTGGGTCTATACCTGCAAGGTCTTTGACAAAAAGGGCGAAAACATCGACACAATTCCTTAGTGTGGCAATTAGCTCTATCTTTAAGTTAGTCTCTAGGTGGGAACCTATCCATGTGGTTCTGTTGGGATCTCTAAGGACCAACTCTATCGATAGAAGCTCTTCTTCTAATTTAATTTTTTGCTGCTTTTTCACGCCTAAGGGTGCGCTTGCGCCATTTTGCCTTTGCCTACATCCTACCTCATTACCCTTATGGTATCCTTTTCTCTTTGCATCCACATAGCACTTTCTGAAAGTATACTGATCTCCCATTATTTTTCTTACCAATTGCCCTACCACGTACTTCAACTTCATATAGTATAGGGAAGCTACTGCCTGAAAGAGCTACATCAGGGGCCTACCAAAAATCACATTATACGCTGAGGGGGCATCAACAACTAAGAAATTTACCATGCATATCTTCCAACACATTCCTACCCCTAAAGAGACGAGCAAAGAAATCCGTCCCCTAGGCCGAACTGCTTCTCTTAAAAATTCAAAGAGTGACGTTTCCACTTATTCAAGTATGGTGTTTTCCAGATCCATCTGTTGGAAGGCATCATAGAAGAGGATGTTTGTCGAGCTACCTCCATCAACAAAAATATGGGCTACTTCATAGTTAGTTATCATCGTTGTAATAACCAAAGCGTCCTGATAGGGTAGATACAGTATTTTTAGGTCTTTTGGTCTGAATTGAATAACTGGGATGTCGTTAACGGTAGAGACAGATGTGACCTCTATATTTTTGTGCACCGCAGCCTTGGCTCTTGCTCTCCTAGCTCGGTAAGTATCTCTCTCAGTCGGACCTCTCAAAATCATGTGAATCACTCCTTTGACAGCCCCATTTTTAGCATCATTCTCCCCATTGGTTTGTCAAATTTTTGTTTGTCCCTCCAGGCCTTATGCGGGGTGCTTGTCTCTACCTTCAACTCCTGCTCTGAGTACAAATTCATTCAGCTACCCATCCTGCACTAGCTGCTCCAACGCATTCCATAAGTGGTCACATTTTTTCGTCTCACGTCCGTACTCATTGTGAAAGTGATAGAATCTATCAGACCTAGGCCATCTTGGTGGATCTCTATGGGAGTGCAGCCATCAAAGCAGGTTAAGATGCTCAATAGCCTGTATAACTTGTTCCTTAGGCAGCCACAGGGAGGTGTAGTGATTAAATTTTAGCCCTAGCATCAATGGAACTTTCACTTGCCGCACGAGCGTAGCTCTGGGTCTCTCTTCTTGCCTAAGTTTTTAATTGGCAAGATCTTCTCTCCTGTCCTTTCTCTTCTCCTTTAACTCCCTCTCCTTCGCCTCACAGTCTTTCTCTTCATGAATGTACTTTTTCGCCCACCTTAAGAGCTCACCATAGCTTTTCACTGGCTTTCTACTCAAGGATCAAAATAAAGGACCAGGTCATAGCCCTTGAGCAAAAGCATCACTTAATAATTTTGGAGTAGCCAAAGGAACCTCCAAGGCCACCATAGTGAACCACCACACAAAACTTCTCAAGCATTCCGCCTCCCCTTGCCGAAAGAAAAGTAAGCTCTGCGCATTTCTCCTATACTATGTGTTGTTGGTGAATTGGTGTAGGAATGTTTGTGCGAATTCATTGAATGTATGAATAGACCAAGGTGGTAATTGCCCAAACCATCTCTGCGTAGCCCCTCCTAGGGTGGTAAGGAAAGTCCTGCACTTCACTCCATCAGAGAATTGGTATAGCATGGCCAAGTTCTCAAATTTGCATAAGTGATTAGCAAGATCGGCAATGCCTGTGTACCTAGGCATATTAAAAGACTTGTGGTTCTTCAAGAATGGATTATGCAATATGGCCTTGTCAAACGGTGAGGCTTTAACTTCTTCTCCCATCCTTCCTTCAATCCTTTTTCTCATCTCTTCTATCTCCCTTCTCATTTCTTCCATTTCCGCTATCTAATCTGATTGAGACTTGTCCCTCCTATTCCTATCATGTCCCACTGAAATCTGACTTTTCGCCACTGCCTCCACATTTGCCAAGCGGGTAGGGCTCTTCATGTGAACCTCTTTGGGTATGTTCCAAGCACCTTTCTTTCTAGGTTCTTTCCATGTTGCACCAACTGGTGTAGTTGTGACCTATTGTTTTCCTATGACCAGCCCTGGATTACTCAGGAAAGGTGACCCAGCTATGACCGTGCCCTGTGCAACTGCTCCCTACACCAAGCTAGCTCTAGGGCTCTGCATGGGAGCTACACCCACGGGTATTTGAGCTATCGGAGTGGCCGTCGCCCTTGCTAGAGGTATAGAGCTAACCAATCCTAAAAGGGGCACAAGGTTGGGAGGCGGCGGGATATTAGGTGCCATTTTCGATAGAAAAAGGATGATCACAGGGCCTGGCAGCATTGGCAAGGGGGTGCATGCATGGTTCCAACTGATTAGGTGGCGGTGATAATGCTGAACGTTGACCATAAGAAGTTGGCCAACTGTTCTGTAGTCATTTGCCCTACCATCGAGGTACCGGGGCAACCCTTTTTTCAGTAACTACTGGTTGTGCCACTGTAGCTGATGGCATGGCAGCTGCGATTATAGGCTTTGGCTTATCTTATGTCATCATCCTCATACCTCTCTCTTCATTCTCTTCCGAATCGCCCATTCTCATATCTTAACTCTTAATCTTTTTCCCACAGACGACGCCAAATTGATGCCAATAAGACTAATTTTACAGAGCACCAATTGAAAGTAAAAAAGTAATCTTGTATTCTCTTTAATCATCCCTCTCTACAATCTCGTACAAGACCTTTTATATGGCTAAGAATCCCATTAACTAGGGCTGTAACTGTCCACTAAACTTATAATTATTCACGTTCATTAGAGTGGATCAACATGGTGCCATGTGTGGCCTACGTTCCTTGTCTTTCGATTACATTAGGCTGAAGCTGCACTTTGAGCTAAGCTCGAGCAACTCAAACCTTCATCTCGACTGTTTCTCCTGAACTCAGCTTAGTCAACTTAAACCTTCATCTTGATCGTTTCTCCTGAACTCAGCTTGGTCAACTTAAACTTTCATCTCAGTTGTTTCTCTTGACCTCAGCTCGGCTGGACCATTTAAAGTGATCAGGCTGAAATGGCTTTCCCATCGTATCCTTCACGAGGTACATACGCATCATATGTCAAATCTACTACATGTTAAAATGAAGCAATATTATGTTATTCACCAATGTATAAAATTATTGACCTCGTTAATTGGCCAACATATTGAAAATATTAGTACAATGATGATGCTATTATTCAAAATAAGCATCATGTCTATTAAAAATGGTTACATCACCAAACACCAGAATTTGAATTAATTACCTAATTTCGTATTTATTTTTTAAATATTATTAGATTATTAATTCTAAAATCCTATTATTTATTATATTATCTAACACTATTCAATTTATGTTTTTCGAAAAAACTCAATTATTTATTCAATAACCAAAAATAGTCAAATCCAAAACCATTTTTTAGGAGAGGGAATCATTTGAACTATCAACAAATACATATAAATATGTACATATTTTATACATGACTCACGTTATGATGTTATCACGTACAATTATGATTCGGAGGGGTGTGTGGTTAAATTTATTTAAAATATTTTATAAATTTTTAAATATTATGAAATATTTTTTAAACTTATAAAATGTATATGGTAGAAATGATAATTTAATAATTATTATGATTAAAATTATAAGAGTTTATTAAAATTTTAAAAATAAATTAAGAACTTCTTATTAAAAAAAATAAAATAAAAGAGCTTATAAAATATTAAAAATAATTTAATCTTAGCAGCTTATGATATTTTTTTGTAAAAAATTTACCTAACACTTTACAATATTCTATAATTTATTTAAAAAATTTTATAGACTCACGCAAACACTCTTTAAGTATTGTTTAATAATTTCGCAATCATTATAGAAATGGATAGTTGAAAATTAGGCACCACCAATCAACCTAATCATAAAAATTTATTATTTGGCAAACACGATTTCTCTACTGGTTTTGTTAAAGGCCAAAGTTGTTCCTGTCTTTACCTGTAAACATCATCAACAACCCTCTTTTTTTTTTCCCGGTTTTCTAAATTGACGTGAACTTGTTCAACCCGACAACCACTGCCTAATTTTAGATTATCTCACTGCAACGGATTTCTCATTCCATACTTCCAATTTAATTAATTATTGTGCCACAACATTAAAGTCTTTGCCGTTGCTTCTTTAATTGACTGGTTTTTGAAAACAAGGAGAAAGTGACAAAAAAAAGAATATTTTTTTACTTCATTTCATTTTCGGTAGTAGATTGCTAGCAGTAGTTCGGTTAACTATTGCACCTCAACATTAAAATCGTCATCGCTTATTTAATTTGACTGATTTTTTAAAACAGGGAGAAAGCAACACAAAATATATTTTTTGATTTCGTTTCATTTTCGGAGGTAGTTTCATATTAGTATTTTTGTTTCATTTGAACGAGTGGACAGTTATATTTGAAATTAATGTCTTTATGTGGGTCATATCCAACTCATTTACACACTGATTTTGACAAAAATCACAATTGTTTGTTGGCGTCCATCGCAAATTAGATCGTGCCTATACAAACTATTGACCTATCCATTATAAACATTTGTACCATAATTAGATAAAGGTAGGTATTCGATATGTTCATCCATATTTGAAGACAATTTGTCATTTAGCTTTTAAATATATGCGATATTTGGAGTTTGAATTTTAACAAACTCTATATAGGCATATGCATATTTGTGTGGGTATAATCAACTAGGGGTGCAATTGATCTGAATCGAGCTGAGTTTGGGCAAATTTTTCAAGCTTGAGCTCAGTGAGCCTAAAATTTTAAGTACGATCTTGACTTGATATATCTCAAATTAACAAATAAATTGTTAAAAACTATATATTCGAGCTCGAACTCGAAATATAAAAATAGTAATATATTAATATTTATTAATAAAATAAAAGATATTTAATTATATAATGGCTCGCGAGCCTAGAGCCTAAATATAAACAGTTCAAGATCAGCTTGAATTAGAGCTCGAGTTTGATTTAACTTGATTCGAGCTCGAACTGTTTCGAGCTCAAGTTGAGCTAACTTGAGCTTAACTTGTGAGGTTCGTGAACTGATTCGACTCATTTACACCCGTATAACCAACAAGCCCAATATGATTAGGCCCAAACTAGTACTTGAGCCCAAGTATGAATACTTGTGTCAAAAAACATGATGAGCTTCTCGACCTCATAGATAGGTTGACCAGAACCATGAGGAGAGCTCGCATGGATCCTATTGACTAGGTGAAGTCGAGCAAGACACATAATGGCATTGTCACTGCCACGAGCATTAATTACAGTGCATGTCAGTAGTCATGTTCAAATTTAATGTGACCGAACCACCATCTTGTTTGCATTAATGGCCCCATCAACCCATCCCCTCCTCATAAGTGACAGTAATGGCGCTCCTTGTTTTTGACCGGTTAAAAACATGATGGCTAACTAGGTCAAAAAGACCTATAGCGCCCCTACATGGAGGGGAAAAGAACTAGGTCACCATAGAGAGAGGACTATCTTTTTTATCCTTCCCTCCCAAGTAGCAAACGCTATAAATATCTTCCTTTCATAAACAAAGATATGCTTTTATATTTTCACTAAGCTATTTCTCTGTCAAATTGCTTTTCGGTCAAATATATTCTAACTTAAGCATCAAAGAATCATACTCATGGACCCTGTTAGCTAGCCTTACGTTTGTTCCCTGGTTATAGGATTCAACCTATACCTTTCTTCCATCTCTTAGACACGTCTTTCAGGTTAACTGAAAGGTCGACAAAGGGAGCCTAATCCACCGAAAAAGACATCGTCGTATACATTTGAGGATAACTAAGTTCAAATTCTTTATTCCAATTAGTATTTTATTATTTGTTTTATTTTGACATATATACAAATGTATTAAGTACTTTTTTAAAAAAACTTATTTAATTCTAGCTCACGCACAAATAAAAATGAAACCCACTGTATAAAGAATCTTAATTAAGGATGACTTAAAGAGTTGGGAATTCATAATTAATTTCTTTGAATTAAAGATAATTTTTCAGTAATAAGCACTTTTTTTCTTTGAATGAATCAATTAACTATTGAAATTGTCCTCACATTTTGTATGAATTCTAACAAAACGTATGAATACATATAAAAAAATAAAAGAACTCATACTTTCCCAAAGGCAACATCTTTAATTAGATTTGTTGCGATTATTATAAAGGTTCTTTTCTTTTCTTTCTTTCTTTCTTTTTTTTGATAAGATACAAAGGTTCATCTCATTTTCAGCAATTGCATGATATAGCATTATTTAACTAGATTGAGATGGACCTGTTCAACCACTATCCAATTTTAATTACTCACTGCTAAGGATTTCTTTCACACTTCCAATTTTAATTAGTTATTGTACCTCAACATTAAAGTCTTCATTGCTTATTTAATTGATTGGTTTTTGAAAAACTGCAGTAGGTAACACAAAATTATTTTTTTGATTTCATTTCGTTTTCTGTGGTAGTTTGATGGCAATATTTTTATTTCCTGCAGTAGTTATATTTTGACATTCATATCTTTATATTGGTCATATTTAAATTATTTACATATTGACTTTAATCAAAGTTACAATGATTCTTGTCCATCACAAATTAAGTCATGCTAATCATTCGAAATTGTGGATATATTTGTATACTATTTTTTTCCGATTTATGTGTGTCATCCTAGTCTTCTCCATACCATTCCAATTTTATCAGATAAAGATAAGTACTCA
>JACGDI010005281.1:540910-568631 GCA_014898725.1 Jacaranda copaia | reverse complement strand
AGTTGATGAATGTTGGGAGAATTTGTCTGGTTCTTGGACTTGGACGTCCTCTTAAGGCTTTTTACAATTGCGGGCGAGTTTTCCGGACGGGAAATCCGTTTCCAGGTTCCAGTATTATGGTAATAGAAGTTGTCCGAGAGTTATGGCAATAATTAATTATTATTTATGTCTGAACGTAATCTAATGCGGCAAGTTGAAATAGTATGTTTATTTTGAATTTTCCATTTTAGTGCTGTGTTTTATGGAACTACAAACACAATCAAATTTGAAGATATTGTTTATATTAGCAATTTTGATATACTCAATGTATATGCTAAAATTTTATAATAGAAAATAAATAAAATATTCATTTATTGTTTTATATATTACTATAATTTTTAATGTTTTCAATATATTTATTTAAATTTTTAGATGATTAAAAGGAAAAAAATTAAAATATATGGAAAAAGAAAAATAAGTAAATATTCAAATTAGTAATCCAAACAAACAAAGTATTGATATATTTTTGAAATAGTAAACCCTAGACTTATCAATTAAAATGGTGTGGGTGCTTTATATAGTATAGATTTTTTATCATTTGATATTTAACCCCTTTACTATACCACGTTCATATTAATAACACTTTTTTAAGTTGAATGTTTTATTTTCATTAAAGAAAAAAAGTTGAATGTTTCAGAAGTTTAAATACACCAACATATGGAACAAATGACATATGTTTATTAAGTAATTTTAATTAACCGAAATCATATGAAAACTACATGCCACATGCAAAAAATCAACGAAAATCATATAACTAATAATTAAATAATAAAATGAAACTTTTGCACTAATTAATACAATTTATAATTGAGGAAGGGACAAATATTTCTTTTTTATATTTTTGGCAGTTGAAAATATTGATCTTGATACTACATCTCACCTTCTAGATAGAATCCACAATCCCTTAACTTATTGAATAGCAAATAAATTATAAAGAGCCCAACAAACCAAACAAATAATTAGGTTGAATAAATGTTATATCCAACTCAATCAAAACAACCAAACAAAGTCATAATGTATATTGGTTGATTGCTTAGTCATTTACAATCCGTACTATGGGCATCTGGGTGCAATTTGTGAAAAGTGATCATTCTTGCTACAATTTATATTCTGTTTGCTCTTTGCAACTGCATATTTCACAATTTTTTAAGTAGCATGCTTGTAATTCATTGTAATACATTTTATGATTGGCTGGAATGGTAATGAGATCAAAACGGAAGCCATCGTTTCAATTCCATCACAATATTGCAAAAACAATAATAGTCGTTCCATGCATTTTACAATTGTGGATGCTTCTTTGAATTGTAGTAAAAGAACAAACACATTCAATATCGAATACAAATGGGTATAGAATACTCAATGGTTTTGGTGAAATTTCTCAAGATTTTGCAAAGGTTCTTCTGGATAATTAGCTCACCTCCTCCACACACTACTCAATTGCGTGGGAATTTTAGTAATTTCATATTCTCCGTCATTCCATTTTCAATTGCGTGGGAATTCTGGTAATTAGTTCATATCCTCCATCATTTCAATGGCCTTTTCACATGCAGTTACGTCTGCCGCCTTTATAAGTGACCTGGAAATCCAACACTTCATTCCGTCCCTCAAGAATATGTCTTCCAGAATTCATGTAATATCAACATCCATGATCAAAGTCGCACCCAAAAGTGATCAATCAACGGCCCGAATCAACTTGAGGCCATGGGATCTTGAGATCCTCCTTGTTGAATACAGTCGAAAGGGCCTCCTCTTTCTCAAGCCGAATCCACAGCAGGAAGCCGCCATACTCACCAAAACCAACGCCACTTCCTTAATACATCACCTCAAAGCAACCCTGGAAAGAACCCTTCACTTCTTCCCTCCACTCGCCGGCCGCCTCGCAACCACCAGGTCTGACGATGGTGCGGCCAGCTGCTTCTTCATTGACTGTAACAAAAATGACGACGACGGATCTGGAGGCGGTGCACTTTTCGTTCATGCAATACTTGAGGACTCAAATCTCCCTGTTTGCGACGTACTCGACCATCAACTTATGTCCCTGAGGTTGTTCCCTCTTTCTTCCCGCTCACCAGCAATTATAATCGCAAATTTCCTTATCTACAATAAATAAAATTACAAAATAAAAGATATTATACAAATAAAATAAAATTAAAGTATATCAATTATGAATTCAATTTTTAAACTAATCATTTAATTCTTTCTTTCCAAACACTACTAAAAAAACGCCTTTTTGCAATTTGGGACGGAAAAAATTCATTGCAAAATCTTTGGTCGCGATAATTTGCAACGGATTTTTTCCGTCGCAAATTTGGTATTTTGCGACAGATTTTTCCGTCGCAAAATTTTGAAAAGTTATTTTTAAAAAATATACAAATCTTATCAAATTAAAACCTATAATTCCCCACAATATCAATAATTCTTTATATTACATACTAATCATTTCATACACTAATATTTAAATATTATTTTACATAAAATCACAATAATTTTATAACTAAATTAAAAATCGAGCTCAATAATATAAAATTGGTCAACATATAAATCAAGTCCTAACTAAAATATAAAATTTACAAAATAATGCCAAAAAACTTATCTTACAAGAATTATATATACTAAATTTCAATGCTTTAAGATATCAAAGCCTGCAATATTAAAATAAAAATAAAATTACAATAATAAAAAATAGGAACATAAACTAAATTAATAGACAATTTAATATATATAATCAAATCATAATTGAGTATAAAATTCATAAAATATATAAATTCAAATCTTAATCAAATATATAATTCAAAAAATATAAATCTGGCAAAACCTAATAAATAATTCAATGTAAATACATAATCTAACACATGTAAATTTAACACATTATTCAATATAAGCAAACATACATCTTATTATAAATCAATATATGATTTAATATAAGTCAAACATATAACTCAAATCCTAATCGTACATATAATGTAACAAAATCTAACACAGAATTCAATATAAATGCATGATCTAAACATATATAAATTCTAATAAATCAACATATAATTTAAAGTCCAACATATAACTCAAATTCTAATTAACATATAATTCACAAAATATAAATCCAATAAAATCTAAATTTTAACATATAATTCAATATAAATGCATAATCAAACACATATAAATCTAATGCATAATTCAATATAATTAAACAAACATCCAACATAAACCAACATATAATTTAATATAAATCCAACATATAACTCAAATCTTAATCAAACATATAATTCACAACCTTAAGTATGATATGATTTAAGTTAGGAAACTTATATTGTTGTTTTTGGATATGTAAATTTAGATTTTTATTTTCACAAAAATTATGAAAAGAAATAGTGATTTTGTTCTTAGCTATATTTGTATTCATTAGCATGTTCCCAAATCACATTCATGAACTTCTAAAAAATGTCTTTAAGAGGACAAACATATATTTACCTTCTAAAAAATAACTAATAATATTTGTAAACACATTACATAATAGCACGTAAATACTCTCATTATGCCCATCACCATCTTGTAAACAATTACAAATCAATCAGCAACAATTGAGAAAACTCCACCCTTCTCCCAACAACATATCCTCCTTCACATTTCCACCAATTCTAAACATTTATAATGTATCGTATTGAAAAAAATATATAAAATCAAAATAAAATATGCAAATTTACCTCTAAATATTCTACACAACTCAACACTTACTGAAGGAATCAACCACTATCGAAATAGCCTACAACATTAGGCACATGTTACAAGTACATATATTTGCAACTTAATTCCATAAACTAAATTAAAATTTAAAAATATAATATAATTCAATATATAGTACCATAAAATTTAACTCAACCCAAAATTCTAATAAAATTTTTAATTCAAATAAAAACATAACTCTAACAAATATAACAACATTTAATATGAATATAAAATTTACCTAAAATTTTAATTAATATATAAATTATTATTTATGTTAAATCAAATTATATTACTAACAAATAAATCATTTTGAGTTTAACTAACTCATAAATCAAATTTTAACTAACTTTAATAATTAACTAAAACATGATGGAGATAACTAAAACATGATAAAAAATTTTAACTAAGGCATAATCAAACATAATCAAACATAATCAAATTTTAACTAAAACATAATCACACATAATCAAATTTTAATATAATTGTGAGAATTACCTTGATTAATGGAGATAGAGCAAAATATAAATTCTCTAAATTAGAAACATTAAACAAATAACAATATTAGCATTTTTAAAAATTAAAACTAATTTTTTTAAAAAAAATTCTAGATCGCTAGATCTGGACAGTCGCCGATGGCCAGAAGCTAGTGCCCAGAAGCAGCTCACCAGCTACTGCTGTTGGGCTTAAATCGGCAGCTGCTACTGCTCACCGACCGGCCAACGTCAACCCCTGCCGATCAGCTAATTAAATATTAAAAATGAAATAAAATAAAAAGAAGAAAAAGGGGAAGAGGAAGAGAAAAAAAAATTTAACTTCAAACTTTTGTGTGGGTGGGGAAGGGTTTTATCCCCATTCAAATTTGCGACGGATTTAAATCTGTCGCAAATGATTTTTTTTTATTTTTTTTCACTTTTCCGACGGATTTGGATCTAACGCATAACTGCAACATTTGCAACAGAAAAATCCGTCGCAAATATTGAAGTTTTGTGATAGACTCAAATCTATCACAAAAATTGACATTTGCGATGGATTTTTTCATCGCAATCTTTTTTATTTTTTAATTTTTTTTAATTTTGCTACAGATTTCGCGATGGAATTTTTCCGTTGCAAAATAGCATTTTTTTAGTAGTGAAATATGATCTTGAATTTAATGAACTCCGCTAAAAATGCCTTGGATCTCTTTAAATTTGATTTGAAAAAATAACGCCGATTCAAGGGCTTTGCACCTTAATCTCGGATCAAGCACCAAAAATATATGAAATCCGTGAAGAACGCCTTGAACGTCGTGAATCTTCTTGAATTCAATTGAGAGAATTGCCGGACTCCTTCAAAGCTCCTCTCACTTGCTGGAATTTGTGTTGTGTCGAATGAGTTTTGGTCACCCCCTTTATATAGGTACTTGATGAAATATTTCTAGATTGACTTAAATTTCTTTAACAATTATCTCTTCGATAAGATAATATCAGATATCTTTGAGTTGATAATATCAAATATCAAGAGATATTATCAAATATTTTTAATTTGATTGGTCCATAGGAATCAATACTCTATCTTTGACACTTGTCAATATTTGATTTGAGTATAAAATAAATACTAAAGTATTAATTAAAATCAAATATTTATCTTTTGGAATTGAATTTCATAAATTCTAAGAAATAAATAGAAATTTTAAATTAATATCTAGCACATTATTTTACATGTGTCACTTTTCAATTGGCCAAAAATTAACATATCTACAAATGCCCCCACTTCAAGACTTGGTGAAAGATGTGTTAATAATCCATGAAAGAGGCAAGATTTGAAATATTTGATAATTTTCCCCTTTCTCTCCACTTTTCACATGTGTTTGCAATAAGAACATCCTTGAAGCATTCCTCGAGCTATGGTAACCAATAAAAAGGTCAAGTATAATATAATTCAAAGTAAATATTCTTTTGAGGAGGGTGTCGTATACAATTTATACTCATATGGGCCAAGAATAACTTACAGTTTAAGCTCATGCGTCAAGAAGCATATTTAATTTGAATAGACATTCTATACTCTTGTCAAGGAGTCCACTTGAATTTGGTTGACAATTAAACTCATGTCAAGGAGTTTACTTGAGTTTGACTTAATAGACAGTTTACACTCTTATCAAGGAATACATGGAGAGAATTTAAACATTTAGATAGTTTGTGCTCATACCTAGGAGCCTTATAGAAAGTTTAAACTCATATCAAGGAGCGCATATGGAGACTTTGAACATTTAGATAGTTTATGCTTGTACCTGTGAGCCTTATTGACAGTTTAAACTCTTATCAAGGAGCATATGAAAAAATTTTAATTTAAAAATTTTAGATAGTTTATGCTCGTATTTAGGAGCATTTGGAATTTGAAAACTTGAACTTTGGACTTGAAGATTTGAGTCTTTGATTTGGACATCTAAAGACTTGAGTTTTGAATTTGAAGACTCAAAACTTGAGCCTTGACTTGAATACTTGAAGACTTGGGATATGATCTTGAATTTGAAGACTTGGGTTTGAATTTGGAGACTTGAATATTTGAGTATTAAATTTGAAAACTTGGAGATTTGAGTCATGGATTTGGAAACATAGAGATTTTAGAATTTTAGATAGTTTATGTTCTTATCTAAGAACATTATTGATAGTTTAAGCTCATATCAAGGAGCATATGATATTTGAAGCCGAAAATTAGTTGCCCCCAACATCTTCATCATCATCATCGACTTCACTTGAATCTTTTTGTTCATCAAAATTTATGCTTGTTTCAATATTATGTGCATGAATTGCCAAATCTTCAAAAGTTTTTGATTTAATTCCTTGAAGTATATAGCAAAAACTCCAAGGCATTCCTTGGATGCACATCCCAATGGCTGAAGTCTCCGATAATTGATTTTTGCAGTTAAGACTCAAATTTCTCCAACGATTGATATAGTTAATGACAGGCTCTTCTTTCCATTGGCGAGAGTTGATAAGTTCAATCATGCTGATTGTCCTTCAAGTGCTGTAGAAATGACTGAGGAACTCTTGTTCCAATTGCCCCTAACTATCAATGAAGCATGCCTCCAAGTTGATATACCAGTCAAAAGCATTGTTCTTTAATGATCGAATAAATTGTTTGACTAGATGATCTCCATATATCCGAGCATTATTACAAGTCTTAATAAAATGAGGCACATGTTACTTTGGATTGCCCTTGCCATCGAATTGTTGAAACTTTAGGGGCTGGTAATCAATTGGCATTTTCAAATTGTCAATCCTTTGAGTATATGGCTTGGAGTAAGTCATAAACGACTTAGAGCTTGCTTCAATCTTGTCTTTGATAGTCTCTATAGTGAACTCTTTCAATGGGTTAATGGGAACTAGTCCATCAGAGTAAAGTTGTAGTTTTTTTATTTTCAGCTGGCTGTTTCTTTGTGGATGTTTCATCTTTATCCTGAGCCTCAATTTGTTTCTCCACCATGCAGTTGGCATCAAGATTGTCCACTTTGCTCACCAATTTAGATATTTGAAAGTCTCGCTCTTGGACATGCTTCGTGAGTCCTTCAATAGCCTTCGTTAAATTTACAATTTGTTTCTCCAAAGTTGTAGCACTTGCATTATTACCGTCGCCATGCTTGAGGAATTTGATGTTGAGGGGAGATGGATGATGTAAATCCTTCCTTTGAGCCTCTAACGTCTTTATTCATATCAATAAAATATGGCAATAGCTTTTCCACAGCAAGTAAAATGAGCCACCTCCGAAGATAATTGCAACTTGTTGGGTGTACTTCTTGTGATGACGCCAACACTTTTTGCTCCAGCACTTGAGGAATCTAAGGTAGTAATTTTCAATGCAACAATTTTGTTGGCGGTCATTTGATACTTCAATTTTAATAAAGGAAAGAAATGAGAGGTAGAGATCGTTCCACTGGGCGTGCCAAAATTTGTAATCGCAAATTTTCTTGTCTACAATAAACAAAATTACAAGACAATAAATATTATACAAATAAAATAAAATTGAAATATATTAATTATGGATTCAATCTCTAAGCTAATCCTCTAATTCTTTTTTTCCAAATATGATATTGGATTTAATGAGCTTCGCAAAGAATGCATTGGATCTCCTAAAATTTGATTTGAAAAAATAACATCAATTCATGGGTTTTGTACCTTAATCTCATATCAAATGCAAAAAATATATGAATTCCGTGAAGAACATCTTAAACATCGTGGATTTTCTTAAATTTGATTTGAATAAAATAACACTAATTCGAGGGTTTCGCACCTTAATCTCGAATCAAATGCTAAAAATATATGAGTTTCATGAAGAAATACCTTGAATGTCGTGAATCTCCTTAAATTTAATTGAGAAAATTGTTGGACTCCTTCAAAGCTCCTCTCACTTGCTGGAATTTGTGTTGAGTTGAATGAGCTTTGGTCACCCCCTTCATATAGGCACTTGATGGAAGATTTCTAGACTGACTTGAATTCCTTTGACGATTATCTCTTTGATAAGATAATGCCAAATATTAAGAGATAATATCAAATATCTTTGATTTGATAATATCAAATATCAAAAGATAATATCAAATATTTTTGATTTGATTGGTCCATAGGAATAAATGCCCCATCTTTGGCACTTGTTAATATTTGATTTGAGTATAAAATAAATACTAGAGTATTAATTAAAATAAAATATTTATCTTTTGGAATTGAATTTAATAAATACCAAGAAATAAATAAAAATTTTAAATTAATATCTAGCATATTATTTTATATGTCTCACTTTTCAATTGGCCAAAAATTAATATGTCTACAGCAACTACGAAGGTAATTCTTGGCCGCTGCTGGCAGTTTAGGTGACTAAAATGGCGGATGGGTTGTTCATAGGGTGCAGCATTAATCACTTGCTAGCCAATAGGACTTCGTTCTGGCATTTCTTTAATTCTTGGGTTAAGGTATCTCGCGGTGAAATCCTAATAATAATCCCATATCTAAACTATCGTTTCTCAATCGAGATCAAATTACTCTTGATTTATTCAGCTCCAAGAGTATCAGTATTCATGATGAGTATCTCATTCTTGACAACATTAATCCTATAGCTAATCAATCAAGTTCCCAGTTGATGAGGGATAGAGTATTCCATTTCACCAAAGAAAATGTAGCTAAGCTCAAAACAAAGGCTAACGAAGAAATGGCTATAGAAAGTAAAGGCAAAATCTCTTCTCTCCAAGCAGTCCTCACCCATGTATAAAGATCCATCATACGCTGCTGTTTTACCATCATGAATTCATCTACTGAAGAAACAACATTTGAGATACCAATGGGAGTAAGACAGAGATTGAATCCACCTCTTCCTGAAGAATTCTTTGGAAATGCAGTCTTTCCAGGCATTGTAACACTAAAAGCTAGGAAAATACATGAAAACAGGCTGGGCTGGACTACTTTTCAGATACATAGAACAGTGGCTTCTGGTAATAGCCTTGAAAATGTGAAAGAACTTTACATGAACTGGATAAAGAATCCCAATTTTCTGCAATTTGATGCCCTGCCCAGTGATTACTTTCTCCTCATAAATTCTCCAAGATTCAACGCATATGGGAACGATTAAGCTGAGATTTGGCTGGATTGATTGAGATTAAGCGGGATTTGGCAGAAGAACATGGGACACGTGGCATCATACTGATGGACGTGTGACGTGTGTGGGACACGTGGCGTGATATTGGTGGACATGTGTGGTTGACGTGGCAAAATATCATTGGCTGGGTGACATGTTAGAGGTCATTAACTGGCGGACTCTAACCCTAATCCCACCTATAAATAAACTACCTTTGGTAGTCTTTAAACACACAGCATTCGCCTTTCAACATGCCTAAGCATCTAACTTCTACCCACTTTCTTGAGCTCTCTCTAGTTTCCTTCCCTTCTCTTCCAAAAAATATTCCCTACCTCGAATTTAGATATATACGCCTATCTCATTCTTATTTGGCAATTGAGTACTATTCAAGGTGAACGAGACGAAGTGCACCTAATCATTCTGGACTATCTCATCCTGGAAGGAGCTGCGTGGTACCCGTTGTGCTAGTGAGTCGCGGCATTCATTTTTTCAAGATAAATAAAATTTCTCTGTGATTTAGTTGTCCGATTGATTCTATTACAATACAAAATTCTTAAAATAAGTTTATTTTTAAATTTTGATATTAACATTAGACAAAACTGACAACATGTTTTATTATTTTATTGCCTCGATTGATATATAAATTTTAGTTTTTTCTGAACTCGTATCTAATTAAATAATTGCTAAAATTCTGATTTACCTTAAATTTGATGTATATTTCTGAACACGCATGCTATATATTTAATTCTGATGACGTATGTTAAATCTGATATCGCATGCTTGATTTGAATCTCATATTGATAAAAACGCACGTACTGACTCATTTGTGATTATCTGTTCTAATTTTTGATAATCTGATTTGCATATTTATTTGCATGTTGGTATATCCTGCTGCGAATTATTTCCAACAATCTTGAAGAAGCAATATTTTTGTGTGTTTTTATCTGCTGAAATTTTGATTAGATATCCTATTTAGGAATTTAGCCTAGATGTTCTGATTTAAGGATTTATTTTGTAATCAATCATGGCTACAAGTTCTAGTGCTGTTGGTGAAGTTATGTCAGCAAAAGTTAACCTTTTCGGCCTTTCAAAAACGTTCTCAGGCCAATTCTTTAAGCGTTGGCAACAACACATGAAAATCTAGCTAATGATAAAAGGTCTTCTTTCGTTGATTTAGCTGACCATGCCAAAACCAACTAAAACTGATCCCAAAACTAAGAAAATAGCTTATTGAAAAATTAAGGATCAAATTGTTCGAGGGGTGATTCTGTTAGCTTTATCTTATACACTCTTTGATGTGTACTATTCTGATTCCTATTTGGCTAAGTTTTTATGGGATGAATTGGATAGAAAATACAATACTGAAAAGCAAGGGCTCGAAAAGTATTCGATTTCCAAATTCCTGAAGTATTAGATGGTTGAGGGCAGGTCTGTATCTGAATAGACATATGAATTGATCAATCTAAAGCATTCCCTAGCTAATGCTGAGATGAAACTCCTTGAGAAATTTATGGTGATGTCAATTGTTGATAAGTTCCCCAAGTCTTGGGAAGGCTTCGGCATGACTCTAAAGCATCAAAAAGGGAAATTAACTTTAGATGATCTAATGATTGTCATAAATATAGAAGAGGAACATAGAAATCAATCACACAATGTTCCTATTGAATATATTCCTAATGCAAATGTGATAGTGGGAAAGAAGAAAGTCAACTTGAACTCAAACTCTAAAACCATCGATAAAGGAAAAGCCAAAATAAGTAAGAAACTGAAGGCTAACAGGCCATGCTAGAATTGTGGACAAAAAAAGGCATTGGGCTAAGAAGTGTCTCTCCAAGAAAGCTAAGGCTAAAGCCCCGTCTGTTAGACCAGTTGTCAACATGGCTGTTGGAGACACCAACGAAGCTGGAGTTCCTGATGCATCCATTGATGAGTACATTTCTTTTAAACTCGAATTATTCTCTATCTATGAACTATATGATTGGCTGATAGACACTAGTGCTAATGTGCACGTTTGTACTGATAAATCACTGTTTGTGTCTTACCAGCCTGTTAGCGGAAGAACTGTGATAATAGGGAATTCAAGTTCAGCCAAAGTGTTTGGGATAAGATGCATGGACCTGAAATTTCCTTCGGAGTGTATACTGTCTCTGCAAAGGGTGCATCATGTCCTAGTAGTTTGAAGAAATATAATAAGTGGTTCTATAATAGTTAGGGAGGGTTTTGAGATTTTCTTCAAATCAAATAAAGTTGTAATTTTACATTACAGAACTTTTATTTGTAAAGGCTATGTTTTTTATGGTTTGTTTAAATTGTGAGTTGAGAACATTCTTTGTTCAAATAAAGTTGATGTTTTAATTCTCCTATCATAAATGTTATTGAGAATTCTTCTATTTGGCATAATCATTTAGGACACTTAAATTTTGGTTCTGTCAAACGTATGATGAACTTGAATTTAATTCCTAAACATGAAATTGAACGAGGACATAAATGTCAAATCTATACTAAGGCTAACCAAGTGAGAAAGCCTTATCACTCGGTTGAAAGGCAAACTAAAATTCTTGACTTAGTGCACATAGACATTTGTGAGTTCAATGGAGTCTTAACCAAAGATAATAAAAGATACTTTATCACATTTATAGATGATAGCAATAGGTACTGTTATGTTTATTTACTAAAACATAAAGATGGAGCACTAAAGAAGTTCATTATGTTTAAAAATGAAGCCGAAACACAAACTGGTAGAAAACTTAAACGGTTAAGGTCATATAGGGGCGGAGAATATAGGTCCAACCCATTTCATGAATACTGCCAAAATTTTGGCATAGTTCATGAAGAAACAACCCCTTATTCTCCCACTTCGAATGGGATAGCTAAACAAAAGAATAAAACATTCATAGATATGATTCACAGTTTGCTTTTGAATTCTAAATTGCCTAAATATATGTGGGGGGAAGCTCTGAATACGGCTTGCCATATTCTAAATAGAGTTCCCTTGAAACATAAAGAAAGTACTCCATTTGAATTTTGGAAAGGCAGGAAACTTAGTCTAAAGTACTTTCGAGTGTGGGGTTGTCTTACAAAAGTATTTGTCCCTAAACACAAGAGGAAGCAGCTAGGTCCTAAGACTATTGATGCGGTCTTTCTAAGCTATGTGGAAACATCTTATGCTATGAGATTTCTAGTTATTAAATCAAAGATTCTGGGCATAGATGTGAATACTATAGTAGAACTTCGTGATGCTATGTTCTTTAAAAACGTGTTTCCCATGAAGATTGGGATACCTCCAAATGTTTCTTTAGATTCAACCCTAGAGTCTGCATCATTTTCGAATCATGTGGAAAAGATGACAAATATGGGGGGCAGTCCTAGTAGTAGCACAATTCTAGAAGAACTGGATGAACCTAGACGGAGTAAAAGGGCTAGAATCACTAAGGACTTTGGAAGTGATTTTGTTACTTACAATGTTGAGGGTGATCCTGTTACCTTCAAGGATGCTATGGCTTCCCCTGAGGCTAAACATTGGAAGGAAGCCATTAAGAGTGAGATGGATTCTATTGTCTCAAATGGGACATGGGAATTAGTCGATCTCCCACCAGAGTGTACTACTGTAGGAAGCAAGTGGATCTTCAAAAAAAACTAAAATCTAACGGAACTATTGACAAGTTTAAAGCTAAGCTAGTTGCTAAAGGGTTTAAGCAAAAAAAGGGAATAGATTACTTCAACACCTACTCCCCAGTAGCTTGTTTAACTACAATTCGAGTACTTATAGCACTGGTTTCCATATATAATTATCCTATTCACCAGATGGATGTGAAAACAACTTTTCTGTATAGTGATCTTGAGGAAGAAATCTATATGGATCAGCTAGAGGGATTTGTAACTTCTGAAAATAAGTAGAAAGTTTGCAAGCTTGTTAAATCACTTTATGGTTTGAAACAAGCACCTAAACAATGGCATGAAAAGTTTGACAAAATCATATTGTCATTTGACTTCATAGTTAATGATAGTGACAAGTGCGTCTACTGCAAAGTTAAAGGTGATAACTGTATTGTGTTATGCCTGTATGTAGATGACATTCTATTAATAGGTTCCAATACTGAGATTATCTATGAGACTAAGTGTTTCTTAAAAAAGAAGTTTGAAATAAAAGATATGGGTGTTGCATATATGATTCTTGGACTTAAGTTGACTCGCTTAATTGAGGGTATAGCAATTTCTCAATCTCACTCTGTTGAGAAGATAATTGAGAAATATGACTATAAATAAAGTAGAATCGCTAAAACACCATATGATCCTTCACTGGCTCTTTTTAAGAATGAAACTGGTGTACCAGTGTCTCAATTAAGGTATTCTCAAATAATTAGTAGCTTGCAGTATCTTGCAAATGGATCGAGACCAGATATCTCATTTGTGGTCTCCAAACTCACTAGATACACAAGTTGTCCCAATCAAACCCATTATGAGGCTTTGGATAGGGTACTTTGATATCTAAAGGGCTCAATTTCACTAGCCTTGCACTACAAGAGATTTCCTATAATGTTGGAAGGATATAGTGATGCTAACTGGATAGCCCAAAACTCCGAAAGTAATGGGTGTATAGGGTATGTATTTACCTTGAGTGGAGGCGTTGTCTCTTGGAAGTCTACCAAACAAACTTTGGTAACTTGGTCCACTTTTGAGGTTGAGTTGTGCTTTTTGGACACTACTAGGACAGAGGTAGAATAGCTGTATGGGCTGATGGTACAATTGCCCATGGTGATCAAACCTCTTCCGGGAATTACTATCCATTGTGATAACCAAACCACAATTGCAAAGATTAGAAGTTCAAAGTTTAATCAAAAAATCAAAAGACACATCCAAGTTAGACTAAAGTCTATAAGGGAGTTAGTGTCTGAAATGGTTATAGCAATTGATTTTGTTGGATCCAAAGACAATATTGCTGACTCTTTAACTAAAGGACTTGATTTGTCCTTAATTCATAAATTCAGGTTGGGGATGGGACTGCAAACCCATCAATGAGAGACTTGCAGTGGCAACCCAACCTACCAAGTAATGATCCCACAAGGTAGGTTCAATGTGGTATAAACAAGCTGTTGAGTATATCAAGTTGCACCTAAATTAATTGATACTTCGTCTCTGGTGTCTCTCTCCTGAATACCTAGTAGGTGCTGATTACTGCTAGTTTAGTAAGAGTTTAACTCTGAATGGGGTCAAGTCATTTGGACAAGATGCTGGCAGTGCATCCCTAGAGACGCCCAACTAAATGAATGTAGTTCTTTGGCTGGGACTAAAGGAATTGGGTTATTCCTTGACAAACATTCATAACTCAGGATCAGGACACATGGCTTTAATGTGTCAACCCTAAAGATCAGTACATAACCTTTAGCTTGTTGTTACTGATGGACGCAATCACAATCATGGGAATAAATTCAAGGCTTAGATCCATCTGTCCCGGTGGTGGTAGAAGTTGGATAACTTAGGGAGTGGTTCAAATCGGAAGGTACCATTTCTGAAAGCGAGCTATGATTGAATCGGATAGCCATTATCTATGGATTTGTAGGGGATTGTTGTAATTGGCACAATTAGCATAATTAATAGTTAATTAATTTTGGATGGATGCCAATTATGGTTAGAATCCAAAGATTAATTACGGTGGTGCAATAAAGGAAAGAAATTGATTAAGTGTTTCTTGTTAAGTTGTCCCATATTGAATGCTTGAGAAAGTGAAGACTTACTTGGACATTATAAAATCAAGTGGAGGAGTTGAAGGGTTATTCCAACCCTTCACTTGTCCTACATTGATTTTGTAAACTAGTGTAGACTAATTTATATTGAATTTAAGTAAGAATGCTTGATAAAGTATTCTTTAAGGGGTTCATATGAATGGACCACACGCGCACCGCGCCAAGCCCGACTCCAGCTCTAAGTCGCGAGCATTAGGGCGAATGTCTCAGTCTCAGTCTTATCTTTTTAAGACAAATTCAATCTAAATTTTTAAACTTAACTTGGATCGGATAAAGATAATCTAATCGGATAAGGGTTGACTCGATCAAGACCCGTTGGATTAATCTAATCCGATCATACTAAATCAAATTTTTGAAGATTAAGCTGAGATTTGGCCGGATTAATAGAGATTAAGCGGGATTTGGCAGAAGAACATGGGACACGTGGTGGCATACTGATGGGTGCGTAACGTGTATGGGACACGTGGCATGATACTGGTGGATGTGTGTAGTTGATGTGGCAAAATATCATTGGTTGGGTGACGTATTAGATGCCATTAACTGGCAGACTTTAACTCTAATCCCGCCTATAAATAGACTGCCTCTAGCAGTCTTCAAACATACAGCATTCACCTTTCAACACACCTAAGCATCTGACTTCTACCCACTTTCTTGCTCTCTCTCAAGATTTCTTCCCTTCTCTTCCAAAAATATTCCCTACCCCGAATTTAGGTATATACGCCTATCTTATTCTTATTTGACGACTGAATACTGTTTGAGGTAAACGAGACAGAGTGCACCTAATCGTTCTGGACCATCTCATCCTGGAAGAAGCTGCACTATACCCATTGCATTGGTGAGTCGGGGCGCTCGTTTCTTCAAGGCAAACAAAATTTCTTTGTGATTTAGTTGTCCAATTGATTCTATTATGATACAGAATCCTTAAGATAAGTTTATTTTTAAATTTTGGTATTTATATTAGATAAAACTTACAGCATGTTTTATCATTTTATTGCTTTAGTTGATATATGAATTTTGGTTTTTCTTAGACTCATATCTGATTAAATAGTTACTAAAATTTTGATTTGCCTTAAATTTGATGTGTATTTCTGAACACGTATGCTGTATGTTTAATTCTGACAACGTATGTTAAATTTGATATCGCATGCTTAATTTGAATCTCATATTGATAAAAATGCACATATTGACTCAATTGTGATTATCTGTTCTAATTCCTGATAATCTGATTTGCATATTTATTTGTATGTTGATATATCCTACTGCAAATTATTTCCAACAACCACCAGGTCTGATGATGGTGCCACCAGTTGCTTCTTCATTGACTGTAACAAAAATGATGACGATAGATCCGGAGGCGGGGCACTTCTCTCGTTCATGCAATACTTGAGGACTCAAATTGCCCTGTTTGTAACGTACTCAACCCATCAACTTATGTCCCTGAGGTTGTTCCCTCTTTCTTCCCACTCACCGGAGTTGGCAATTATAATCGCAAATTTCCTTGTCTACAATAAATAAAATTACAAAATAAGAAATATTATACAAATAAAAAAAATTAAAATATATCAATTATGGATTCAATCTCTAAGCTAATCTTCTGATTCTTTCTTTTCAAACACTACTAAGAAAACAACTTTTTTGCAATTTGCAACAGAAAAAATTCGTGACAAAATCTTTGGTTGCAATAATTTGCGACGGATTTTTTTGCAACGGGATAATTTGATTTGATATTTGTATTCTATTGATTTGTTGTAAAAATGATCTTTTAATTTGATAATTTGATCTATAGATTTGCTGTAAAAGATACTCTCTAAAAAAAATGCATTATTGTCAAAAAAAAATTAATTATTTTTGATAAAAATCTAAAATGACATAAGAAGCAAGGCTTATCTTAATTTAATATTACTTAAAATATTTTAATAATAAGACCAAATCGAAGGGTCACTATGATTTTATAGCTTTGAATAATTGAGGGACAGAGAGAAATTTATCCTTAAAGCCCTTTTTATTTTGGTTTAGTAGGTTAGGTATATTATTTTGTTCAAACTAGTAACATATATAATTTGAAGGTAAATAACAACTGTACTAATAAGAAAGAGAATCCGCAAATTTTAGATAGAGCATGTGGAATATATGCTTCAGTAACTTCATGCCTTTGATGTCTCCCAATGGCATGGGCATGGGCATGGGCGTGGGAAGCATTTTTAATACTTAAGTGAAAATTAAATTTATGGACAATTATCAACAGAAAACACTATATAGATATTTAACTCTATAGCTAAATAAAAATTAAATTGATGAAAATTATCTACAGAAAAAATTATTTAGATATGAAAATTTTAATTTTTTAAATATTAAAAAAATAAATTAATTATTATAAAATTCAAACTATTTAAGTATGTGTATAAATGACATTTATTTAACTAAATTTAATATTTTTATTTTTTTATATCACTAATTATGTTGGAAAAATTTTAATGTTTGATAAGATATAAAAAATTTAAATTTATTAGCCACTGATATTGAAGAAATAATATACCTATTATAATATGATTTTTTGTCTTATTTGTATATTGATAAAATGTATTTAACAGATATAATAAATCTCTAAAACACACAAGTGATCTTAAAATTCACTAATATATTATATAAACAATCATATAAAAATGTACATAATATTTATTTAATTGTTTCATCCGATAAAGTACATGTAGCCTTAATTAACTAATGAATTTACATATCAAGCAGTTAATTAATTTTGTGTCTTTATCTTTACGTTTGTATGTGTAAAATTTGGATTCGAACCCATATAAACACTGATATATTTTGTGTAAACGATTAAAAAAAAGAAGAATAAAAAGTAAAAATAAAAACAAAGGGTTCATTTGATTTGTGTTAATAGGGTCAATTGCATACTTGAATCTCATTCAATAGTTTGTTTGATTTGCTAGCATGTGCACTGCATCAATTTATGCAATTTATGCGCTATTGTCATCGTGTCTAAAGGGGTGCGACTGAATAATCGCACCCCACTACTGCACTTGATGAACTAAGCAACTGTCTTTTATGCCCTCCAATTGGTGGGTTTTTTGACAACCATTTGGCCCTCGATTTCAAATGTATTATTTTATGTACAAAAATAATGGAGATGACTGTCATTATTTTAATGCAAAGGTTGTGATGAACAAAAATGTATTTTATGAAAAATATATATTTTGATCATAAGAAATAATATAAAAAAATATTTGATCTAACAAATAACATATAATATACATTTAATTTTAAAACCATCCCAAATATAAAATTATTAATTATATATTTTAAATTTATATTCTTAATTTTTAATTTTTTTGTTTTTATGTATATAATATTAGAATTATTTTATATCATAAAATTTGTTTAAAAGAATTTTTTATGTGATTTTTTTATTACAAAAAGGTTTCATGCTCATTTCGATTTTCATAGGGGTGTAAATTGTACATGGACTCCAAGAGTATAATATATGAAATGTGGGCAATTAAGTATACTATAATAAGAACAAATTAGTAAAAACAATATTAGCAATAAGTATCAAACACATCACATGAGATTATTGAAGATTTGAATAGTGCTTAATTTATATTTTAATCTTTCTTATCAAAAAGAATAATAAATAACTTAATCTCATATAATCACTCACTATTACAATAACAATTATTATTAAAATTTTATATCAAACGTGGTCTAATGAGTTCATGCGTTGCATAAATAATGTTTGTTTACAAATTATATGTTTTGGGATAATGAGTTTTGAAAGTGGAGCTGGAGAATATGAAATTTGTATTGAAAAATATAATGTGTGTTTGTTTATAGTTTGAGAATAATAAGAAAATTATTTTGAAAAAATTTGATATGCTTGTTTATGTTTTGGGGGAGATAGATTCTACTGTAAGAGTCGAATTAATACATTTTTGTTATTTTGGGAGGAAATAAATTTTATTGTAACAGTCAAATTAATATCTTTGCATTGGGTTTTGAGAGTGTAAATGAATTTTAATAGTATTTTTTATTATAATATAATAATAAAATATTATAATATATAAATTTATATATATAATGATAATAATTGTGATATAAAAAATATAAAATTTTTAATTATTTTTTAATTAAATTACAATAATAATTTAATTATTTTGAAACAAAATATATATTTAATTATATTCTCCCAAAACAAAATTGTTTTTGTTTTGGGAGGATTAAACCAAACGTAGCCATAAAGTTTAAAATTTCAATTCTACGGTCGTTGCCTTACGTGGAAATGAAAAAAAGAAAGAAAGAAAAGAAAAAAGAATTCATTTGGCGGCCCTTGATTAATTTCGAAAACTAGCGTAAGCAAAGCCAAATTCCCTCCTCTGGTACACTCAACGGTGTTTCTGTGATAAATTTGCAGCATCGATGGAAGAAGGCGCAGGAAGCTTAGAGATGGAGTTCACGAATGTTGATACCGCCGCCGACTCACTCGATGGCTCCGCCATTTTCCACGTGGTCGCCGACATTCTCGGTTTCATTCTGTTTATGCACCAGCAGATCCCCTAGTAATTCCTCCAAAAAAAGGAAAAATCTATGACATTCAGCAAATTTCCCTCAATTATTCCTCTTTCGATCGACCTTATTTATTTATTTGTTTGTTTTGGCAGTGTACTTCAGGATATCGCTCAGGAATTCGATGAATTGCGCGCCGAATTCGAAGAATTGGTGAGTAACTTTAATTTTTTGATTTCCCTTCTCTGAATTTCATGCCGAGATTTGAAAGTTTTCAAATTTACTATTGAATAGGGATCTGAGCTCGCGAAAAGTGAAGTTAAGGCAATATCGACAAGGAGAAAACAAGCTGCGAGAAGAAGGGAGGTGAAAATGGGGATAAGAAAGTTTGAAAAATTGATGAATTGTATTTCTGATCTCAAGAGTTCACTTCAGTTGATGATTTCTGAAGTTCCAAATGTTGAGAAAATTTCTCTGGTTCTCGGACCTAGTCCTCTAAGGCCTCTACACGTTTATGAACTGAGCTTTCCACACGGGAGAGCCGTTTCCGCTGATTTTAGTCGAAGTAAAGTTGCAGAAACTCTTTCCAGAAAGGTTATGGTTGATTCTGGTACTGACCTTTGCACTCTCTGATTTTTGAAGCCTGTGATTATGTTTTGTTGTTTCTATTTTTGGGTAGGCGATTCGCACGATGATTTCAAGGGGTGCTGGATCGAATTCATATGCCGGTAAGTGATAGTAGTGTTCGTTGTTTCTTAAAGTGCTGGAGAGCGGTGGATTTATTTTGGTTTTGAGCATGATGTTTAGTGAATACAACGTTTTTTAGGTCCTACAAAATTGTTTCTCTTGGTGAAAGCTCCATCTTACCTTAATTTGCCTTTGCACTTTCTTCCCAAGCGTGAGTTTCGGCAAAATAGGAAGGTAAAATATTCCTGGGCATATGTTTTACTTCCATGTGGAATTGCCTTAGTTATAGTCTTCTTACAGCTGTTTTGGTAAATTATTGCAGAATCTGATACTAACTAATTGATTTCTTCTTTGTATTCTTGATTTAATTATTGATGATTGATTTTTTTTCAATGAGACACCATGTTTAGGATTCAAGAGCTATACATTGTGTGTTAACATGGCTGTAGAAGTTGTTCTGCAACAAGAAATCTGGAGCTATTGCTATAGCCTAAAGTGTATATTTTTGGTACAAATTGAAAGGCTAATTGTGATACTGCAAAATGGCACAGGAGTCTTTTAATTCCGTGCGTATCTTGGAGCATATGATGACTTCTTTATGAAGCTCATATTATGCTCCCATGGGGAGCTTTGATATAGCATTTTCTGTGCCTTCTTGATATATGATATCATATCCTTTATCATTCTCTGTTACAGATTGTGCCTTTCAGATTAAGATTTAGGTGCAGAACCCGAGACCTGGAAATGAATGCTCAACCTAATGATTTTGCTAGCTCTGTTCAATTATTGGACTCTACGCCAAAGGATTTAATCTGGTACCGAATAATTTAAATATATTGCGGATGTTAATTCATGATTAATTGCTCTTGATGTTAGATTTTAAGTAATTTGATATGCAGTATGAACATGGGTTCATCCTTTTTTAATTATGTTTCCTTGTAAAATGTTTCCTCATCTGCAGTTGGCTTCTGTTGCTGTAGATTTTTCTAAGTATACTTGCTAAGCATAGCAACATAGCCTGGAAAATTATGTAACTTCAACCTTTTTGGTTATTTCTTGTGTACGCCAGGGTCTAGTTATCATTCTTGGAGTCTTCGTTCCTTCTAAATTCTAATTTTAATTCATAATGTGAATGTAATTTCAAGATTACAGCACTAACTCTGTTCTTTTGCTTCAAATCATGTGTTTCACATTTCTGCTTAATCAAACTCTGTAGGCCAGAGTCTAGTTATCATTCTTGGAGTCTTCATTCCTTCTAAATTTTAATTTTAATCCATAATGTGATGTAATTTCGATTTTCAAGATTACAGCACTAACTCTGTTCTTTTACTTCACATCATGTTTTTCACATTCCTGCTTCCTCAAACTCTGCTTGTATACCTCTGGCGCTTGTAATTGTTGGATTTTATGAGTTTTCGATGACTTCAAACTGGATTTTGCTTAACTACATCTCTTTGAGTTAAGGATTTTCTTATTGAAATGTGATATTTGATTTTCCATTGTACTTGTTTTTAACTTTGTATAGCATTCAATACTTTACTCTTGAGATACATTTGCATTGCATTGTGCTATAGGTCATCTTAGTTTCAACTTTGTGTTGAATTTTCCTTATCCACATACCGTATCTTTGCTTGTTGCTCTTCGTCCCTGTGCTGCTGAGGAAGTACCTAAATTATCTTCGATTTCCCCACCTCTTCCCCGGATCCTCCATCCAATCCATTTGCCTTGCACTATATCTTTCACATGTAGAATGCAGGGGTTTGAGTGGTAAACTAGTTTAGATACTTTATTTTATTTTATATTTCAAGTGTATTAAATATTTTCTTATATTAATTCTTAATTGGAAATCAAATACATTTGGTATATATTCATCAAGTTGAAATAGAAGATGAAATATGAAATAAAATAAAAGATTTATTGTGAATGGCGAACCATGTAAAAACATGCGTCAGTAGTAAATAAATGGCTTTAAATAAGGCAAGTTCATTTACCTTGCAGGTTTCAGTGTCGACACACAATCAAGGGCTTGGGTTCCAGCGCATCACCTCCAGAAGATTGATTGCTGAGTCTTGCAAAATTTGTAATGCGAGCATATTGGGACCTACATTTGATTCTTGCTAAAATTCATAGTGCAGCCAACGGTATTCTGGTTGCTCTTTGCAAGTGCGGATCACACAAATTCTTAGCATGCTTGTATCCCCTGCAACACATTGTTAGCTGCATTCTGTGCAATTCAAATTGGAGATTGTTGGGAAACAAGGGTCTTATTTGGTTGTAAATTGGAGCATTTTGCCAAAATATTTTAATAAAATGATTTTTGGAAAATGAAATTGGGGAATGTCGTGGATGTTTTTTGGTATTGTGGTTGGTAGGTAAAGAATATTTTTGGAGAAAATTGTTTGTTTGGTTGTATTTTAAAAGAGAATAATGTCACATCAATTAATTTTTTTGTTGAATTGATAGGGTGAAATAAATATTTTAATATTATATATATGCATATATATAGATTGAATGAGTAATAGTACATGTATATATGTATAATGTAAAGGGAACAATTTATGATAAGTAGCATAGCATTAGGAAATGTATTAAAGAATGAATAGTAAAGTTATTTTGGGAAATGAATTTTGAAAGTAGGGTTAAAGAATGTGTATTGTTTATTTATTTAAATTTTGAAAATTAAAAAATGTATTGGGAATTTTCAATCAAACAAGGCCAAGATTTTCTTTTTTCGTTTTTTTTTAAATAAAAATTTGAAATTAGTTCATTGTAAAAGAATATATTATTCAATGTAGGACTCCGTATTGCTTTTTCTTTTTCCTTCTCTTTTTCCCCCAAGAGAAGCTATTTGTTTACTGTATCAATTTTACCTCGAATATTACAAAGTTACTGAAAAAAATATTTTAAGAGATTACTATTTAAAATAAATAAGTAGGGATTCAAATAGAATATTGGAATTATAATTCTACTTTGTAAGGAAGATTTTATTAATTTTTGTAATTTTGATTTTGATTTCAAAGAAAACAAAGAAATTACGAATTACAAAATTATATATTGCAGTAGAATTTTCCAGTTAGTTCAATTCTTGTCACCGCCCAATAACAAATTTTAATGAGTATTATTCTTTATATCTTAAAATCCAATACTTGGACATCATTCAGCATAATTTAATTACATTTTCACAACAAAATTCAACAATTAATTCATTTAGAGAATTAATATACATTCAAATCAAATACGAAATCACCCACATATAATAAGAGTGATAAATACCACTTAATTAATTTGACAATTAATTTGGCTGATCATAAGGGATAATATCAACGGTAGGCTTTTCTTTTCTGTTTCTTTTTCTTTTTTCTTTTTAAAAGAAAGGCTACTTAATAAGAAAAAGGCATTTCTTAGGTCTTCGAACGACGCCGCCTCTCTGAAAAATGCTAAATACTGAACAGTTCATTGTCGCCGGCGTTCACTTCTGACGATCCGTCTTCTCTACTTCCCGCTGTCGCCGTTCGTCTTCTTTACTTCTTTACTTCCGGCTGTCGCCGCAACTATCAGCGGCCGTGAAAAATGAAGTTCCAAATCGAAGATGTAACTGTATACTTCCCATACGACAACATCTACCCTGAGCAATATGCGTACATGGTTGAACTCAAGCGGGCTCTAGACGCCAAAGGTCACTGTCTCCTGGAAATGCCGACCGGAACCGGAAAGACAATCGCTCTTCTCTCCCTGATCACAAGTTATGTTTTGTCAAAACCCTCCAATCCAGTAAAACTACTCTACTGCACCCGAACTGTACACGAAATGGAGAAAACCCTGGCAGAATTGAAACTCTTGCACAATTATCAGGTCAAGATTTTAGGACCGGCGGCGCAGATTCTCGCTTTGGGCCTTTCATCGAGGAAGAACTTGTGCGTTAATCCGAGTGTTGTGTCGGCGGAGAATCGGGATTCGGTCGATGCTGCTTGTAGGAAGCTTACCGCGAGTTGGGTAAGGGCAATGGCGGTTGAGAATCCGAATATTCCGACATGTGAGTTTTTCGAGAATTATGAGAAGGCTGCTTCCGATGCAGTTTTGCCTCCTGGAGTTTATACACTGCAGGTTTTGTTTTTCTGTTGCTTAAAAAAAATTTTGTTTCTATTTCTTTGCGGGTTTGCACTTTACAGTATACGTGACGAAGTTACCGTCATTTGAGTTTAAGGCCTTTCCTCCTCCTTCTTCCACTTCTGTTTTTTCGAGTTTTTGAGTTTGTTTTCTCGCTTCTCTGTTCGGGATTATTTTCCTAGTGAGTTTGAATGGTAACTTAATTTGTGATTGTGAGACTTCTGGTGAAATGCTCTTGATTTGAGTTACGTTCAAATGAAAAGATATGTTCTTTACTTAATTCTTTTGCGTTGAATTGGTTATTGGTTGAAATGTCATGTAAGTTTGGCTCGAGGTTTTTACACGCCGTGCAACTAATGTTCTGTTTACTATTGTAATGAGAACTGGAAAAATAGATCTTGAATTTCGTTTATTTTTATGATTATTGAAGGATTTGAGGGCCTTTGGGAAAGCAAAAGGGTGGTGCCCATACTTTTTAGCACGCCATATGGTGCAATTTGCGAATGTGGTGGTATATAGCTACCAGTACCTCCTTGATCCCAAAGTTGCTGGTATCATATCAAAGGAGATGCAGAGAGAGTCTGTCGTGGTGTTTGACGAGGCCCATAATATTGACAATGTGTGCATTGAGGCACTTAGTGTTAGTGTAAGGATGCAGACACTTGATGGGGCAACAAGGAATCTGAATAGGATGTCCCAGGAGATTGAGAGGTATTTGCTTTTGTTGATGTGTTTTTAAATCCTTTATCTTATTGTGTACCTTAGTCTTCTTTATTATTTATTTTAGGTGGTTATGCCTGTAGAACTTTTGATAAATGTACACAACTATGCTAGACACATTCTTTCTTATGTGGAAAGGGATTATTCTTGTTCATATTTTCTTCTGTACTCTGTTTATTCCCACTTTTTCTGTATAATTGCTTGGCTCTGGGTTGTTTTAGTGATTGAAAAGTCCATAGCAAGATTTTCTTCATATCAGTCAAACTATCTGGTTATAGCTAGGAAAAAATATCCTTTTTTGCTGTATGCTTCCAAAGCTCAAGCTGTTCTTTTTATTGCAAGCAAATAACAAAGACTTTGCTCATATCAGTTATATTTTTAGGGAGCAAGCTTCATTAAGGATAAAGAATGAAAAGAAATATGAATGCATAAAAATTTTGTTGGCTCATACTGCCATAAGAACTGCCATCAGAACTGCCATCCTCGTGAATTTTACAATTACTTCGGAATTGCTTAAGTTTTTATGGTTGCATATCAAGTAATCTGGTGCCTTGATTTGATAAATTACTTTAACAAATCTAGGCTATATAAAATTGTTGTCGAGGGGCATCTTTTTTCATGGTTTTTGTGTAATTTGTTTATTTTATTCCTGCTAAAAGTGTTTGATGATTCTTTTAGAAACTAGCATTTGATAGTTTTTTTATCATAACTTTATTTAACATGGTAGGAAGGTTAAAGGCCACCGATGCTGGTCGATTGCGTGCAGAATACAACCGGCTTGTTGAGGGGTTGGCACAAAGGGGGAACCTTCCCCGTATGTTGAGCGAATTCATCATTTACTTGTATTGAGCATGCAACTCTAACCATGATTTGTTTCTGACGAAGAATATATTGTTTCTCCTTGCAGTTACTGACGCCTGGTTTTCAAATCCTACCTTGCCTGAGGATATATTAAAGGAAGCAGTGCCTGGTAATATAAGGCGTGCAGAGCATTTCTTGTCTGTCCTGCGCAGATTGGTCCAGTACCTTAAAGGGCGACTGCAAACTGAAAATGTGGAAAAGGAGGGGCCTGTTACGTTTGTTGCTTCCATTAATGCGCAAGTTGGAATTGATCAGAAAATGCTAAGGTTCTGCTATGACCGGCTTTACTCCCTTATGTTAACGTTGGAGATAACCGACACTGATGAATTTTTACACATCCAAGCCATTTGTGATCTAGCAACTCTGGTGGGGACATACACTAGAGGATTTTCTATTATAATTGAACCTTTTGATGAAAGAATGCCACACATACCTGACCCTGTACTCCAGGTACGTGGCTTTTAACATATTCTTGGGGTAAACAGGATGCATTGATATTTTACTTGCCTACCCCTACATAACTTTTGGGAGACTGCAGTTTCGAGTTAGTAGTAAATTATCTGTTCCTGCACAACTATTTAATTTCATTGATTTGCTGGCTGTTAGCTGTAAGTGATTGAAAATTGTTAAAACCAAATTATATTTTTTCTTCCGCATTTATCTAATAGAATAATTTTGTAACTGTCGATCACTTTTCGTTCTATCACCCTATCCGGTTATTTTCTGCGCGGATGCTCATGAAATGCTTATGTTTGGTGTTCAGCTTTGTTGTCATGATGCTTCTCTTGCCATAAAGCCTGTGTTTGAGCGGTTCCAATCTGTTGTTATTACTTCTGGGACACTGAGCCCTATCGATCTTTATCCTCGTCTTCTTAATTTCAATCCTGTGGTTAGTCGAAGCTTTACAATGTCCTTAACGAGGGATTGCATATGCCCAATGGTTCTTACCCGAGGAAGGTGAGTGATTTAGATGTTCTGTTCTCATCTGGTTATAGAAACCTATCATTATAATCTCATTTACTTCCTGCAGAAAATTGTGCACTGGCTGGTGTATGACTTTTTCTCTTTTGCCTTCTTTTTTTAGTGATCAGCTTCCTGTAAGCACAAAGTATGATCTTAGAAGTGACCCTGGCGTGGAGAAAAATTATGGCAAGCTTTTGCTTGAAATGGTTTCTGTTGTTCCAGATGGAATTGTGTGCTTCTTTGTTAGTTATTCTTACATGGATGGAATTGTCAATAGTTGGCATGAATCGGGAATTCTGAAGGTAAAACATTCTTAAAACATTTTCCTTGGAATTCAAGCATCATTTAAAATTGAAAGATGTTTGCTTTGTGGCTTTGTTTTGCATTGGTTTCATTTTTACTTTGTTGCAGGAGATGATGCAACATAAACTTGCCTTCACATTGGTTTCATTTTGACTGTGTTGCAGGAGATTATGCAACACAAACTTGTCTTCATAGAGACTCAGGATGTTGTTGAAACTACACTGGCGTTAGACAATTATCGTAGAGCTTGTGATTGTGGAAGAGGTGCTGTTTTCTTCTCAGTTGCCAGGTTGGTTTTAAATATAACGGTCTGCTGTTTAGTTGTAGTACTTGTGTTCTGGGTGGTTGTTCATAGAGTTAAATCATCTGTTTTCCAAGTTTTTCCCTTTCCTTTTTTGAGGGAGTGAGGGTTTTAAGACTAGAATTCCGAAGGGGTTTGGTGGTGTTTGGGGGGGGGGGGG
>JACGDI010005281.1:497813-528188 GCA_014898725.1 Jacaranda copaia | reverse complement strand
TAATTAATCTTATATTTTATTATTTAGTAGAAATTAGGTTTACTTATTTTTTACCAGATATTTTTTTATTATCTGATATGACTTTTCAGCATTTAAAATAGGATGGACCCTCCCCAACCTATAATTCATCAATGGGGACATCGGTCTCGTACGATTTTAAGCAGGGCAGGCCAAAAATAGGCCCACAATTCTAAATAGGGTATGGGGGTAGAAAAGAGAGTTACTGCAATATATTGCCATTAAATGAAACAAATTATTATGAAATTGACTCGAAAATCAATTACCAATATAAATATTATTCAATGAGAAAAAAAAATTTTAAAAAAACAATCACAATTTATTAGAGATGGTAATACGGCGTGTTAAAATTCAAACTCGAACTCAATCCATATCAAATGGGACGGGTTTGGGGTAATTTAACAAAATATAAATCAGGGTATGATGTAAAATTTTTATAACCTGAAGTATTAAGAATATAGTATGGGGTTTACCTAACCCAACCCAAACCCACTCCTGTAACTCCGCCCCAAACATACAGTTTATAAATTATACATAGTATAATAATAAATATATTATATATAATTTATTTATATTTTTCAAACTAAAAATAATTTGGATGACATGTTGGTTGTTACTTTAATTCTACTCTTATTCTCTTATTTTTCTTCTAGAATCTTATTTTTTTTGTATGAATTATTTATTTTTTTACTTTAAATTTAAATTTTGCGTACTGTCAATTACTTCTGATTTGATATTTTTATTGATAGATTTTAATTTTGTTAATTCTTTTTTGGTTGATGAGTTTAACCTTCTAACCCAACGGGTCAAGATGAGGCAAGATCTTTTTGGGCCGGATCAGGGTGGCATGGTTTAGCCGGACAGGATATGGATTGCTCCAAACATCCCCGTCCCCACCCCCTAATTGCCATCCCTATAATTTATTATTGGCAAACAAAAATAATCAGGCCTAATTGGGCCTGGTCTTGCCGGGCTTTGAAGAGTTGGGCTCACATTTAATAATACCTTTTGACTATGATGGATATATAACAAGGACCCATATTTTCTATTCCAAAGGCCCAAGCAAAAGTATGGGCTTGAAGCCCGGCTGCCCAAACATCTCACCACTTTCTATTTCATGTTATGGTTTTATAGGTTCTTTTTAAAAAGTAAAGAGTCTTTAATTTATTTTTAAAATTTTAATCATATTAATGATAAAGTTGTTATTACAAACATCTTATAGGTTTTAAGATTTTTTATAGTCCAAACACTTCAACAGTTTTTTTTTTTTTAAAAAAAAAGATCTAACATCTTATAAGTTGTAAAAATATCTTATAAAATATAAGCACTTGTAAGACATTCTAAAGAAGTTTAACCAAACACCCACTTTGAGTAATTAACTCAACATAGGGGCAAAATGCAATTTTCATTTTATACCAAATGGAAATGCGAGATAATTTAAAAGCAATATAAAGATTATATATTTCATTCGTAGTGTTGATAATATTGGTCACGAACTTTTATTTGTACCCATGTAATTACATTTTTTTTGGTCCACTGTTTTATTATTTACCTAACATAGAGTATACATATAACACCATCCTATCATGTCAAGGAGGCTAGAATATTACACCCATGCCAACACCATTCTATGCACTTCAACCCTCAAAATGACCCTCAAAATGACAACTATATGTTTTCTAATATCCCGATTTATTTGAGAATGATATTAAATAATGCAATATTATTCATAATTTTAATTTTAAAAGGATTTATTATTGGGATAACCCTAACGTTCCTAACATTTTTTCTGAATTCAGAATAAGATACGGATTGACTTATCAAATCGAATGAGAATCATTCGATCCAAATTGATAAACTATTTTAATTTATTTCTAAAAGACCTATTGGATAACACTAGATCATTCTTGCAGAAAAATCTCACAAAAAATCAAAGGAAATTTGTCCTCAACCTCATGATAGTCACTGATGTCTGTGCAAAATTAAGACAAATTGTAAGTGTGCAACATTTCCATCCATGAAAGGGCAAAAGTAGGTGCCTTTGACAAAAACCTAACCAGATTGCATAATTTAACCAATAGCACCAATGTATCATGGATTTATGACTTAATTCAACACATACGACTTTCTCCAGCAGCAACAATGGCTGAGATTTATAGTTAGGTGGAGTCTCCACTAGTTGACAATTTACATAGCCTTCCTATCCTTGTAAGCTTGTGTTTGGGCACTTACGGTTGCTCCAATCACCTTATCTTCCAAATTGCATTGTATACGTAGCTTCTTCAATTCTTTTTCATTAGTCTTTTCAAGTGTTATTTTCTTTTTCTATCATTTTATTTGAAGTGTTTATAAGTGATTTTTCCATATGTATGGGAAAAATATGCTCTTAATGGATGCTTTAATCATAAATTAGTGGATTAATAAAGTTGCTCAACACAAATAATAACTAAGAGACTTGTAATTGGGCTTGTGATGTGTAACTCCATCGGGTACTTAGCTGCTAGTAGATAATCAATTGACCTATGAACTATTAGATTTCAACGTCAGTGTTAATTTATGACATTATTGTATTCTTATCCAACAAATCATAATTCATTTAAATATATACTTGAGTGAATTGATATGGATTATTTCAAATATTACTTCAATAATGCAATATTTCAATAAATATACCATGATCTGCATCTTTTTGTTCGATCTGGATTAACTAACACCAATAAATGCAGAATTCAGAATCTGGATGCAGGGCTTCTTTTATCAATACATATGTACATTTAAACACATTAAAATTTGAACTTTGAAACTCATATTTGTATGTGCAAGGGAAATATCACTCAACTAACTTACCAATTTACCATTCAACAAAAAATGAGACTTAAGTGTGGTCTTATTTTCATTTCCATTATTTTCAGAATTTAAAAAAGTAATTAGTGAATATGAGTTTATATTTGGATGGATTATTAGAAAAGTAATAATTATATTGAATTTAGTTGATTGTAATGGAGAGAAATTGAATGGAATAAATGAAAATGAAAATGAAAATGAAAGTAATGTCAGATGAAAATATGAAAAAAAATAATGTACTTTATTGATGAGGTTGGAAGCAATTTTTAGTAAATTGGGTTGTATTTGGGCTAATTCGACTAGAAAGGTCGAATGATCCAACAGTAAAATCTTCTTTGAGCTGAGATCTACAACCAATAGCAAACGTTAGACTAGTCGAGGTACCCCCGGCCAAGATACTCCGATGCTCAAGTTAGTACTAATCGAATGAAATAATCGAACAGCAGAGTAAGAGCGTATAATGTATATGACATACTTAGAGGGCGGCTGGCAATGGGGTATTTATGGCTTTCTCTAGGTGGATAATATATCTAAAATGATCCTATCAAGTGTAGAAAGCACTTGTTTTTGCCCAGGAGTTATAGGTCATTTTCCATCACAGTACTATTTCAGGTGGCATCATCTCCTACTTTTCCAAGTAAATAGTACTCTGGAGGTGCGTCTCCTGACAGAGTTGATGGTAGAGGCGGTATTGGATGGCATATGCTATTAATGCGGAGGCACGTTGACTGTCAGAATATTGAATGCGACAAAGATATAATTCGACGCTGAAGTGAGCACTTTGATCAACAGTGATCGACCAAACAAGGTGGTCGACCACAGAAATGGCTGAATGGACTATGCAGCTTGAAACCTCCTGTTGGGTAGAGTCGAGAATTATCTGCTCGACCTGGCGATTGTGGTCAAGTGACTTAGCCGAGTTGGGTTTGAAAGCACAGTTGTACTTTAGATGTTAGGTGGGCTGAACTTGTTGTACTATCCCATATCATTTATTTTTTAAATAATAAAAAATTATGAAAATGGTGATTGGAAATGAAATCAAACAAAAGTTAAATTAAAAAGTTTAAATTTATCCCCCCGCCCCCCAAAACAAAAAGCAAAAACCAAAGAATGTGAAGTGCAAGTAGATGCATTTGTACATGTCCGTGCTACGGACAAAGCATTCGTACAACTGCGCCCCCCATTCCGTTGGAAGCTCGCGGTCACCTCCCATATCGCCACTAGTTTCTGTCCACCGAGTGCTATTCCACTAATGCACACCCTGATTTTAATAACTAGGATTTAACTTTTTAAATGTGAAAATTGAATGTTCGAAAGCACGCTTTTAATTTAATAGTGAACCTTTAAAAGTTGGTATCAGTCACTTGGAAAAGGAGTAAAGGACGAGTAATGTCCCATTTACTATAAACTATTGAAAAGTTTGGATAGTTTATTGCCATAGACATTCGGTAAGTTTGTTTAAGGGAAAAAATAATTATAATTAATTCTTAGCTAGAAATTTGTTAATTTCAAAATAATATTTAGATTTGGTGTAAAGATTCATACGATTGTTAATGGGGATAAAGTACATTTACAATATTGGTATTAGCAATAATAAAATAATATTGATTACGCATTGGTGTTTCAAAACATTATTAAATATTCATATCTTTTATGGGCATGATATCACTGTGTGAATAAATTTAGATTACCATAATATTGATATTAAATAATAAAACACTCAATATTACAATAACTAAAAAGTAAAATTTCATTCGAGATCTTAATATTTTTTCCAACCAATAAATATTTAAGGGTGTAATAAGTATATTATAATTTGATCATGTAGCGATATAAAAATTGCCGTTCTCCATACTCTTTTCTTTTTATGTAACATGTATGGTACTTCGTATGTTGAAATATCACCAAACTAATGAATAAAATTTAAATTCCACAAATATAAGAACTTGAGCTTAATTTTGATCAAACTTAAATCATAATATCAATAATTTACATTTACAGTATGACTTATTTGTATTCTAAAAAATAATTATTTCAAGATAAATAAATTATGCTCAATCATACAATACAACTAACCATACAAGGCCATCAAATTTTGATTAGAATCTTCATATTCATGGACTCAAGCCCACAAATTAATCCTTAACCTAGAGGTTTCTTAGTGGACTATACATCATCATGTTAGTTCTACAACTTATATTATATTTTTTTTCTTCTTTCTTTGTCGTTATTTTGACAGTGATCGTTCACAATTTGATTTAAATACTCTGCAGCCTAAAACTTATCCTTAACCTAGAGTTCGAATTTTTGCAATTAAGATTACTTCAGTCCCATATCGCTCTCGCTAGCCAGAATTACAACTCAGCATAACTAGACTCAACGATTATACATATTTATATATGTGTGTGTATATATTAATCTATACACAACGCATCAAAAATTTGTTAAATTCAAACTCCAATTTGATATTTTATATATAAAACTATTACTGTTATGTCGTAATGCATAAGCATGTATGGTCTCATGCAAGCAGGTTTCCATCAAAATCAAGAAGGTACAAGAATCCACTAAGTTGATCAAGTCATGTAGTGGACTAGTAAAAAGCACTTGCATCGCTAAAGAAATTAGCCAAAGTCTCTGGTGGCCAACAACTTACCACACCATTTTCTTTTTGGTTCTGTTACACATAGACAACTACTTTTTGTCTTTCTTCCTATTAATCTCTTTGTTTTGTCTGCTTTTGGGATTTTTTTACTAATGTGATTGTTAACACAACGTGGGCCCTTTTTACTTATTTGATCACTGACTAAAATGGTGTTTGGTTAAGTATTTTAAAAGAATCTTATGAATCTTCAAATCTGATAAGACGTATTTGAAGTTTATCAGATGTTATATTTTATTTTAAAAATAAAATTTTAAAATATTTAAATAGAATAGAATTTTGAAGTTTATAAAATGTTTGTGATAATTATAAGCAAATTAATTTTGTCCAATTAAAGATTGACACGTATAAAATAATATTTACTTATTTGATCACTGACTCAATTGGTGTTTGGTCGAGTATTCTAAAAAGAATCTTATAAATCTTCAAATCTTATAACATGTGTTTGAAGTTTGTCAAATGTTATATTTTATTTTAAAAATAAGCTCTTAGAATATTTGAATAAAATAAAATTTTTAAAGTTTATAAAATATTTGTGATTAATTGTAGACATATTAATTTTGTTCAATTGAAGAGTGACACATATAAAATAATATGCTAGTTATTAATTCAAAATTTTCTTTTTATCTTGAAATTTATTTAATTTAATTCCAAAAAATAAATAGTTAATTTTAACTAATACTTTATTAGTTATTTTATGCTCAAATCAAATATTGATAAGTGTCAAAAATGAAGTGTTTACGTCTATGGATCAATTAAATTAAAAATATTTGATATTCTCTCTTGATATCTGATATTATTTGAAGGAGGCTAGCAATTTTCTTAATTAAATTCAAGGAGGTCCCTAACGTTCAAAGTATTCTTTGTAGAACTCATATATTTTGGCATTTAATTTGAAATTAAGGTGTGAAGCCCTCAAATTTATGTTATGTTTTTTCAAATTAAATTTAAGGAGATCCACAACATTTAAGGTGTTCTTCACGGAGTTCATTAAATTTAAAATCATATTTGGAAGAGAAGAATCAGAAGATTAAATTAGAGATTGAATTCACATTTAATAAGTTTTAATTTTTATTTTATTTGTATGATTTTTCTTGTCTTGTAATTTTGCTTATTGTAGACAAAAAAATTTGTACTTACAATAATTTTATAATTAATTTGATTAAAATTAACATAGTTTGTTCAAATCTTAAAAGAAGTTAGGAACTTCTTAATATTAAAAAAAAAGGCTTGGAAAACTCTAATATTTTATTTTGAAAACTTACAAAAAAAAAATTCTAAAAAATTTATCAAACACTGTATGACAACTTATGAGCTCCCAAATTATAAGATGTTAATGTCTCATATGCTCTTCTAAAAAAGAAAGGCTTTCTTATCTTATTTTAAAAAATTTAATAAACTTTTATAATTTTAACTATTTTAATTAAAAATTTGTCATTATTAGCATTTTATAAACTCTAAATCTTATTTTATGTAGACAATTCAAGAGCTTATTTTTTAAGTTTCAAAAATATCTTGTAAGATATACAAGTTTTTATGATGTCTTAAAGAATTTTAGCCTAACATCCTCTAAGAAGCTGATTAGCTAGAGTTATTTAAAAAATATTATAGACTCTTCGAAAGCTTGCAAAATAGTATGTTATGCTCTTCCTAATTTATTTTTAAAATTTTTAAGAAGTTTTATTAATTTTAATTGTATTAATTACAAAATTACCGACAGTACTAATATTTTATAAATTCTAAAATTTTAATTTGTTCAAACTTTTCAGGATTTTTTTTTAAAAAATAAAATCTATCATTTTATAAATTATGATAAGATCATTTAAATATGCTTACCAAATATCTCCTAAATTTCTAACCGCAATATATAAGTTGACTCATTTTTTTCTGCGAAGAGTACGGATTTTTCTGAAGTGAATGCTGAGTCATCCAATCTCTTACAATATTTATAATATATCAAATAATAAAATTATATTTCATAATAATCGTAGTAATATTGACAAAATAGTTTAAAGAAACTTTTCATCTTGTCTCCCAACGTGCGATTGACATATGTGAAGAGGTCACCATCTTATTGGGTAGTGATCACAACTTATCATGATCAAATTGTTAATGACTTCTTTTTCATGGTACAAAATATCATTCATTTAAATAAAAAATAAGGTGAATTACTGTTATCATCTCTGAGATTTAGCATAATTAAAAATAAGTCTTCACTTTTTAAAAAATTACAAAAATCCCTCTAAAATGATAAACCTAATTGTAATGCTGACACAAATTAATAAAAGTTTAAAATACTCCTAATGATAAAATAATTATAAAAAAATGCTAAAAATTGATTTGATGGCTAAAATCCTAAATGCCCCTCTATGTGTTATGATATTTTAACATTTTGAATTATGATTAGTATATATATTTAAAATAATATATTTATATAGTTAAATTTATTTAATAATATTAAATAATAAAATATGTATTAGCTGGGTTATATATTAGATAATATTAAACTAATATGCATATCTTATAATTTAGTTAAATTTAATTAAAAATTTTATTAAAATAGAAATCATATTTAAAATAAAGATATTTATCATTTATTCAAATAATAAATATATCTAAAATAATTAATAAAATTTAGTTAAATTTATTAATTAATAAAAATAATGAATAAAAAAATAAAACTTATATTAATTAAGAATAAACAAGTAAAAAAATTTTAATATATGTATATTTAAGTAAATTTTTTATTCATTAAAAAGATAGTTTTTTAAATTTAATTATATGATTATTAAAATAATATTCATATCTAAATTAAAGATATTTAAGATAATTAAAATATTTATTCAAATAATAAATCTATCTAAAATACAATAAACAAGTAAAATAAATTATTAATTAATAAAAATTAAAAATTAAAAACTATATTAATTTAAGAATAAAAAATTTTAAATATATAAATCTATCTAAAATAATTAATGAAACTTCGTTAAATTTATTAATTAATTCAAAACACAATAATAAAAGATTAAAAATAATATTAACTAGGAATAAATATATATATATATATATATTTTAACTAAATTATTTATTAACTATTTTTTTTAAAAAATCGAATCCCGCCAAAAATTGGTGAGTGCAAAAAGTTATTAACTAGATTGAAAATAAATTTATGATCCTTGACACTTTCTCCATAAATTTAAAAATAATAATAATAATAACAAATAAGACCTTCAAATTAGACCAATTTCTTATATCCATCAAAATTTATTTGTTTTATATTATAAAAAATTTTAATGCGTGCACACATAGCACTTCAAATTGCTAGTTCCAATAAATGATTGCCTCCTTGACCCACAACATGCAATTCAAAAAAAATAAAAACAAAAATAATTAAAAAATGCCATTGTTTCAATGCTTAGCAGCAAAAGATTCTATAGACTTACTTACGTGCGATAGACTTATCTTAGAGATCCATCCACATGTCTTTTTCCCCATAAAGTTGAAAAAAAAATGTTAAAATAAATTATGATGTGGATTGTGCTAAAATTAAATAAATATTTTGTCGTCTTTTTAGATATTTCCGCGAACATTCCTATGAGCTAAAACTCTACAAGGTACTAATTAAATAAAATTCTTGAAAACAATAAAAATTGAACTTTGGATCACTAGACCTTATGAAAATATCTTTATTGGTACTTAACCAAGAATTTAATTTAATAGCAGCTAGCCCACAATTTTTTTTATTGTATTTTAAAATTATTTTTGGTCCAATATATGATGAGCTAAAAAAATTAGACATGTAGATAATCTTGGATTTAATTGCCCAATCTTGGCTAAAATGCGTATTTGCCTAACTTGAAATAGGGCAACCGCGCTCCTAGACTATTTGAATAATATATATGTGGGCGATCACACATTTAAATTTTGGCATGCATTGAGTTATCTAGGCACATTATTAGGTCATAGTTTTCGGCTACCTTTTCTCTTGGTTATTTTTTTTTAAATTATTTATATACGAACGTATATCAAAAATTTATTAATTGAATAGCTCTTTGATCCAATAATATCAGTCCCACACATAAAATATGAGATTAAAAGTTCGAATCTAGCGAATGCTTGGAAAGCGTTAAAAATTTATTAGTACTCGAACGTCAAATTTCATATTTATATGTCATTGAATCAACTGATCGCTCAACATTTTATTCTCTTAGTTTAAAGTAAATAAAAGCATATTTGAAGCTTCACGTCAATGGATGCAGACATTTTCTTTTGAAAATAAAAGCATATTTGGCAATTCGCATACGCATTGAAAATAAAAATTGATTTCGGTTAGAAAATATTCTCCTGATTCTTGTGGTTTTGATCATAATTCATATTTAAGTACTTGAAAATGCAATATATATTTAGGCTATTGAAAAAAATTCCAATTAAAGAACAAATTCAAATATTTAAATTGGTTTGATCCGGCCCTGGCAAAATTCGCAAATTATGTGTTGGAATATTTCATAAAAAAGATAACTTATATGGTAAATGCAAGGGTAATGTTTGGGCATGTTTTGTAGATTTTTGGGTGGTTTGCTTTGTTGAAATTAATTTTGAAAGTGTGATTGGAAAATGTGATAAATGAGATTCAGAAATGTGATGTATTTTTATTTATATTTTAAAGAATAATTAAAAAATAATTTGAAAAGTTTTGGTATGTTTGTTTATGATTTTGGAGATGACACTTTTTATTGTTGATGTCGAATTAATACTTTTTTGTAAAATATTTGTGGTGAAATTTAAATTGAATATTATTTGACAAGTGTATATATAAATTGAGAATATATAGTAAATATGTGTATGTCAAATCAATATTTTTTTGTTGGATAATTGAAAAATGAATGATGAGGAACTTTTTGGAAGGAAAAAATTTAAGGCAATATTTGGATATGTTTTGCAAAAACACATCCAAACATGCAGCCAATTTTGGAGCCAAGATACTCTTAATGAAAGCTCCAAATCCAAAACATGCAGCCAATTTTGGAGCCAAGATACTCTTAATGAAAGCTCCAAAATACATTTAGTGGCTTATAGCCTAATGATATCAATTTGTTCTATTATGTGGAAAATCTCGAGTTCGAACCTGAATGACCTCTTTTGTGCACTTTATGTGCTATTTTAATTGTGCAATTTGTACTTCAATTTATTTGATTTGATAGTAGGATATTATTGGCTTGTTGAAAGAATAAAAAATTTGTTATTTATAATGTTCTCTTAAAAAAAAAAGGAAAACTCCAAAATACCCCTGCTAATAAAAGACTGAATGACTGAATACCTCAATCATTTCATATAAATATATCTATATATCATATAGTTTTATTATATATAAAATAAAAAAATACTCAATTTAATTTTTACTTCAAATATTCAACAAAAAAATATTGATTTGGCCTGCATAATAAAGAAACGTCTCTCCTAAATTATAATCAAACATATCAAAGATCTTCAAAACCTCTCTCTCTCTCTCTCTCTCTCTCTCTCTCTCTCTCTCTCTCTCAACATATAAACAGAAATCCATTATAATCTTTAATTTTATTTTCACATTTTCCGACCTTACTTTAAAAATTTATTTTTCTAAAATATACAACCGAAAACTCCCTAAAACATGTTCTAACATTACCTAAATGTAAGGGTATTTTGGGAGAAATGCTATTTGCCTATTTCCCCAAAAAGAATGGCCATATGTTTGGCCACGTTTAGTGGGAAGAATTTTCTTCAATACTCCCAAGAATTTCTTAGTCATCACAAGCCAATAATTATATTTCAGCCCATTGATTTGTAGTGGGGAATGCAATCTTAGTAGATAGGTGGACGTTTTAATTTGTAATTTCATTACTCAAAATTGTGATTTGATCTTACTAGAAATTCAAGTTGTTTTTCTGCACCCTAAATTGTATAGACTTTAGAAATTCAAATTATTTTTCTCGATATGACAAAATTTGGGACGTAAGCTTTGAGAGTTATGAGCTATATATTGGATTTTAAACCACAAAATAATTCAAGATTTGGTCCAATTTTATATTGATTTCCTATAAGTTGAATTAGGCTCGTGAGATTAATATTAATTATACTTAAATGTTATATGTACTAATGAACTAAATTACTTTAAAATAAATTATTCTCTAGAAACCTCATTAATGGTCGATTAGGAGAGTGTTTGATTAAGCTTATTTAAAATATTTTGTAAACTCATATATCTTATTTTTAAAATAAGTTATTTGAGTGTTTGGATAAACTAAGATTCTAGAGTTTATAAGATGTTAGTAATGACAATTTTGTAATTAAAATAGTTAAAAATGAACGAGTTTATTAAAATCTTAAAAATAAATTAGGATCTTCTTACTTTTTAAAAAAAAAAATTTACTAACATCTTATTTTAGAATCTTTCAAGCTCTTTTTTCAAAAAATTTACCAAACAATTTTTATCATTAAATAAGCTCTTAAACATCTTATAAGATATTTTGAGGAGCTTATAAACTCACCTAAACACCCTTTAAATTACTATAGCTAGATGCATTAATAATAATCGCATGAAATTCTACCAGATTATTGAAATTTCACTCAATATTTTCTTTTTATCAATTGGAAATTCATTTATTTTATGAGTTGTTTTAACATAATTATTCAAGGAAAATTATTCTAAGTAGATACTTAGTTTTGTCTGTATTTGATATACATTTTGACAATAATAAATTCTCATTTATGAACTACTTATTTACAATATAAGTCATGAATGGACCAAAAATGAATTATGGCCAAAGAAATAAAAGAATAAGAATCAATTATTATAACCAAGTTATTACAAGAATCTTTAATATTGTAACATGAACTATATATTTTATTCATTCTGAACCCTTAATTCTCATCTTTTAATTTAAATAATCATATTTCAACTTAAATATTAGAAAAATTGTTCGACGGACCTCTAGATATTGTCCCTAACCATACTCTATGAGTACATATAGTATTGCAGAGGAAAATTCTCGGTGCAATGAGATTATATATAAAAAATACAATCGAAATAAATACTGGTCACCAGAACATACACGCGAAAACTAGAATAAGAAAATAAATAATAAAATTAAAAAGGCTATTAATTGGTCATCAATTTTGTCTTGCATTTAATGGCAATATATACGGCAATACAAATTAATTACGAACATTAATTTAACTAATGTTAAATATTAATATTATATTATTATATGTATTTATAAAATTAGATATAATATTACATAATTATAATATCACAGCAATTAAATCAATAATTGAATTGATCGAATCCACTGAATTAATAATTAGTACTTTTAAAATCACTTGGGCAATGTTTGTTATGGCTTTTTTTTTATGATTTTAATGTGTTTTGGAAGAATAAACGTCAAAAGTGATATTAAAGATTGTCAAAGATGTGTTGGTGAATGTAATGAATTTTTAGTTATGTTTTGGGGAATAGTTAAAAATTAATTTTAGAAAGTTTTGGTATATTTATTTATATTTTGTGAGAAGATATTTTTTTACTGTAGCAGTCAAATCAATACTTTTATATTGAATTTTTGGGGTGAAGTGGAATTAAATAATTTTTTTATTATTAAAATAATAATAAAATATAAATAAGATATAATATATATGTACATATTGAAAAACAGAGAAGTTTTAGGGATAATTAAGGATAAAAAATAGTATATTTAATTATGTTTCCTCAAAATAATTTTATTTTGAGAAAAAATAACTAAACAAGAAAATATAATCAAACATTCTCTTATTATTTATAATATCTAAATTTTAAATATCATACAATAGATATATGACAGGTGTACCATATTTTCTAGTCGGCTCCCTGAGGTACAAGCTGTGGTACCTAAGTCGTAGTCGCCCACACCAAATTCTTCTTTCACATCGAACACTAGATGATATGGAGGACCTAATTCCGGGAATCCATTCTCCTTAAGTCGTGCTGGCAAGCGTGTGCCACTTAAGAGTCACTAGCCACAAATAACTACACTCTGCAAATGAAATCCACAAAACAAATTATACCTAACTATTCTTTTTCCACGTTTAATCTTCTTTCCCAAAACCAATGGGATTGAAAAGACACCCACCCACTAAGCAATTTTGGGTTAGTGTCGTAAATTCTACACGTAAAATATAATATTATGTATTTAGAATTAACGTCAGTTTGAATTTTTTATTACATACATGCAGTTTAATTCTTAGTTGGTTGTGAATGCATTATCTAGCAATTCGTTGAATTTGTCTTATTATGGATCGGTTATCAATGATTGTAAAGCTTTTATTTTCGAACTAAATTTGTCAAATGCAAGAACATTTGGTTATCTATCCAAATAGTGTTATGGGAAGATCATGCCCCTTTTTTCCTTTCGGATGTTTTAGTTGAATATTTACAATAAAATTTTCATTTTTGGTGTAAAAAAAAAATTTCATCTTCTATTTTAACTTAATCAATAAATGCCAAGTGTATTAAATATTTTTTTATAAAAATTATTAATTAGAAATCAAATAAACTTATTATATAATCATTAAATTAAAATATGATATGAAACATAAATTAAAATAGAGAAGAGATATAAAATAAAATAGAATATTTAAGTTATTTAAAGATTTCTAAACGCCTATTTATTTAAAAGAAAAAAGAAAAAAGGGAGACATCCACCTTGATTGCACTATTGATTGCACTATTGATTAATCCCATGCTATATAACACGGACACACTCGAACTCAAGCTCAAATGCAATGTGAAAAGAGAGGAAGGAAATCTTGACCGAAACGACGTAGTTTCTTTACTTCTTTGCGACCTGCAGCATGGTAGCAACTGTAGAAGGAAAGGAGGGGGAGGGAAAAGGATTTTCAATTTCCTCTTACCTGGGAAGTAGAATTGATAGGAGGAGAGTGGTGCACTGCGCCAAGGCAGGACTTGCCTTGGTTCTTGTTTCCCTTTTGTTCATCCTAAAATCAATGTCCAAGCAGGTGGGAGAAAATGCCATGTGGGCTGTCATGACTGTTGTGGTTGTGTTCGAGTTCTACGCAGGTTTCTCTCTTTCCTTTTCTCTCTTGAAACACACACACATGCGTGTGCGTGTGTGTGTGTGTGTGTGGGTATGTATATAACAAAAATGAGATCACTTTGCAGGTGCTACATTAGGGAAGGGCATAAACCGTGGAATTGGGACACTATTGGGTAGTGGATTGGGGTGTTTGGCTGCAGTTTTAGGGGATGAAATTGGAGGGACTGGCAAACTTATCATCATTGGTGCTTCAGTCTTTATCTTTAGTAAGTAATTTTCCATAATCCAACTATAGGAAATTTTAATTGAACAACATAATATAGCAATAATATTTTCCTTACACTTAAGGTTTGTGAAAATAAAATAGTGTTATAAAGTGAAAAAGGGGTGCCTTCAAAAATTAAATATAAAATTAGATTTTGAATATTCTAATTTGTATAATTTTCTCGACAGAATTTTAAAATGAAAATTTTGAGTTCAAATTCGATCCATATATAAATAATCATTCAATTTGATGAATTTTAATATTTTAAGTAAATTACTAATATATTTGACTATTTTTACAACATGAGTACAAATAAAATGATTAGTCGATGATGATGATTTATAAATCATCATTTTCTAATATAATTTGGTATAATTCGTATGACGCTTGTTATTTTATTTAATTAATATTTTTTTCACTGTTTTTGATATATATATCAGATCAAATTAAATTCAAACTAGAATTCAATTTACGTGCATTTATGATTGGGGCAAAATATTTTTTATTTTCTTTTATTTTCAAGCAATTAAATTAGGAATATATATCTAGAGTTTTGTACCCATGGGATTAATTAAATTAATTTTTCTAATGAATAAAAAAACTATGGATGTGGTTATATATGTAGGCGCTGGTGCGACATACTTTAGGCTGGTGCCGAGGCTGAAAAAGAGATATGACTATGGGTTCATGATTTTCATCCTGACTTTCAATCTGGTGGCGGTCTCCGGCGTGCAGCCCGAGAAGGTGGTGAAGATAGCGCGGGACCGCCTCGCCACCGTCGGCATGGGTTATGGGATCTGCATATTCGTCAGCTTGTTCGTCTGCCCGATCTGGGCAAGCAATGAACTCCATTGCTCCACTGCGGCTAAGTTTGATAAGCTGGCCAGTAGTATACAAGGTAAGGTTTTATTTTTTTACTTTTTTAAGTGATAGGAAGTAATAGAATTTTTTTTTATTTTTAAGAAACGAATAAGGATTTTGACTCAAAATAAACGTACCTTATGGGGAAATAAGGAATTTTAATTTCTTAATAAAATAAAGATAAAATTACTAAAATTTTCTAAATGTAAATTTTTATTATCTGAAAAACCCATATAATAATTTTCAATGTACAAAATCCATTTCACAAACTTTTTATTTTGAAAAGCCAACCATTATCTAATATCCTATTTTGGACAAAATTACCCTTCTATATTTGATATTAAGAATTTTTTATTTGTTAGTATTAAATTTTTAAGTGTACTCACTTATTTGTAGTAAAAAGTTTAAGAAAAAATATTTATGAATTTTAAGAACTTTAGTCTTTTTTGAAGTAGGAGTTAATGGGGTAGGTATTTTGGATTGAAGATATATTTTAATGGGGGGTTTTTAGACATAATAATATTTTTAAGGAGATTTTAGTAAATTTATCTAAAAAAATATTTTTTGAAATAAAAACTTCCTTGTTCTTTATTCTTGGTTCTATCTCAAATAACCAATGTAATAGTAACTGTTTTCGAGCCCAGTTGCCCGAGTCTGTGATTCTAGTGGGGGCGACATAAGGGTAAAAATAACGTCGATTGCACCAATTCTAACCTTAAATTGGGGATGGGTTCAAGGCCGCGAGGACAACTCATATCAGATTGGAGTTGATTCCCCCGCACACTCCAAAAAAGAAAAAAAGAAAAATAAAACTACTTAGAGCTATCTTTAAAATCAAAAAGGACATTTTCTTTTAATAAAACATTTTTTCTCATTAAATGCATATGATGAGCGTGTACCTAATTTTAAAAAAATTCATGAAAATTTATCTATATTTTATTTAAAAAATTTAGAATTTTATTTAATATTCTCTTTTGGGGGTTATGTATAGGATGCTTAGATGAATACTTCAAAATGGGCAATGACAATGAGAAGGAAAACCCAGCACCAAGTGACAATGCCTATGTCCAAGCCTGCAAGTCAGTTTTGAACTCAAAATCCAATGATGAATCACTGGTAATTTACCCATTTACCCCCCAACTAATTCAACACAATTTCCATAACAATTTACTAATTTTCTAATATATTATATATTATGCTAAATATTTTAATTACTTTTGTAATATTTTAATAAATTTGGCAGGCAAATCATGCAAGATGGGAACCCTGGCATGGGAAATTTGGATTATATTATCCATGGGAAAAATACTTAGAAATTGGAGAGCATCTAAGAGAACTTGCTGCAACAATCCTTTCTTTAAAAGCATGCCTTCAATCCCCCAAACAGGTACATACAAAAATTAAAAATTTATAATTATTAATTTTTTTAGCAATATTTTATTAATTAAACGACTTTTATTAATTTTTTTTGTTTTTGTTTTTGTTTTATATCAAGCCATCAGCAATGCAAAGGCAGACATTGAAGGATCCTTGTGAGAATTTCATGTTATCAATTCAATGGATATTGAAAGAGCTTGGAGAAAGTATTGAGAAAATGGAGATATATCAAGCTAAGGCATTATTGACTCCAAAATTACAATATGTTAAATTACAACTAACCCCTCAGCTCTTCTCTTGCAAGATGGAAGTTCTTGAAACTGATGAAAATCTTGCTATTACCAGCTTCAATTTCTTGTTGTTGGAGGTTGTGGAGAAGGTTGAGATGTTAGCAAAAAAAGTGGAAGAATTGGGGGAAATAGCAAATTTCCAAGCTAAGAAGATTGATGTATAGTTATTGATAATTCGGGAACGTACATAATTTGAGAAAATTAATTTTGTAACACTATATTTGAGAGATAATAGAAATTTATACAACTATATATATATATATATTTATAATTGACTATTACAATTTTTTTTATCGATCAATTAGTTAAGTAACACAATCTTCATATTTATAGATCTCATATTTATGCATACCTGAGATCTATTATTCAAATTTAAAGGGGCTAAATTGGATATTTCACAAAAATAAAGAATTCCTATGTTCATATCCACAAGAAATTGTTACGATGGTCGTTTTTTTTCTATCTTTTAATTATTAAAAAAATCAAAAGAGTTCAAGTAATGTGTATAAATAAATTAAAAAAAAAGGCTTATTAGGAATTTTTTATTCTCAAGCACACAAAATAGTAAGTGGTTTAGGATTTGGCCCAAACATTAAATACGCCATCTTAGGTTGTGTTCACTAATTTGTGGGAATAGTTATTTGGCAACAATTAAGACAAGGCCCAATTGGTCTTAAAATTTCTTGACCAATAACGCATTGAGATTGACTCCTAGTGCCCTGTAGGCTGTATGCATTGCAGGCAATGGTTAAAAATTTCTAGGCACCTAACAACAATGTTTCAAGAAAAACCAAATGAAAAAACTCCACCGTCCATCATTCTAGTCTAAATTTGATTTGAGCATAGTGTTATTCCACATTAAATGCATCGAGAGTTTTGTAACGCATATTATAAGTTGTTTATTAGAGTAAAATTCTCATTACGTATGCATATGGATAATATTTCGTGTAACCGATATTTTATGTTAAATTTGAATATAATTAATTTAGTATCATTAAAAATTCCTTTAGGTTCCAGGCTTGAGAAACTAATACATGGCCGATGATTTTCAAAGACTATAACATTTAATGATACTCATATCTGTCGTCAAATAGAGGAGGTACAATTATTATGTGATTAATCAATTTGTTTAAATTAGATAAATTAATCAAATCAAATTTAAATTTGATGAATTGACAACTCAACCCATTTTTGGATCCCATCCTTTGAATGCAGACAAACCAGTCCGGCAAAACCAAACAAATAAACACAGTCAAGAACCGGTGGAGCACCCAACAAACCCATGAAGACATTATCTCCTACAAAAACCCATGAAGACATTATCTCATCCATGATCTAAACAACAACACTTCAAGAAGAGCAAGAAAACATAACCCAAATGGGTCTTCTCCCAAAACCCATCACTCAAATTCTTGCCATATTATCGTCAATTTTACTGCTGTCCATATGCCACATGGCTACATGCAAACCAAACACCGCCGTGAAAATTGTGCAGTGCAATATCAGAAGTTACACAAAAGGCGACCCTTTTACAATCAGCCTGGCCTATGTTCTTGCTGAATTGGATAGCGTGACTCCGTCTCGCCGAGGCTATGATTTCCGCAACATTTCTCCCTACCCAAATGCGTTTGCCTATGGCCACGCTGCTTGCAACCAAAACTCTGACGAGTTCAGACTGCGCTACCTGCCTTGCCGCGGCCAAAACCGCCCTGCTCGGCGGCTGCAACGGCCGGATTGGGGCGCGAGCCGTGCTGTATGATTGTACTATTAGATATGAGCAGTACCCTTTTGATGATTAATCTTGTAAGCTTTCTGGTTGTGTATTTGGATTTTTGTTTATTGTATTAATTTGGTTTTTTCTGAAATTTCTATGTTATGTACTGAATTATCGGTGGAATCAAAGTCTGAAACTAAACCAAGTTTAAGGAAAATAGTTGCGAAAAGTACAAGGGGCAAGATTCGTGCCAAACCGATCGTGTCGGCAGAAGATAATATTCATCCTATTCTGTGGAGTTGAGACGATAATAATTGTGAACCCTTTTCTTTCTGTAGATTTTCCTGCAAAAATATTGGATCTGAAGTACAATTTTCTTGGTATGTACTAGTTAAAAGGTTTGTGACCCGCAAACTGCAAGAGCAGCAAAAACTAGCTTTCAAATTCGTGTAGTTCTGGCTATCATATTGCTCTGAACCTATCCGACCATAAGTATTTTAACTGACCTGAAAACGAATCATCCTCAAATACTCATCAGTAAGTAGAGTATGCTTTCCTAGATTTGCTTCCAACAATGAAACTACTTGAGTTGCTTCCTCCATTGATACATCACATATGCACGAGTCCCAACTCGTCTGCAACGGCAGATTCAAGGGCACAACCCTCAATCCCTACTATGTTGTTTTTGCCATGCTTTCAAATGCGATGCACTGTTGCTGTTTACGAACTTGATGGATCAAGCTGGAGATCAAGAAGGCTTTGTCAAGTGCGTCTGAGAATCTCTTGTTTGAGGAAAACAGCATAGAGGAGTTCGTTCCAAGAATCAGGGATACCAGGCAGGCACCAATGGCTGCAGTCTTGGCGGTGGAGAGGAGCCGGTCCTACTGTAGGCCCCAAGTAATACAATGAAGAGTGGCCATCTTTTCTCTGAGATGTCATGCTAGTCACATTCAATAATTCCATATTTCTCATTCTCAGATGTTCTGCTAAGCCATTGACAACAGTTTTGTACTCTATATATGTTTCAGGAGGCACAGTTGATCCACTCAAATCAGGAATTGTCTCCAGGTGACAACTGCCACCAGTCTTCCAGTCGCTGCCCCTGTAATTTAAACAGTACTTGCATATATGTTTATCTTTTAGCTAATCGACGCCAAAATGGATGATGAGGAAAGAGAGATACCTGAAATGTACAGGGGCATAGGCTCGGAAGATGAGATGAGTCTTTGACAAATTTACTTCACGGCTTATCCAGTCCGCCAAAGTCTTGATCGACCGCTGAAGGGCATTTTCTAAACTCATCTCCATCTTGATCTCTGCCCCTTCTTGGAAGTAACATCCCCTGATACACCATCAAGATTTTAGAGTGGTTTCTGTATATTGATCTTATAAGAACCATAATGAAACAAATCTCTACCCTCTTATAGTCTTCTCATAATTCCACCAGTGCCCTGTGTTGAAAACGAGCAAATCCGCACCCTTCCACTGGACAGAGCTCCAATCCATTTGATCCAGCTTCAACGTCATTTTCACGTTTTCAGGAGCCCCCTTAGGGGCTCGGCTCTGCAGCACTAGAAATGGAGCTCTGTAGTATTCAACAGTGCAGTTAAAGTCCGTAAATTTGAAAACTAAAGAACCCAAGTGCTTTGTGATGGGGCTCCCATTGACTTCATATATTGAAGTTTTGTTAGGAATGGCAGAAGATAGCATGCAAAGAAGGGACTCCCATTGGTTTCTTCCTATAGAATCTCCCACAAACACTAGCCTTTGGTCTCGCAGTTTTTCTAGCATAACTTTTGCATCAAATCTGCTCCACAGAAAAATTGACAAATGAGAAATGGTATTATAGTGCTGTTTTCTTGATATGCATAGAAGGAACTTACTAAAAACAAAAAATATATATATGACAAATTAACCCTTCATGCAAAAATCTAAGAGCATCCATAACAATTAAACAGAAAGAGTGAATTTTTCTGATAGAAAATACGTTGAATTACTATGTCTATAGGTTCGATAAGATTCAATTTTGTGACTAGCAAAACTTGAAACCTCAAAGATGACTCTATTATAGTTATGACCAGCTAGAAAGAAGAAGACTCGGGAGATATCTTGTATCTGGATCTGAATTATGACCCTAAAACATTTTATGCTAACAAGGACAGAATCTGGTTCCACTGAGGTAAAATTCTGGAAAAATACGTCAGAGTATCATTGACACAAGCTGCGTAGGTTTTGGACAGAAGTCCACTTCCCAAATGTAACAATTATGATATCATCTCCGACCATCACGGCAAAGAAACAATGGCCACCACAATTAGACTGCCACTAGAATACTCAGCACAAAACATTTCCTGCTGCTAAAATATATTTCTCCCACTGCTTCACAAAAGCAATCTGTTTTCTTTACATCAATCAAACATCAGAAAATTAGCATGAAAAACCAATGTTCTTTATTATCAGCTACTTAAAGCAGCAGCATAGCAAGAGAATCAAAGAAAATCTGTTTTCTTTACATCAATCAAACATCAGTATGAGCAAGAAAGATCAATTTCCTTCATTATCAGCTACTCAAGCAGCAGCATATAAATTTTACTGCCAATTAAATAGAGACAAAATAGCTAGATGCAGAGATAAGTAACAAGCAAGAAACTTTTCCCACAACCTCAAAAGTTTGTCAATTTAACTCAAAATATTGGATATAGAGCAATCATTTATAGAAAAGAACAAAGATAACATATGAGACACAAAATAACACAGCAGAAACAGAAAAATAATTTGAAAGAAACCTGGGCAAATTGCAATCTCTAGGCTGCCAACGCCACTTGCTGTAGAAGTTATCGGGCCTACCATTTTCAGTACACCTAAAGCCCACATCCAAGAACATGCAATCTTGTGATTGGTAAAGGGGATAGCTCTCATCCCACACCCAATTCCCTTCAAATATATCACAACCACCACTACCTACTTCAAGAAACCCCACCTTCGCTATTTCCACTGAAGATCCATTGGACTTAAACCAACCCAATAACAATGACTGCCCATTTAAGCCACTGACAATTCTGTAATCCAACAAGAAAAGGCAAAAGATTAAGCAGAGACTGAAAAAGAAGCATCCAAGAAACGTGGGAGTAAGCTCTTGAGACTTCAAAAACTTAAATTTCTTGAACAAATCCAAGTGGGTCATTGTTCTCACTCATCCCCTGCTTGAAACAGAAGATTTCTGACTATACAGGACAAAAACCACTTCAGATTTCAAAAGGGTTCTCTGCGCACAGTGGGCATTCTTTCATTTTTTTTTTCCTTTTCTTTTAAAGTTTGAGTCTTTAAAAAAGAAAACAAGAAGATGATGATTTGTGATAATGAAAAAGAAGACAAATAAGGAACAAGTGAATGTGGACCAATAGCATTCAAATGGACATTAGAAAGAGAAATTGGGGAAAAAAACGGAAAGAAGGTAGGACAGACTTGAAGATGAAGAAGAAGTGGGGCCTGTCGCGAAAAACAGACATTCATGGCAAAAGCAGTCTCCAACAGCTAATTTTTCTTCCATTTTCCCCTCATTTTTCATTTATCATGCAGAAATTGGCGTTGGGTCACCGCCATTAATAAAGGGCTGAGGAAGAAACAAGAAATGCAAGTATAAAATGGAGCATTAAATTTACATAACAGCTGAAGGCTGGATCTTTAAAGGAAGAACGGTTTTGGGCACTTCGATTTTCTTTTATTGAAAGTGAGATTTGTTGGTGAAAATCAGTTTCGCAATTAATTTTTTGAAGAATATTTTAACTCCAAGAATGCAGACACAAAAGTGTGGGTAAGTGGGATAGAATCGAGGGAAAGTGTGGGAATTGTGGGGCGTTGGGCTGTGGGCGAAGTAGGAAAATACGCCGGCTGGCCCGACAAGATCATTTGAATGTCTGTGCACCACGTGAAATTTTTGAATGGAATGATGAAACATGAATTTATTTAAGATAAATAAATTATAAAAACAGGTTTATTTTCATTTTCGTGTAATGGATCTTCTCAATATTTAAGAGTAATTATGATCCTAAACATTTTTTTTGGGTTTCAATCTTTTACCTTTTAAATATCCAATTCTTTTCTTTTTTTTGCTTTCTTGTGTACATTTTTCTTGAGCTGAGTTGCAGATTTAATAGGTATTTGGATGAAAATATAAGTTTTTTAAAATAATTTATTAAATGTTTAGAGTTTGTGAGTTGATAAAAAGTGTTTGATAATTTTTTTTAAAAAAAATTATAAAATTTAAAATAAGATATTAAAAATTTATAAATTTTTTTTAAAAAAATAAGAAAGTCATTACTTATTTTAAAAATTTTAACAAACTCATTTATTTTTAACTATTTTAATTATAAAATTACTATTATTAACATTTTATAAGCTGAAAGATTTTATTTCATCCAAACAATTCAACAATTTATTTTAAAAATAAGATCTAACATCTTATAAATTCCAAAAAATCTTACAAAATGTAAAAACTTATAAGATGTTTAAAATAAATTTAGCCAAACACCCTCTTAATCATTAGGAGAGCATAATACAGATACTCTAACTACTTTAAAAGTTTTATTTGTGCCATATGTTGAGTCATTCTTTTTTATGTCTTAACTAAAATATTAAAAGAAGAATTTAATCCTCAACTATACTACAATTCTCTAATTTAATAATTACCATCACATTAGATATTTTCCACGTATAAAGAGTTTGTTTCGAATGAAATGATTAAAATTATGAAAAAATAAATACAAAAAATAGATGAAACAATTTCACACGTTGATAAATGTATATTCATCCCATTTCATATGAACTGAAAAAGAGCCAATTTGATTATAAAACGGCATGCAATGCACAACAAGAGCCAATATTTAAAGTTGAAATAGATGGTTAAAAACTTAATTGAGTTTGATTTCATACATAAATAAAGTTCCTTTAATTGTTCGATAAGTTTTAATCTTATGTATGTTACATATCAAATTGTTTTAGCCTAAGTCATTTTTAATTTATTTAAATTTATTTTGTAATCAAATCATACTCAAATAAAATTTCAAAATATTTAATTTGTTTAAAACATGTTTTATAATCAAATCAGACTCAGGTAAAATTTCAATTTTGTTGAGTAAATGAAATTTAATCTTCATCAAATTTGATTTATTTACACTTCTAATAAATAGTATGGTACAAAGGCCATCCCTTTCTCAAAAGCCTTCTTCTAAGATATTCTCAAGAAAGAGCTCATATGTCTTTTGGAGCAAGATGAATAAAAATTTCAAGTGAATGCATTTTATTACTACTCTTTTTTTATTTACTCTAAATAAAGAACGATTTCATTTTAACTTAGCAAAAATTACATCAAAAATATAAAAAGAAAAGAGATATTCCCACAAGACATTTTCAAACCATAAAACAAAGACTCTTGCAATGTAATGGTCCGCCTAATTTGCTGAATTATTAGTTGATAACAAATAAAAGAGCATATATTTGAAAATTCAATTATTTTTCTAAAAAAACGACCAGAAAAAGCTCAAAAAGCACAAAATCTTTGAGGCCCCTCCAAATCTTTGATTTCTTTCAAAAGAAATAATTATAATTTCACCAAAAAGTATGAGTACTTGTCTGAAAAAAGAAAATGGATAATAATTGTAATGAGTCCCCTGAATTTAGACACTTATTGACTCCTTAATTATTTATTATGGCTGGTATAACGTGACACCAGCCTCGTTGCACGACAGAAACGTTTTGGCTTGGTGGAACAATAATTTCACACATTCAACAATAGATCACCATAGTATTATTTTGCAATCACACCGACAACATAACAAATAAAATCCCAATGAACAATTCATTCCATGTTTCCATCTAAGTATCATCCGCATTCTAGAAAAACTTGGGCCCAACTATTTAATTATGTTCCACAACAATCGTTCAATGAGAATATGATGATATTATAATTGAAAAAATTATTCATTATGATATGTAATTTGAAATTTTTTAATTCAGCTAAGTTTGCGTCCCAAACTCAAACTGTAATGAAAGACTAAAATGTATCTATTGAATAATAACAATGTCTACATATATGAAAATTGAAGGTGGTAATTACTTATTTCAATTGAAATAACTATTTTGCCCTTGATTTAAGCAAAATACCTTAATATGATAGGAATCTGTGTCTTTTTATTCAAATCAAATCAAGACCTAGTAGAACCCGAACCAACTCGGACCATGACCCAAATTAAAAACTGTCTATCGATTTTAGATTTGATGAATAACAATTCCTCACCTCAATCCCTTGGTAAAAAGGACATCCAACGCCTATTAATACAAGGAAGTTGCACAATCTCAGGTTATGTTATCTTTACAATCACTTAAAAGTTCTTAACTTTACATTTGAACTCTTATTCAATCACCTCAACAATGTACTAGTTTAAGTATCGAAAGGCCCTAACTAAGAACGATTTCAACTAGCCTGACGTGTGCTCTTATGGTTAAGTCAAAACCAAAAAATAGGGGCATTTTGAAAATTGAGTTCGAGATTGAGACCTCAAGATCCCAAGCCGCATTAAAAATAAAATCAAATAAACCAAGAGGTAAGAAATAAACCAACCAAGCATCAAGAACCCATTCAACCTTCTGAGGTAAGACACCCCATGTAAAACACAGGAGTTATGGAAACCAAAAGGTTCATAAGACAGATCGTAAAACGAAATTACCAACCTCATGAAAACGCCGGATCTTCTCAACAACATTTGTTTTACAAAACAAAGTAAAAGGGTTGCTGCATATTAAGGGAAGCTAAAACTGCAACCATATGTGCAAACAAAACTGAGTTAAATATTACAAGAACTGTAGAAAATTTGCAGAGAGACAAGAACTCACATTAAACATTTGACATGTCCAAAAATTTTCTTTTCACAAACAGTACAAGCAAAAAGTGACACATGCTGCAATACTTCCTAGAATCCAAAGCGTATCTAACCTGTTTTCGTATCTCATCTTCTCTTCCTTGAGCTCACTCTGCACTTTCGAGTACAAGTGACACGACTCAAGTGCCTCACTGTAGTTCTTGCTCCTCTGGCAGCTAAGTGCTTCTTTTAGGACAAGCAAACTGTTTCTACCATTAACATGGGAACCTTCCATGTCTCCAAGTTGCATGCTTAGTTCCGTCAACTTGAGGGTAGTATGGGTGCTGTTGCCCTCAGTATGAATCATTCGCAACTTCATGATAAGGATGCATTCCACCACTTGACATGGGAGAATATCTTTGGCCGGAAGAACAGAACCAAAACGGATCAAGAAATCCTTGTCTGTAGGCCAATGTCTCTGCCCCCCAATAGGGCTCCAACTGGAGAGATTAGCAGCTTTCTTTGTTTTTCTGTTGACAAGAATCCAACTAAGCCTGATGCCTTCACGGAGGTCATGCCAGAGCTTTCCATCTTTCCTCTCTCTTTCCATGGACCAAATTGGGGGCAGGCCCTCGGATAGTGAAAGTGTAACTTCATCTGCCTGGTCATCATCTCTAGCAGAATATGCAAGAAGATCAATCCGGAAAGGACAATTATAAAACCAACCATTAAAGCCATTTGCATTGGGAATACCCCAGAGGACTTTTGAACAAATTGTTTTGTCTTTATATCTGATGTCCACTATAGAGACAAAATCTGATGGTGAAATATTTTCCACTTCATCCTCATCGCCATAATATTCAGCTTCACTCCATTCTTGAGGATACTCATAGCAGTCGTTCCAACGAAATTCGGGCACCTCCTTATTTACTATGAGGGGAAAGCAGTCAGCATAGAACTTTTTGAATCCACCTATTGAAGAGATCAAATTTTTCACATCGTCTCTATTAGTTGAAGGCCACATAGAACAACATACATTTTCCCATAGCCTCTCTTCTTTTGAAATAGAACAGAATGCTGCACAAGCACAGGCAGCACTGGCCAAAGTAGCACCATCAAGACGCTTAAGTATATCATAGCAAAGATCACTGCTCAATGACGCCATACTTTCAGCTGATGAAACTGACATTGCTAAGGTTCTCTTATCATCTCCAAGAGGAAAATAAATTATAGATGGGGGTGATCAACCTGAGATAGAAAGTGAAGAAGAGATTACTGGAAGAGGGTATAAGGTCTCATCATTTATATGGCAGAGTTATTAAATTTGCAATACTATGAAATCCTCAAAAGCACTAAATTTTCTATCAAATTTTAAGTCAGTAATCCATGTCAATGTCCCACCTCTGTCCCCCTTCATCAACTCCATGACCATTCAAACTTTCATACCAATGAGACAAGTGAGTAAGGTTATATGCATATGGAAGACTAACAAGGTAGCCCTATCTTTGAGCCTTTCTCCCCTTTTCCCAGTTATGTAACTAAATTTTACTCTCATATATTGACCAGTCCTGAGTTTCTTCTATATAAATACATCATTATTTTTTTAGAACTTGGCTGGCCGAGCTCGCTATAAATGCATGTGAAAGGGAAAGATTAAAACTTCAATTCAACATCTTTAGATCACGAATGGCGTGAAACAATTAATAGCTCTAAAAGTTGAAGTAAATGTTTGGTATCAAAACTTCTCTCAATGCCGTGTGAGGATGTATTCCAATCTTCGCTGCATTAGGTCTTAAAACACCCATATAACCATTCCTTTCTCCATGTCTACTGTTAACTACACTAATTGCAGCTTTGGTACCAAATTATCAACATAATTCAATTAAAATATTAACATAATCACCACCAGGTAGAAAATTGTTTCCCTAGAAAGATAGTGAGCAACATTTTGTTTCGAATGCTTCAATCTTATATTTCCAGACTCATAAAGATCTCCAGATTCTCCACTAAAACATGAAGTACCATCAACTCGGACTCAGCACATATTGAGATTCTTATACCCATCAATCACTCTGTCAGCTGATCAGCTCATATGTTGAGACACATAACCCTATTGATGATTGCAGACTGGACCTGTTATGGATTATCATGCACTTTGCTGGATGACAAGTAAAATATGCCATAGAAAATTGTTTTTAAATCTTATAACATAATGATAAAATAATAATTCATTAATCCTCCAGAAGATCCAAAAGGAGGGCAGAAATTCCCCCAAAATATTCATGTTTATGTTACCAACAGAAAAAGAATCAATCCAGGACAACAAAAGCTACTTCTATAAATTCTTTCATTCAAAAAATTCGATTATGAAATGTGGAAGGCATATTAAGTCAACAGATACTGGATGCAGAAGTCATATGACTGAGGAAAAGAAGGGTAAAGACCATTTAAAATAGGCACAGAAAACAGTTCAAAACTTTATATGTAATTGACCAAGAATGTTCCTCACCTTACCCGTGCACATTTTATTTTGATTTATGCAAGATGCAAACTTGATTTATGCAACCGCTCTTCATCAGCAAGGATGACACGTTTGACTCTTTCTTAGAAATAAGAAAAGTAAAATTTTGGCAACTTTCTTTCAAAATCATCCTTTAGTTATTAAAAATGTAAGACCTGTAAATAAAACTAAATTAATCTCAACAATCAAAAAACTTCCCGTTTAATATAAAATCACATGTTGATTAAGCAAAAAGAACGAATTTTGTTGGCCATCTCATTGGTTTCTTTCCATATATGAAACAAAAAAGTTTGGTTTTCTATCTCATTAAATCTAAACAAGAGAAATTGAATAAATGAGAAGAGAAACCCAACATCCTTTACACGATGGAATGAGTGACACATAAAAACCGCATGAACGATTCATATGCACGCATATGTATGGGCACCCAATTTTATCAATTTGTCGGCAGATAACTTATCTAAGGGCTTCATCTTGTAGCTTTAGTACGGCAAAAAGTTTGGCAGGTTATGAAGCACATTTTGCTAAATGAATGCTTTTGGTTTAATTCCATATTCTAAAAAAAGCAATTCCATGATTCCACCAGAATGCAACCTATTTTCCAGAGCAAAAACTTGCCAATTCGGTTGCCTGAGCAACTAAAATATCCAAAAACCCATAAAAAGCATATCTTGTGCTTCCTTCTCTCTCTGCAACAAACAAATTTCATATACTACACATCTTCACATAGGCATACACCAAAACCATAATAGAAAAACCCACAAAGCCAAGAATCACATAATAGGCCAAAAATTTAACTCCGCTAGCAAAGAGTCTTCTTCCATACAAAATTGAATTATATGTTTAACGAACCTTGGAGTTAAAAAATATGCGCAATGCCAGGTAAACAGAATTAAACTTATTACTGTAATCAAGAACCAAGCATATAACAAACAACCCATGCAATAGAAAGACTTAAACAAACAAGAATTCCCAAAAAAAAAAAAAAATGGTTAGCAAAACCCAAGAAACCTGCGGCTTAAAGGGTTAAAAAAAATGTAAAGAAAAATAAAGAACAGACAACAAAGGAAACACACCTCACTGGGTAGACGGAACAGATTGAAGCCTCAAGCCCACTGTAAAAAGAAACTAATAAATAAGAAATGGAGAAAGGGGACGCGCGCAGCTTGAAGAAAAAGATGGTCACGGGTCATTTTCTGAATTTCCATTATTCTTCTGCAAAAGATATTTTGCTTTGTCTGGGCCCGAATGAATTGTTCGAATAATTGAATTTTTCGCTTCTGTTCTCGTGTCGACTGTGAATTTCCATCTGTAAAGAAAAGGATAGAATAAAACACTGGCCTCCGAAACGACGAACTCTTATCCCGACACATAAGGCTTCCAGAAGAAAATTTTGGTGGACCCTATAGACGAGGTTTACGATGACGATTCATCGTATATCCGTAGATTAAACTTTAGTTAAAAATGGAAATTACAACAATTGAAATGGTTTCTGGTTTATGAAACTGTCTCTTGCTTACCTGTGGGCCCGGTACCAAGTTTTGTGAAATTTTAAGTTAATTTTTATTTAGGCCCTTTTTTATTTCTGATTTCTTTCATCTTGATTATCAACGGGTTGGATTTTCAACGAATCTGTCATATTTAAATTCAAATTGAATTATCAAAATTTATATATAAATTCAATCTAAAATTTTAAAGAATTTTTTTAGTTAGTACCTGATGCTGCAAAGATCTGGAGGGTCAAGTACTCCGATTGATTCAAGTATTTTGGGCTTGAGATCTGTAATCACAAACACACGTCAACTAGCCGGGAGGCCCTCGACTATGGCACTCCGACGGTCAAGTTAGTTTCTGGTAAATCGGAGAATATAGAGAGTATGTAGTGAACAGTGTAAATGGCATTA
>JACGDI010005281.1:476147-486923 GCA_014898725.1 Jacaranda copaia | reverse complement strand
AGGTAAATTAGAATCCAAATGCTAATTGCACAAATTTCACACACAGAATTGCACCATTTTAAGTCTTTAATCAGAACAAATTTTCCCTTTGATTTACACCAAAATAGAGCCTTCCATCACCGCAGTGGCTTTCCCTCGGAGCAACACCCTTTGATTCTTCTCGTCAAGATGCAAATTTATCACCCCACCTCTCGATGATGCCTAATTCAAACGCATAAAATTAGCACTACAAAAGTAATCTAGTCTTGTACAAACACTATAGTACGATAAATAGATTGTGTATATACTTGATATGCAATAAAATCACATTTTCCAAGCTTCTTGCTCCAATAGGGTGCTAAGGAACAATGTGCACTTCCGCATACATGATCCTAATCAAAAATAGAAAAAGTCAATCAATATGATGTACAGACAACAAAATGGGTTATCAAAATCTTGATCTTTGTTGCATATACTATTATGGTTTCTATTCTAAGCGCAGACAATTCGAGCCAATTCATGATTCAAGCCCAGATCATGTTTTGTTTTATTGATAAATATGTATTACTATTATTTTATTTGAGTTTGAACTCAAATTTGAGCACACAATTGTTTAAAATTCACTTGGTAATTCAAACTGAGTTGAGGTTGAGCTCGAACTCCAACTCCAAGTATTAAGCTCATCGAGTTCAAACTCAAGCTCAACCTTCAATATTCCCCTCAAGCTCAACTGGGCTCACTTGCAAACTCTACCAAAACTATCATTGTAAAAATCGAACATGAATTTCGTCTTGGAAGAATCTCCAAATTTATTTTGACATAGCTCAAAGGTAGTGAAGATGAGTAAAATTCCAATGCGATGGAAAACAATCCAGAGATGCAATATAGATATAGTTCAGAATTCTGTATCATTCCTATAGTTGGGTCTGTCTTTCTGTGTTCATGCTCAACATAGCTGTGGGGTTCGTGTTGATACTGAAGAGGTTAAATTTCTACTCTACGGATTTTCGTCGAATTGAACGGCTTTGGTGATCATATTTGCATGTCCTTATAGTATCAAAAAAACGAAGGACTTGTTTGTTTATAAATTCCAAATATATTTTCCAATTTTTAAAATTTAAACAAACAAACAATACACATTTTTTAATCCCATTTTCAAAATACAAAATTTATTTTCCAAAATACATTTACTATTCACACTCTAATACATTCCCCAATATTAACTACTTATCATTAATTATCCTATTCACATTACATATATATACACATATATTACGACTCATTCAATTTATACATACATATATACAAATACTTTTAAAACATCCATTTCACTCCACCAACCCAACCAAAATGTTATTAATGTGACATTTTGTCTCTTCCCAAATCACAAACAAACAAATAATTTTTTCTTGATTTATTCTCTACCTATCACTCAAGACACAAACAAACAACCATTACATTCTCCAACCTTACTTCCTAAAATCCTTTCTCTCAAAAAATTTTGAAAAATTACCCTAATTCACATTCAAACAAAGCCGAACTTACAAGAATGAAGATCAAGATGATTGCAACGAGTTCCAGAATACTTACCTCGTTGACCCCAATTTCTGGGCAGAAAAAACGACTGACAAAATCAAATCTGGAGCCCGTGGGAGCAACTCCAGTTATGATTATTCCTCTGCCAGGACATTCTCGTATCTCATCAAACTTGGGCTCTACTTCCACAACTGCCTCCCCAGAGGGTAGCACAACCTGCCAAAATCATATATACCAGATTGTAACTTCTCTGAGTAAACATCGGCCATTTGATTTAACAGCATTAATATTACACATAAAGTATGAGATTAAAAGTTTCAGAAACTCATATGTGTACAAATAATATATAGATATAAAGAATTAAAGATCCCTTCCAATTATATACCTCTTACAAATGCATAACATAAAATACCTATTGTTCAGACATTCAACAAACAGATTATAAAATACGCACGAGGAGGTCATCCGCTATAGTTGTCTTGTAGATCTCATTCACAGAAGCGCCATTCAAGCTTTTAGAAATGATTGCAACTTCAGCAGCACCGTCATACTCAATTATCGGGACAACCGGGAAATTCAGCTCAATGAGGAAGCTATCGGGTGCACAACCATTCAGAGAGATGGATGAATCCGACACTTCGGTGTCGCGTACTCTTTTGGCCGTCAAAATCCCCGAGAGCGACGAGAACTCAATCAGATCAGATTTCGCCAAGTCATATGAAAAGAGAAAGTGAGACGCAGCTAAAGTTGCGTGTCCACAAATTTTGCCCTGCAAACTTAGCAATCTTAAGCTTGTATTGACATTTTGTAATCAAAGAGGAAGCATCACCTGAGGCAAGTAGGCTCAAACTTTTGAGTCTAATCTAATATGCAATTCAAACAAAGGAGAGCTAATATCGGAACTTCAAAGTTACTTCTAGTGTTCAAATCCACCTCTTAGAACTAGGGGGTATGAAGTTAGTTGAGTTGGCTCATAAGCCTAACGAGCTGACTCAAGCTTGACTCTTTTTGAGTTCGGCTCTTTAAGTCCGACAAGTTTAAATTTTATAAGCTCCCGGACCACAAGCTCAAAAATATTTCAAAATTTGACATGAGTTCGATTCATTTGCACTTTTACCTAGATTTGCACTCTTTGGAGGGCAAATATCAGCATTTAAAACAATTGTTTTTTTTTTTTTATTTATACACACGTACACATCAGGAGCCCGTTTAGGTTCGAACTCCTGATCTCCCACATTATGTGGGAGACTTATGCCAGTGGGCTACAAGCCACTTGGCGCATTTAAAACAATTGTTTGGGGATATATAGATGAAAGGCAAGAATTTAACATTAATTCGCATTGGAAATTAAGGGCCTGTTTGGTTTTATTTTCATTTTTATTTTTCATTTCCATCATTTTTAAAATTTGAAAATGTATTTAATGAAAATGAGCTTGTATTTAGATAAATTATTATAAAAGTAGTGATTATATTGATTTTTGTAGATTGTAGGTGGAAACAATAAAAATGGAATAGAGAGAGAAATATATACATTATAATTGGGGAATGTGTTTTAAAAATAAAAATAAAAATGACGTTGGGTGAAAATGTATAAAAAGTTATGTATTTCATTTTTTAAATAGTAAAAAAAGTAAAAATTGACTTTGAAAATGAAACCAAATAGCCCTAAGTTCTTGAAGCCACACCTGCCATTGCAAAGTGTTAGATTCCCATACTGTTAAGTAAATGAATAGTAGTATCCATAAACGGTCTTAACAATTTTTACCTCTTGAGCTAGCTATTAAAATAAGTTAAACTCAAAGTTCATTATTTAATATGGTATTAGAGCCACTCATTTTTTGTGTTAGGCTACCTGTTTCATGTTATTACATGTTTAAATGTTCATTCTATAGCATATATGGGTACATTAGATTCTCACATCGGTGAAAGTACATAAATAGTGATCTCTATAAATGATCTCTCCAATCTTCACCTTTTAAGTTAGCTTTTGAATGAATTAAATTCAAATTTCATTAGTTAACATAAGAAATTTAAATAGGCACATTATTTACAGTAAAATTCCCGATATTATTAAACTAATCAAATCATCCACATCCAAAAAAGTGGCACGCCAACTCTGCACGGATTGTAAACCATTGCATCCTCAAAATCAATTACTTGAAAAAAGATAGAAGTCTGACCTCAACCACGGAAGTGAACCAGCGAATGCGGAACCTGGGGATAGACTCAGCCGAGTCGGAAAGCTGAGTCAAATAGCAAGTTACCGGCACATTGAACTCACCCGCCACCGCTAGCAGCCACTCATCATCTTTCTCCTCCTCCAGCAGGCACACCGCCGCCGGGTTGCCCTTGAATGCTGACTCAGTGAATGCATCAACCTGTTTTTATGCATCAAATGGCTTAGAAACTTAAACCCATTGTAGACTGAAACATGGTTTTTTGTGTGTGGATTATCAGAAAGAAAAAGGGAGAAATATTCATTTACCACGCAGTATCTGACGGGTTTCTTGGCCATGGCTGACTGCGGAGAAGTTGCAAGAGAAACTGAAGATAACTTCCTCAATTTCCAACAGCCAACGACCACCCATTTCTTATTTGTAAAGACAATCACAAGTTTATTATAAATTATTTATTATGTGAAACGTTTTAAATCCTCTATTTTTATTTTATTTTATTAATATATTAAATATTTTTTTATAAAAATAATTTATTATTAACCAAATATATTTGACATAAGTACAATAAGTTGGAATTGAAGATGGAATAAGCAACGACATAAAGAATACTACAAAATGTAAAAAGAGAGGGCCATTTATACTCACAAAGTGACGATTTATCTTCCGTTGCACCCAAATTGTAATGTATCCATTATATCTTTAAAACTACTGTTTCTTTTATATCTCCACTTTGTCCTTCTCCTGCATAATTTACAAATAAAAAATATATTAATTTATAAATTAATCCCACAAAATCGATCCATCAATAATTTTTTAATTGAAATATGAAATATTTTTTTATTTATTGATAAAATAAAAATTAATATTACAATACTTTAAATTTATTCAAAAATAACATCATAAAAAAGAATGTAACTCAAAATTTAGACCAAAAGGCAGCCTTCCTTCACTGCAACAGCATTTCCCCAAACCAACATCCTCTGATCCTTTCCATCCATATGTTCATTAGTCACACCACTCCTCATTGATGCCTAATTCAAGGGAAAATTTTAATCACCTAGATAAACAAAATTAAAGGGAAAAAGAAAATCATATTTATGTTGCTAATTGTATTTTATGATACAATTCGTATTCAAAATATAAATATACATTATCGGATTCACGATTAAAATATTTAATTAAAAGAACTTTTATATACTAAATTTTTATTTATGGTGTGAAATAGCAGATAACATCGAACCATTCAATGAAGCCACCTAAACAAGGTATACCAATCTTCTATCACTATAAATAACCCAACAAATACTATTTTGATGCATACAGCTTTTGGTATTTATCGCACTTTTATACTTAATCATTTTCATACGTGAACCTAAAACTGACTTGAATGTTGAAGAATTTTCATGGAGCTCACCAATAATCCTAACCCTTTGTTGAATTTTCAACATCAATATTTTAAATCATGCTCAAAAACATCCAATTTGAAACTAAAGAGAAGCTTCCGACACACACATTACAAAAGAAAAAATCAAATTTACTAAAAATAAATTGAATTGCTCAATAATTTATGGAAATGTGAACCTACTATATTTTTTATTCGAAACGCGCATAATAATTAGAAATTCCAGAAACAAAATGCTAATAAAATTTAACCAAAAATTTTAGACCTAAAAGCACATTGGGTAACATAAAACCGTGTGATGCATAAAGTAAATTAAAATTCAAATGCAAATTGCACAAATTTCATACATAGAATTGCACCAAATTAAGTCTTTAATCAGAACAAATTTTCCCTTTGAATTACACCAAAAAAGAGCCTTCCATCACCGTAGTGGCTTTCCCTCGAAGCAATACCCTCTGATTCTTCTCGTCAAGATGCAGATTTATCACCCCACTTCTCGGCGATGCCTAATTCAAACGCATAAAATTAGCACTGCAAAAGCTATCTAGTCTTGGACAAATACTAAAGAGTACAAAAAATAGGCTGTCTGTATGTGTAGTTGGAGAGATTCATTATATACCTGATATGCAATAAAATCACATTTTCCAAGCTTCTTGCTCCAGTAGGGTGCTAAGGAACAATGTGCACTTCCGCATACATGATCCTAATCAAACATGGAGAAAAATTGATCAATCTGATGTAAAGAGAACAAAATATAGTCATTGAAAACCTTGATCTTTGTTGTATGCAATATTATGGTTTCAATTCTTGAACTTAGAATTGCAGATGATTTGAGCCCGTTTGCAAGCTTCATAATTCGAGCTCAAATTATTTTTTGTTTTATTAACAAATAAATATATATTACTACTATTTTATTCTAAGTTCAAGCACACATTTGTTTAGAGTTCACTTGACAATTCAAACTTAATCAAGCAGAGTTGAATCTAGCCCGAATTCCAAATATTAGGCTCGTTGAGTTCAAACTTGAACTCAACTTCCAAAATTCCCCCAAGCTCAACTAGGTCCATTGCAACTCTACCATCTATCATCGTAGAAATCAAACATGAATTCATCTCGTAAGTATCTCCGAGCTTAGTTTAACATAGCTCAAAAGCAATGAAGATGAGTAAAATTCCAACACAACGGAAAACAACCTGAAGATGCATTAAAGAAATATCTCAAAGTTCTATATCCTTCATATAGTGGAGTCTCTCTTTGGGTGTTCATGCTCAACATACATGCACATAACTGTGGGGGATCGTGTTGATGCGGAAGAGGTTAAGTTTCTACTCTAAGGATTTTTATTGAACTGAATTCTTTGGTGATCATATTTGAATGCCCTTAAGTACCCAAAACTCGAGCGTACATGAACGAAGGCCAAGACGATTGCACTGAGTTCCAGCATATTTACCTCGTTGACCCCCAGTTTTGGGCAGAAAAAACGACTGACAAAATCAAATCCCGACCCCGTGGGGGCAACTCCAGTAATGATTATTCCTCTGCCAGGACATTCTCGTATCTCATCAAAATATGGTTCTACTTCTGCAACTGCTTCCCCAGATGGTAACACAACCTGCCCAAATCATATATACCAGAATTGTAACTTCTTTGAGGAAATAACTAACTTTTATTACTAGAAAGAAAATTCCTGTTGAGTGGCAATTTAGTCCAATTGTGTCAAGCGTAAAGTGTGAGGTCCGAGGTTCGAATCTAACAACTCCTATCGCATGTGTATAAATAAAATAGATATCCAAAGAAAGATCCTCTTCGATATACATAACATACGCTAACTATCGTTCAGACACGCAACAAAAAGAATGTTGGTATAAAAACGAAATGGATACGCACGAGGAGGTCATCTGCTGTAGTTGTCTTGTGGATCTCATTCACAGAAGCGCCATTCAAGCTTTTAGAAATGGTTGAAACATCAGCAGCGGCATCATACTCAATTATCGGGACAACCGGAAAATCCAGCTCAATGAGGATGCTATCGGGCGCACTACCATTCTGAGAGATGGATGAATCAGACACTTTGGTCTCATGCACTCTTTTGGCCGTCAAAATCCCCGAGAGCGACGAGAACTCAGTCAGATTCGATTTCACCAAATCATATGAGAAGAGAAAGTGAGATGCGGCTAAAGTTGCATGTCCACAAAGTTTGACCTGCAAACACGCAGCAAACTCAGGGCCCCTTTGGTTTTATTTTCATTTTCAATTTCCATTATTTTTAAAATTTGAAAAGTTAGTTAATGAAAATTAGTTGAAAATGAGTTTGTATTTGAATTAATTGTTGAAAAAGTAATGATTATATTAATTTTAAAAGTTTGTAAGTGGAGAGGGATAGAAATAATGGAATAAAGAAAAAAAATATATAAATTATTGGGAGAAAATATATAAGTTATTAGAGAGTATATGTTGAAAATGAAAATGATAACGATAAGGATAATGATAATGATAATAATGTTAGGTGAAAATGTGTAGAAAGTTATGGTAATATTTGTTTACAAACTATATGTTTTGGATTATATGATTTGGGAGAATGAGTTTTGGAAGTAGGGTTGGAGAATGTGAAATTTGTATTGGAAAATGTGATATATGTTTGTTTATGATTTGGAAATAGTAAGAAAATTATTTTAGGAAAATTTGATATGTTTATTTATATATTGGGAGGAAACAAATTCTACTGTAACAGTCAAATCAATATCTTTTTATTGGGTTTTGATAGAATAAATAAATTTTCGTAATATTTTTTATTATTATATAGTAATAAAATATTGTAATATATAAATATATATATATATGTATGTGTGTGATTAGTAATGATTGTAATGTAAAGAATATGAGATTTTTAGTTATTTGCTAATTAAATTGCAAAGACAATTAGAATATTTTAGAAATTCATTTTGGGAGAAAAAGAAGGTACATGTTTAGTTACATTCTCCCAAAACAAAATTGTTTTGAGAGAATATAACTAAACATAGCCTATGTGTTTTACTTTTGAAATAGTAAAAAATGTGAAGATGGGCTTTGAAAATAAAACCAAAAGGGCCAATATTAACTTGTATTGACATTAGGTCTTTACTAGGTCGAGCTCAAACTTTACAAGCGCACGAAGCTCAAGCTCAACTTAAGCTCAAACATTTTTCTAAATTTGACATGAGTTCACCTAATTTGCACCCTTAGCTAGAAGTGCCTTACTTTGAAGGGCAAATATCAACATTTAAGACAAAATTGTCATTGTTGGAATGCTAGAATTTCACATCAGACCACATTGGAAATCTAAGTTCTTGAAGCCACACAACTCATTGCAGTGAAATTTGAAATTGGAAATCTAAGTTCAGGAATGCTAGAATTTAACACTTACATTCATTACAACAAAAGAAAGTTTTTGATGCCATTCTTTTTACCTTTAAAAGTTTGAAAATTGCCTCAAATACAAATGGAGGCATTTGGACAAATAACCTTCATAATTGCAATCGCGAATTATATAGAAGCCAATTTATAAATTGCATTTATATAAAATAATAAAGACATTTTTTTTTCTTTAGATGCTATTTTACTATCATTTATGAACTATTCCATTATGTGCCTGGGTACATAAACCTCCAAATAATTTATAAAGGCAATTAATATTAAATTACCTACTTAAATTATTATTGGTGACTAATTTAAAATATGCCTTTATATATTTGCCTCTAATTATATAGTTTTGTTGTAGTAATTTCAAAAAATAATCAAGACAAAAGTATCATAATTTTCTATTAATCCGATTTCTTATCACCTAAATATTTTGCATGTTTATTTATTATGTACATTATGGATCCAAGATTAAGTACAGACTGATAATGTCACATTGCTATTACCTTAAGAACAAAATTCAGTTAAAAATCTCTAATCCTAGACAAATATTTAAAAAATATGACAAAATTGGCAGGTCCAGTTCTGTTCGGGCCAACCCTAGCTCCTGCTCCTCAAAATCCAAAAGGTACCAGCCCATCAATCACGACCACTGAATTGTTATTATTATGTAATGAAAAATCTCTCAACCTTCGACTTAGTATTCACATGCAACTAATCCATGTAATTTCTTTTTTCTTTTCTCTTTATTTTTTTCCCTTTCAGCTTCTAAAGCGGGAGCCGTGGCTGCACCACCACCAGCTGACAGCGTCGACATTGTTGCCACACAACTCATTCCCGATGTTAGTGAACTAATCAAGTCACCCACACCCAAAAAAGTCACACGCCAACCTCTGCACTGATTGTAAACTACTGCATTCTCAAAATCAATTTATAGGAAAACAGAGTAAAAAGTGTGGACCTCAGCGACCGGAGAGAACCAGCGAATGCGGAACCTGGGGATAGTCTCAGCCGAGTCGGAAAGCTGAGTCAAATAGCAAGTTACCGGCATATTGAACTCACGCGCCGCCGCTTGCAGCCACGCGTCATCTTTCTCCTCCTCCAGCAGGCACACCGCCGCCGGGTTCCCTTTGAATGCTGACTCAGTGAATGCATCAACCTGTACTTATGCATCAAAATAGCTTAGAAATTTAAACCCATTATAGACTGAAAACATGTTTTCTTGTGTGTGGATTAGCAGAAAAAAATGGAGAAATATTCATTTACCACGCAGTATCTGAGGGGTTTGTTGGCCATGGTGGAGAGAGGTAAATTGCAAGAGAAGCTGAAGATCACTTGTAAAGATAATTACTAGTTTCTTTTCTTTTGATGTAAATTCTCAATACATTTTTACACATTTCCAATCCCATTCTCAAGTACAAAATTCATTTTCCAAATATCATTACTTTTCACTCTTAAATACATTTTTTAATGTTATAATATTATGCTACTTGTCATAAATTAAATTATATATACATACTGTCACTTAATAAATTAGATATATATATATATAAAATTTTAAAATATCTATTTCACTCACTGACCCAATAGAAAAGTTATTGATGTAACATTTTGTTTCCTCTTAAAACACAAATAAATAAATAATTTTCTCCCAAAATATTATTCATGTACTTTCAAAATATAAATAAACAATCATCTCATTCCCGAACCCTATTCACCAAAAATTATTTTGCCAAAATAATTAATGTAATTCTAATTCAAATTCCACCAAATATATGCATATTACTCTCAATCTATATTAATTTACTCATAGCAGTTAATTAATTATTAGTAAATATGTTAAGTTTGTCATTCATATAATGTAATCATATAATAACCATTTCTTGAAAATAATTATCATTCCTTTGTTGAAATTATATTTTAATACACTATCCAGAAATACCCTCTTTTTAATCGAAGAGAAAATACCTTTTAACAACAAAATATATTAAAATACTCAAATATTGAATGAGATTAAAAAATATAACAATAGTATGGACTAATATTTTAATTATTTTTATTATATATGTATTCATATAAAAAATGTATTAAAATACAAATTTCAAATTTTTTATATATAAATATGAAAATAATATCATTGAGCCCAGTTTATTCAAAGAAAACATCATAAAGAAGAATGTAACTCAAAATTAAGACCAAAAGGCAGCTTGTACCTCATAACCAAGCATGATCATGCCATGTTGACCTCTTTTAAGCTTCATTTACTATTTTCACCCCATTTATGAA
>JACGDI010005281.1:455630-474806 GCA_014898725.1 Jacaranda copaia | reverse complement strand
TTGAGTTCATTGGATTAGATTTATCCTATAAATACCCCTAATTTTGGGGGTATTTTGAAAATAAAAAAATTATTGGTAGTTAAAATTGCGGAATGTATTGTTCATTTATTATTTTTTGTGAAGTTGGAAAATGTTTTCACAAAAGCTAAACAAATATAGGCTAATAGTTTTTTAATAAAAAATAAAATTTTATTTAAATCTTAATTTTTTTCCCCAACTAATAAAATATTTAAGAATATAATTGACATATCACAATTTGATGTAGAATATAAGGACTCTTTTCTTGTTTATATAGTACTAGCATTAATTAATTTGAATTGAAAATATAATTTATATATATTATGCTCTTACATTGTATAGTACTAGCGTCGGATAATTTTAAATAATTTACAAAAATTATATATCAAATGAGCCATATATCTAACAAGTCAAATAACCTAAATAATTCAAAAATTATTTACCTCTCTCACATTTCGAGATATCTTTACTAAAATAAAATTTCCCATAAAATATGCGACGGAACCGACAGAACACATTTTTTTAGATGTATTTTTCTTAAAAAAAAAATACCCCATCAATTCTACGACGACATCCAACAGAATAATATTTCAATATAATTGAAACTTTTACATAGTCAGAAACGCAAATGTAACTGAAAATTTAGACCAAAAGGCAGCCTTCCATTACTGCAACAGCATTTCCCCAAACCAACACTCTCCCATTCTTCTCATCCAACTGCACGTTAATCACTCCACTCCTCTTTGATGCCTAATTCAAGGGAAAATTTTGATTATCTGGATAAACAATTAAACCAAAACAAAATCATCTTTGTATTGCAATTTGTATTTCATCATTTACATTATTTTATAGATACATTCAAAATACAAATACACATAACCCATATATAATCTACACTTAAAGTATTTGATTAAGATAATAATTCATATATTAAAATTTTATTTATTTATAATGTGAAGTAATAGATAAAATATCGAATTCAAATTCATATTATGAGGTGACATGGCATTATATAAACCACTAGGGATATATTGCAATTGCTCGAAATATCCCATTTTACTTCTTTAGTTCAAAATTTGCCTTACTAATTGAAAATTAAAGAACTAATAGACATATTTTGACCAAAATAGAAGAGTGCTGGGGTTATGAATTTATAATCCAATGATCAAGATGGTTCCATAATTATATATTAATTTCATATCGGACTAAAATATAGTTATATATAATTTTTTATTCAAAAATACACGCACACGTACGTTTTAAGGGTTTGAATCCCCTTCCTTACATAGAAGTGTGAGGACCATATGACAAGTTAATGACTAATAATTACATATATTAGATTCTTAAGTGTCATTCGGCGCATCCAAATATATTATTTATGTATTTATAAATGGATTTCTATGTTATTTCATTCCATTTAGGATTAGGAATAAGTGATTTTTGACTTGACCGTTGAATTTCAGTAAAATTAGAGAGTGTTTGGTTAAATTTATTTATAAAATTTTATAAGTTCTTATATTTTATAAAATATTTTTGGAACTTATAAATATTTTATATTTTTTTAAAATAAATTATAAAAGTGTTTGGATAAAATAAAATATTAAAATTTATAAAATGTTATTAATAATAATTTTGTAATTAAAATGGTTAAAATTAAGAAAATATGTTAAGATTTTAAAAATAAGTTAGGAACCCTTATTTTTTTATAAAGCTCTTCAAATATAAACCTTTTTTTAAAAAAATTTACCATACCTTTTTTCACATTTTATAAGCTCTCAAATATTTTATAAAATATTTTGAGAAGGTTATAAGCTCATTCAAATTCCCTCTTAATCAACATGAATACAACCTCGTGGAAGTATCACTATAAATAAATTTATTGTCGCATTTTCAAGTATGCAATATTTTTACGACTTTAACTGACTCGAGAAATCTGAGAAAATCCCAATAACTCGCGCTGACATTCCTGATAGGACTTGAAATCGTGTTTCCCAAGCCTGTTGGACCAGTACGGCGCTAAGGCACAGTGAGCGCTTCCACAGACATGATCCTAAAAGTCGAAACAAAAGATCAATGGAGAAAACGCCCACCAAATTCAGACAAAAAATTGCAAAAATGTGCATAGTTTCGCGACCACTGTGAATTTTTACCTCATCGGCTCCCAAATTTGGACAGAAGAAGCGAATATAGAAGTCAAAACAGGATCCAGGAGGAGCAGGTCCTGTGACAATAATCCCCTTGACAGGATACTTTCTTATGGCATCAATCTGTGGCTCTACTTCTTTCACAGCTTCTCCAGATGGAAGAACAACCTGTTAAAAACAGAGTAAAAAGAAAAATCCTTAAGTTTTGCTACAAGAATTGACGAGAAAGGAAACAATTAGTAGAGGATGGCTACGGACAAAGAGGTAGTTTTCCAGGGTTGTCATCTTAAGTTCCTGGATTGGAGCACCATTCAAGATCTTGGAGACTGTTGAAACCTCAGAGTCGTCGTCCAATTCCATCAATGGAAGCACTGGAAGATTCAACTCAGTGAAAAATGATCCTGGAATGGTGGCATCTGGTATTCTCCGGGCGATCAGAGGCCCGGACAGGGTTGACAACTCGACAGTGTCACAGTTGGGTAGAACTCTTTCCAGAATAAAATGAGATGCCGCTAAAGTCGCATGCCCACAGAGTGAAATCTGCAAATTAACAATGAAGTTCACTAAATCATACTCTGTTTTCATGGATCCTGGAAAAATCTCGGGGATTTCTCCAGTCCAGGTCCCCTGGAAGTGGAGTCTGCAAATCAACAATCAAGTTTCCCTAAATTATACTCTGTTTTCGTGGATCCTGGAAAAATCTTGGGGTTTCTCCAGTTAAAAATCCCGGACCGATCATAGATTCTTGGCTATTACCCCACCCCACCCCACCCCAACCCCCCAACACACAAAAATAAATAGGATAACCTCATCGCCATCACGAGTGAACCAGCGAAGGTGAAACTTAGCGATTCTGGCGCCATTGACAGCCTGATCAGAAGCAAAATGGTCGGTTTTGAACTCAGTCAAGTAGCTAGTTACAGCTTGATTGAACTCACGGGCAACTTTCCGTAGCCACTCGACATCTTTCTCCTCCTCCAGCAAACAAACCGAAGACGGGTTGCCCTTGAATGGCGTCTCTGTAAATGTATCGACCTGTTTTCATTAACGAACCAGAGTTTGAACTTTATCAGCTGACAGAGAGTTAAAATTTCTTGCAGTATGTGGATAAGTGAGATAGAAAGGGAAGAAAGACGGGCATACCAAACAGTACTTTACGGGCTTTCGGGCCATTATCTGTGTAACAAAGGAAATGCAGTATCGTGGGAGTGAAATCTCCAGGCCTTCTCGATCCAAGATAGTGTTATCCGATCTAGATTTTTATAATCACACCGTTGCGCGGATAGGACCGTCAAATTTGATTCTGTCCCATAATTTGAATGGGACAGCTCACCACGGGACAAATTTTGTGCACATAAGGTGCACAAAAACAGTTTATTCAAATTGAAATATGGAATCTTTCCTATAATAAGAGATTGATGTTATTGGGCAAAATCTTATTTATTTATATTTTTTTGGAATAAAATTTCAATTCTTAAAATACTTTTAGATAAGTGCGTGCATTTTTTGAGGTCAATATCAAAATAATTTTTTCTAAAAAGACCCTCCCAAAAATTTTATAATTATACATATATAATAAATCAATCATTATACAAATATACATAATCAATTGATTATTATATATACATACAAAATTTACTTTCATCCTACTTACCAATAAAAATTGGACTATACGACATATACAATAAATTTTATCTATTCCCAAAATATTTTCCGACAACTGTAAAAATCAATAACAAACAAAACGCTATATTCTTCAATCATACTGTAAAATACATTTTTTCTAATATTTTCCTAAAATACCCAAAATGTAACCAAACAAAATCCAAGCTTCTTTTTTTGTTTTTTTATCTATCTGATACACTTCATGAACAAAGAATTTTACTGACCTAAATTTCAAAATAATTTTACTATAAACAATCTTAATGATTTTAACTCTTTAACTTCGCTAGATTTTTGCTGGAGCACTACCGGTGGACGTTACATTTGATCATATAAAGACAGACCAACGCAGACCACTAAACCTATTCGAGTACGACTTGTTGGCTGACTTCAAATTACCGTTGCCCTTTTTTGTTGACAGATTTCAAGTTCATGACTGCTTATGGACAGATCTAACAACGTAAATGATAATTATTTTTTTCGTGCGACCACGAAGTGCTCTTCCGACAAGCCCATTTGGTTTTGTTTTATTTTCATCATTTTTAAAATGTTGAAAAATAATTAATAAAAAAAAGTTAAAAATAAATTTATATTTAGATAAATTATTAAAAAAGTAATGATTATATTAGGTTTAGCAAATTATAAATTAAAAAAAATAAAAAGAATAGAATAAAAAGAAAATATATATGCAGATGATATGAGATAGTCCAATAGGTTCATTTAGCCTAACGGACCCAACATTAGTTTTGGGATTAGCCATTTGATAACAATTATCTGGTCGAATATATTGTTACCGACCGTATTTAACAAGACGTTTCATCCATTCTAGCATATTTTTCCATCTCCCTAATCAACCAGCCAGGTTTGTTCGATTGATATCCACATCATGACTCACTCCGGCGCTAACTCAGATCCACGCCGCATTTATTACTCCGACAGGCAATATGCCTCCGCATTAATGGCGCGTGACAGCTGGTACAGTTACTGTCACCAACTCTGCTAGTACCTTTGACAAGGAGACACCTGCCAGGAGATACTATTCACCCTAGAAAACTAGAGATAGCGCCATCTGGAATAGTACCGAAATTTGGAATGACCATCAATCCCCTAGTAAGGACTAAAGCCTAATGCACTTAATAGGGGTACCTGCCAAGTGGCTTGTAGCCCACTGGCATAAGTCTCCCACATAATGTGGGAGGTCAGGAGTTCGAACCCAAACGGGCTCCTGATGTGTGCGTGTGTATAAATAAAAAAAAAAAATAGGGGTACCTTCAACAAATCACACATCAAGAGAAGGCTATAAATGCCTTATAGCCAACCACGCTTTAGGTAATGCCAAATACACTATAAGCTTTTAATATTCTGTTCGATTATTATATTTCGACCAAAACTGACTTGAGTGTCGGATTGCCTTAGTCAGGGGCACATCGGCTAGTTGAACGTGTGTTGCTGTTATAAATCTCAAACATTGAGAAGAACATCAATTGAACTACTTGACCTCTCTGGTTGAATATACCAAAACACTACCTTTTCACTATAAACGACTTTCAAACTCATCAGTAGATTACTGGAAGAAGATATATATATTATTGAGGAATGTGTTTTGAAAATAAAAATGATGTTGAATGAAAATATGTAAAAAATTATGTGTTTTATTTTTAAAATAATAAAAAATATAAAAGAAAATTTTGAAAATGAAACCAAATAGGATAGGGAGTCCAAATCTTTTTGTCTTTGATTAGGTCCATTCACTAAATAAAATTCTAGTTTAATTACTAATCTAACATTCAAGCTTGGTTTTAACTTAGTTAATTGAAAATAATAAGAATGAGAAGTTTTTGGTGTATCACTAATCAAGCGAGAAACCTAAAAAAAGAAAAAGGAATTAAATAACAGACAGGCATAAACAAGACAAAATTTACTTTAATCAGCAAAAAATAAAATAAAATAAAATGTGTAGGATGCAATATATTTTATTACTCTGTTGTCATAAATTATAAGAATTATGCTTTTGCTTATATGGTTAAAATTACAATAATTTTCAAAATAAGATTCATCTAATTTATTTAGATTTCGCGAACAAAAATCCTTCGAAGAACCATTCAAACCAAATTCAATAAAATGTCAAAAAAGAGAAATTGATAAAATTCTTGTAAGATCATTGCACTTTTAGGAGAGAGGAGCTTTTTCATTTAGGTAGGTCTGTAAATAGGTAGGGTAATATTCAAGCTCAAAAAGTCAGACCCATATACATATTCATACATATATTTATTAAAAATAATGTAATGATTACTAATGAATATAAGTAAGGTCTATACCCATATCAAAAAATTACTTATTACTTTATATGTACATTTAATCTATTAATCTTAAAATTGTCTATATCGAAATTAAATTTATATTAATGATAAATTTTTAATGTATAAAAATTAGAAATACGTGGATGAACAGTAACAAATAAATAATTTTCTTTATTAAAAATTAAACTAAATTAATAAAATTGATATAGTGGAATAGCAAATATTTTTTTTAATTGGAATAGCAACAATAACAGTTTTCATTAATAAAATAAACAATATTAAAATTAATAGTGGAATAAATATTTTTTTATAAAACCAATTAATAAAATTAGTTTTACTAGTAAATAAACTTTGTTAATAAAGACTTTATTAATGAATAAAAAAATTAAAAATAAAGATTAACTAATTTAAATTTAATGACTTAATTAAATTAAATATAATTTTTTTTAATCGTATGTCAAAATAATATTTTTAATATACATTTAGAAAATTGGCATATACATTAAAAATATAAGTGTAATAAATTATACCAAATGAATATTGAGTTAGACAAAATAGGACAGAATTAGGATTAGGATTTTATCCTTATTCTTTTAAGTATTTTAAAATAAAATAAAATCTAAAATATTTTTATTTGGATATTCAGGCCTTCATCTGACACGATAGACAAAGACGTTAGGAAGAAGCTCATCCGCGGAATCCAAAGAGAAAACAGAAGCCAAATAAGATAACTTCTCCAACAACAGTCTTATCTTATGCAATGACGGGAGCAATTCTAGGACGTGGCAAATCCAACAATCTTTACAAATATGCCTACTGCAATTACCTGAAATATAATACATTACAAAGGACATCCTTAGTCAATAGTTCTGCATGCTCAGACCCCACAGCCCATCTAATCTTTTGCCAGTGTGAAGAAATGAGGCATTTCTACACAACAAGCCTGTCTAGCTTTTGGGTCAGGGAGCAATTATTACAATGGTTAAATAGCAATATTGCTAAATCTTTACATTATCTAACATTAATCAAGACAATTGCACAGGTTGGTTGGTTTTATGGTACATTTGACAGAAACATGGCAAAATGGATCACCAGAACCCTTCTTTTGCCATTTTCAGGAAGTTGCATAGTGTGATGTTGGGAGGCTCCAAAGAAACCGACTTCTTTTTCCTTATCCTTGTCATCTTTAAGGTTTCACCGCCTTTTGATTGGGTGACTGTGGTTGAGACCAGATTATAGAACTGTTGAAGGGCAATTATGTCAGAAATATAAAAAATCCGAAGCCAGCCCCTCATCCCAATCCATGGACCTTGGTTCTGATAAAGTTCATGGGGAGCAAAATATGGGTCGAAAAGTTATAGACAGATATTTTCCTCCTCTTAAAGAGGACTTGCCAAACATCATACTTGCTGTGAAGAATTTGGACCATGATTATCCATTGAAAACCGAGAATCAACACATTTAATACTATATTGGTAAGATATACCTCACAAACACCATGTAGCAGTAGCCGATGGAAAGGATCTTGAACTTGTAGCACCAGAACATCTCCATCTCCACTGTCCTTGACAAATGAGCGTACACATTCCTGTGAGAGAGAGAGAGCCAGAAATTGTAATGAGAGAGAGACTATTGAGCCTAAACTAAAATTTTTCAACATACAAGTTGCAGTTATTCATCATAAATGCTTAGCCACATAAAGTGACACAACGTAAAACTAACTGAGAATCAAGGCCACCAGGAAAGGATGGGAAAAGAAAACCTATTCTACTGTTTGCATCTTTCCAACACAACAGAACAAAATATCCCACTTATGCTACCTACAATAAAGCATTCCGTTTACATTTCGTCAAGCAAATCAAGTACCTCATATCCAATGAGCAAGTCCAAGAGATAACAGCGACGGAGTGCCTCTCTTGTTCTACTATCCACCCGATGCCAAGCAGTCAGTACAGCGACTTTGTCAGCATCTAGACGATCTCTTTGCTTTGCCGCTGGCCTTTCAAGGGATTCTATGATAGATGCCTACCAGAAGTAGAAAAACTGAAAAGAGTTAGAGCACATCTGAAAATTGAATGCTAATAGCCATATAGAAGTTAAATTTGGGAAAGACAAAAACAAACTATAAAATAGAAATCCAAAAATAAAAAAGGAACACTCTATTTCTTGTCTAATGCTCAGCAGAATGCCAAATGTTATGGCTCTTACAATTCCATAAGGTGGGGATATCACAAAGAAAGAGTATAGAAACAAGTAAAATGTTCGCCCTAGAGTAAAAATACTCACTCACAATCACACACATGCCTGGGGTGGCAAAAGAAAATTATTCCACAAAAGCAAGAAGACTTTTCAAGACCCAGTTTAAATTTTTAGGTCGATCCAGTCATGAGGTTATCTTGGTGATGAAATGCTTCAGTTCGAGATGTTCCTTCATAAGAAGAGTAGAAGACATTAATAAACAAAAGAAAACAAGAGCAATATAAGGCACAAAAACCTTAACGTGGTGGAAACTTTGGATTCATAGAATCATCTTCAGTTGACCACAAATGACCAACATGCAAAAATTGGCTGGTGTACACTTGCAATTGATATGAATTGAATAGCAAAAGTGGGAGTTAACCCAAAAGCCAATAAAAGAAGGTACAGGACATTGGCCAAAAAAAATTGGCAGATAGCAAGACCAGGGTAATCAGACTACCAATCATGACACATTCATTAGACAATCCAAGAAAAGAAGTAAGACTTTGAGGACAATTCACACTCTCAATTTATAAAAATCTACAGCAAAAATCTATTTCAATAACAACTTTTTATCTTTCTTTTTTTAATATATAACAAATGCATCCCATTTGATATGCAGATAAAAAGAGAGAACCTCCTTATCCATGTCTATATTTCTGAAATTATCCCACTCCCCCACATTTGTCATGCAAAATGCTGAACGAGGCACATCATCACCTGAAAAATTAAACAATAAAATTGTCAGGTTCTAACATACCAAGCATCTGACAAGCCAGGGTATTTGGGGCCAAGGCATATGTGTAATGGGGACACCATTAGGTAGAAACCCAAAAAAAAACAAGCCCTTAAAGAATATTATCATATCATGAACTCAATTTTACAAAGCTTAAGCATTTCTAGTAAGCTTTAACAACTTAATGACATAGTGGTGGAACGATGCATATAATACTTAGACAGCTATTAATTTTATAAACAATTCTTTTTCTAGAACTTACCCCATGGTGGTGGTGCAAACAGTCCTCTAATTTCCTCAGCATTCAAACGAGGGACAAGCTCCATCAATAAACGATCATTTAACCATCTGCGAGATCTTCGGTTGCTAACCTATAGAACATAATTTAGCTTCAGTCCAATGTTTGCAAAAATGTCACATCCAAATGCACCTGAGAAAGTGGCTTCTTGCAGACGAAATATTGATTGCCATATTGCAATGCTCGTTCACTTCAAAAATTTTACAGCCTCCTCATATATTACTAGGTATCATTAAAAAAGTAAGAATAATAATATTCTTCCCCATGATGAGGTCAAGTGCAAGAAGAATAAGATTCAAGTTGCCTGTTGCTATATTCTTATACTCCATTATCAATTCTACTCACGAATGTCAAAAATTACACAAATAAGCAAGATTCAGACTTCACAGGGAATACACAAATATCCAGCTCTTTCCAACATATAAAAGAAAAAATAAAAATAAAAATCAAAATCAAAATCAAAGAAACATAAGAAATTACTCTTCCAGCCAAGCTCTCAAGAAACTCGATCTTCTTCTCAATTTCATTCCCCCGAGATTTCACATTTCCATCTGCAACCATATTGAATACAAAACTCACCGCCTTTTTTTTCCTCAATACAAGAATTAAAAAGAAAAAAAAATTAAACAAATTACTGAACTGAGATCAAACAAAATAAAACAGTTATGGGCCAACAAGATTTGCACTTTACACCGCAGATTAAATCACTAAATTAAAAAAAGAAAAAAGAAAAATAGTAAAAACGAACCTTTTGGGTTGTCAAAGAGGGATTTGTACATAAGAAAATCTTGCTCCGTCTCCAAAATTTCAGTGGTCGCCATGGCTTAATTGGCTAAATATTTCTTCTTTCTAATGGATTTGCCTTCTTTATGCTGGTTGAGTTTTCAGAGGGTAGAGATATTGAAGCTGGAAATCTGATGAATTTCCCAGGTATGCGGCGAAGACCAAACACGGCCTAAGTAAATAGAGATGGCCAAAAGAATATGCCTTTGGGTTGGAATTAATTTTTGAATATTCCAATTTTCGGTTTTTTGGCATTTTTTTGCTTTTAAATAAATTAAAAAATTTGGTGACGCAAATTATCCCAAATTTGGTGAAGTGTGGTGCACATTTTAGCGCAAGTCTGATTTTACTGCTCCCATTTTATGGCCAACATATATTTCTACTAATTATATTTGGATATAATTTAATTTAAAAATAATCATTAAGTATGCTTGTCGAGAGGTTTCAAACTCACTTCTATATAGTTTGGTAAGTTCATATCTTATGTTTAAATCCCCTCTATGTATTTGTAATAAATATTTATTCGTTGTATGCTCTTCAACCTGAGTGTAGACTAATATCGGTTTCTGTAGACTTTACTCAGTCCATCATGGTGCTATGTTGATGAAACCCGTACTTGCGCAGTTGTATAGATGTATGATATGCTAGCAGTTGAGCACAAAAGTCCAAATATGGAGTAGTGGGGGAGGAGCCAAGGTCGTCACTATTATTTTTCTTCTTCTCTTTTTTTGTTTCTAATAAAAAATGATTTAATTTTTAAAAAAAATATATAATAGAGAAAACAATGTTATTGAAAGTCAAAAAAATTTCATGTTAATATCTTTCAAAGTTTACAATTATAGAGCAAGTTATTGTGCAAATTTTATTTAAATATCAGATAATATTTATCATTAATTAAATGGAAATATGTGGTGTGTAAAAAGTTATTGTAAATTTTAATGTATAAGATCAAAATTAATAAATCAATGTTTTCGCTTTGCAGCACCATCTCCCAAATTCCCTGTTGTTGCCAATGGCCCAATGGGCCTGAGAAATTTGTTTTCTTCAAAGCCCAAAAAGCTCTTCCAAAAATACTTTTTGTTCGGGCCATGCTAAGCCCATATCATTATGAATAGTTTTTGGATTCATATAAGAGTGTAAATTGAGTCGAACCGACTCGATTATAATTCAACTCGAACTATAATTTTTTTTGAATTTAAGTTGAGCTCTATAATTAGCCAAACTTGAGCTTTGATTCATTTGTTGAAAAGCTCACAAGTCAACTCGCAAGCTTTATATATATATATTAAATAATTATCATGTATTAACAAATTTCTTATTTTTAAATATTTTATATATAATATTAAATAATTATTATATATTAATAATTAAATTTTATTATACTGGGCTCAATCTCAAAGTACGGAGCTCGAGCTCGAGCTCGAATTCGAGTTTACTATTTTTTTTGAACTCAACTCATTTACACTCCTAATTATATTTATTTATTATTAGCGAGACTTGCTCAAAAAGTAAAATTATTATAAAATGTATGTAACTGACTATCCATATTCAATTTGATTGGAGTTCGACTAAATTTATAATTAAATTATATTGTATTATAATCCACAAAAAGTTGATAAAAATTAAAATAATCATGAACAATAATGTATCATCATCAAATTCATGCCCTTAATTGCCTAATAATCACTTTCCAAGAATACCTCAAATTAAGCCTGGGTGTCTGAATCGTATTGGAGCCAAATAAAATTGTATGATATCAATTTTTTTTGGTATATCATATGGAAATTTCTTTTTAATACTAATTCACCATAGATATATGCGTCGAATGATGTCAATTTTTTTTTATGATATATCTAATTAATCATGCCCAAGTAAATCATATATTAACATATTTGATGTCATTTTTTTTTATAAATAAATTTGGTGTCTATTTTCGAGTACAAATGTAAAAACACAACTCTAATTTTGTAAAATGATCAAAAAAATAAAAAAAATAAAATACGATTATCCATCAGCTCTATTTTATATAACATAGATGATACATAACAATCATCTATGTTTTATGAGGAAAAATACATAAAATAATCAAAATAGTATGGTCATGTGAAATTATTATTATCCACTTCATATTCGCATTGCCCGAAAATTGAAGAAGGGGTAATTTCGACCTTTCAGCACAATCCACAGCAGGCGCATAACTGGTTCCCTGCAATGCACTGTCGCACAAAACGTACCATGCACGGAAACCCGTTAACGTACGCACTCTGCTCATTTTAGTCGGCAGATACCTCACCTCAACATACGCACTCTTATTTCCTTCTAGTTTTCCTTCTAGTTTTCCTTCTTATCCTTACATTTTCGGAGTCGCCTCCGTCGAACAAAATCTCTGGAGAGAAAAATTCCTGTAAGAATCTCTGCTTTATTTACATAGACATTCATTGTTACGTATTTAGCATGTAGTGATGTGGAGAAAATGAGATTTTAGAGGATTCTAATGAATATCTGCTTGTCTCAATTTGTGTGTGTGTGTTTTGGTTAATTGTTGATTTACCTGAATCTAGTGCGATAGTTTAATAAGAAAAGGGAAAGAGTGCTAATGAATGGCGTTTGTGTTATTGCAATGTGTATCATGCATCATGATTATTTTTCTTGGTGTCGATTTCTTTTAGGTGAACTAATATCTGTGTCTATTGCGATTCGTTGATTGAACTTGGTTAAGGTTTCATGTTTGCATCGCTATCTCATACTCTTTGTGCTTATTTGTGGTTGTGTTTATTCTGATTACTTACAAGTCACTGCCTCGTAATCTTGCTGAATGATGGCCTTGGGAACTTACATTAATATGGACAATGATTTGCCCCATCTTATTGCGATTGATAAGTTATTATCATGGCAGTTTTGGATCCTACATGGAAGAACAGTATTACAGAAATGTGTTGCGGTTTTCTCCACTGGCTATTAATTGGATAGCAAATAATGCTTCTGGTTTACTTGGTGACTGTGATGCAAACCAGCAATATATCATGACTGCGGGGAGTAGTGGGTTCCATCCGGAATGGATGCATTGCCAGCAAACACCTCAAAACTATGTTGAGTTTCTTGCTCAGAGGGGGTTCCCTGAAATCCAGAAACAAATGTCTTACGACATTTCTACACAAGTACCTAGTTCAGGACTAGCAGATCCTTCTCATCTGGTAAGCCTGCAGAACCATCAGTACATAATGCTCAAATACAAAGGAGGACTTCGTGCCTTTGTCAAATTTTGATGAATACTGGAAGTTACGTATTTCTAAATGCAAAATCTTGGTTAGCTTTTTAGTTGTTCTTTCGCTACCTGGTTTGCTGTACTCGTAGACGGCAAAACCAAATCATACATGAGATGTAACTTATGTACTTGGCTTCCAATAGGAAGAATATCTGAGGCTGCATAATGAAGGAAATTTTATTACTGCATTCACTGGCTGGGAATATCAATTTGGTGTTCAGGTCAATTCTGATTGTTGTTTTTATTCTAAAACAAAATAATCATTTGTGCTGCCAACTTGTTTCTTCTTAATTTCACATACAACTGTCCCTGCAGAAACAAGGTTGCAATGAAGACTGTACTCATGCTTTTCAAGCTTATTCAGAGGCTGGTGCTGCTGATTCCAAATACCCTTCTGACACTCGTGGGAAAAGATCAAGAGAGAAATCCTATGCTGCTGATCGTGTATGCTTTAGTCTTTCAATAATTGTGTCCCTTATGATGTTGATTTACATCCAACAAACATGTTAACAATTAAACTGATTAGTCTTTATGTATCCTGTTGCTTAAATGGCACTGTCACCATATATATTATCTCTGAAGATCAGAAAAATTGGCCCACATGTTGCATGCATCAGTTTCTGATTGTCTTTTTCTTTCTTTTAGTGTCGCAGATTGCGAATATCACATTGGCTTGATGCATTACAGGAATTAATACCTCATTCAAAAGAGGTAAGATAGTATATATGTACTTAACAACAAACTCTTTTTTGGTCGTAGCATAGTTTTTCCTTGCTAGAGGTGAAATGTCTCTAAGAGGCTGGAGTCTATCTGAATGTTTGTTTTTATTTCCCCATAATGTTTTCCTTACGGGGAAATAAAACAAGCATAACATTTTCATTTTTCCCAAACACTCAAAATAGTCTCAAAATATTCCAAAATGTCCTTCTTTCATCATTTTTGAAGAAAAACATAATAATACAAAATTACGTTTTCACTCCCATTAAGCAGACAAAAAGTTAGTGATTTGACATCTATAGTATAATTTGTCTCCAACCAAAACAAAACCAAGTATACCATTCCAATTCAAAACAATCTTTAACAAACTTCTAAAATAAAACCAAACATACATCTCATTCCCCCAACACATTCCCCAAAATATTTTCTCCAAAACACCCAAAATAAAACCAAACACTACTTATGTTTCTGTTTTTGGAAAGCAAACCAGTGCTGTTGAATTTAAATAATTTACCAGCCGATGTTGAGTAACTTCTGGATTTTTGGATGGATGTTGAGCTTCGAAATGCAAGGATTGACAGATTTTTTTAACATTAAATTTTCAATTAGACCCATTGATTTTATCATATTTTGTCATGGGATGTCTGCGAGCTGATATGAGTGTACAATATTGGATACATTGTTTTTGTTTGTGGAAACCAATCTGCGAATGATTATCCATGAATGAATTGTTACTGATAGTTCATTAATTTCTGAATCTAGATCCATTCACAAGTTGCGGCTTTGCAGGTTGGTAAAGCGGCTTTGCTGGATGATGTCATTGACCATGTCAAATATTTGCAATATCAAGTGAAAGTAAATTTTTATCTTAATGGTTTCAGTACTTTAGATGTCATTTTTGCTTCAAGTCTCAAACTAGATTGGAGAAATTTTCGTGAACTCTGAAACTTTGATTCCTCAGTACTAGTTTATAGTTGGAGCAAACTGGAATCTCATGTGCCTTGATTCAAGCAAACTCATTTCTTTCCTAATTTTGATATTTTCTAGCACTATTATTATCAAAGTTTGTTTATCTTTTCTCAGCACACTCATTTCTTGCACATTACACCATGTAGGATTTGTGTCAAAGCAGATTGGGAGGCGAATCAACTTCTAATTCTTTTATATTCCTTGAGGTACTAGAAGTTATGCTTAAATAGATTACCAGATTGCTTGGAAGGATGTGAAAACAATTTCATTTATCTAAAATCACTTCCCTTTATGTAATCTGGTATTGACATCTATGTCTTTGATTTTTTCAGGGACATGGACATTATCTTATTCAGGACCACATGCTCAATGGGCCTCTGGAAGAGATGATGGGGAAGTTGATTGATGTTTGTCCTTCAGCAGCTACTGAACTGTTGCAGCGCAGAGGTCTTATAGTGATGCCTATGACTTTGGCAGAAAGATCACATGAACTGATGGAGATGGACATGCAAGGTTGGATTTTAGGCTTTTTTACATCTACATTCTGATTTGTTTTATTTTTCACCAGTCACTTTTTAAGGCAAAGATCTTTTGATATCCATGTATATCACAACCTTGATGACTTCCAGTACATATCTCTATGTGTACGTCATTTGTTCTTATCATGCAAGACAGTCTTCCTTGGACATCTGGTTTTACTCAAATGTGTGCCAATTGATAATCAAACATATCACATTGTTGAGGTGCACACTTTGTTGAGTTATAAGTTGATCACTTCAGTTATCATAGTTCCTGGAATCAACCAATATCTTATGTCTGGATAAGGGGGCATAGAAGAAAAATTCCTGGTAGTGAAGCACCTGATTTAGGTTAAGTTTTTTCTTCGTTTTGCTTCATAGCTCCAAGTAATGAAGCTGTTATCTGAGAAAAGATATTTTAGTGCAGCTACATCAACCAATATTTCAGGGTAACTGCTGGCCTCTTTGAAAGGCTTGGTGCATAGTTGACGTATGCAAAAACATCAGATTGGATAAGAGGGAAAAAGATGTACCATAAATGAAAATGGAATGGTATGAACTTTCACCTAAAACTTGCATAAATGTGCTACAGTACTAGTTTTGCAAAAGTAGGTACAAGACAAGATAAAGATCATAGCTCCATAGCTTTGTTGAGTAAACGTTATGTACGTAAAATGTAATTAAGGTCAACTAGTCTGAAGTGTAGAAATCATGATTATAGGCAATGAAAATTTGGGTCCTTGTGTAATTCAGACATCATGCAAACTTGAGCTCAGATGAATTATGAATAGCCAGTGTCTTTTTATATCGGAAATGGAAATAGGTATCTCTATATCCTGGATTATTCTTGCAGCATTCCGGTGTTTGTATTTGAAAGAAAATGTGGGTGAAGAGAATTTTTTTTACCTCAATTGTTATTCTTTGCTGAAGGACAAGCTGATCTCCATTCTTCTCTTATGCATTAAGTTCACATATGGTTGAAATCTCATGTGTTATTAAGTACATTTTACTTGCCATCTTAGTTTCCTTCTTCATCCTCCTATCAATTTCTTTCCTCATTTTCTGTCTCCACCATTTACACATTCATGATATCCACTTGTCTTCATAGAAACACATCTATGCAAGCTCTCTCAAAATCTAATGAATCAGCTATTAAGCATTTCGCCATCTCTTAGCATCCTCTTGAAAATGTGAGAGTGAGAGTAAATGTGATGAAATTGGTGGTTTAAGCATTGTGCTAGATAGCTTGTGTAAAAAAATTGGTGGTTTAACAGATTGATGAAATTTGACACAAAATCTTTCTTAAACTGGTGTAAATGTGATTGGACTGAACGTCTTGAAGATTTATTTCAAAACCTTGGTACTTGTGTGATTCTGTGAAGATTTATATTTACTTCAAGCTTGAGACCTGTGGTTTTAGTGTGTATCAATGACAATAATTAAGCATGTTTTTTATTGAGGTCAGATGTTTGCTGCTCTTTATTTTCTCTGCTTACAAGGGTTTACAGTGGACTTCTTTGGTCCAGAGTATTTGATTCGCTGATGCTTACATTTGGTTGCTTCGTCTAACTGACGACTGTTGTCGAACACATGAAACAATAGACAATCTAAGCAGCATCCTTCTGACCTTCTGAATATCAGTGGCCTAAGAACAAATACCTAAAAATGAGTAAAGGCAGAGAGATAATCTAATATCCTTCCACAATTAAAAGCTGGGCCTGAACAACCTTTCCTGACCAACTTTCTGCCTGCATTGACAAAGATCAAGTGAGTTGATGGTGGCTGGCATCTTTGGATGCCACAAGAGCAACAAGAACCATTTGGTCTTTATGCAACAACAGGTCAAGTAACCATGTGTGGCCCTGAGCACTAAGCTAGATGGCTGGTAATGGTTATCTAGGAATCAGTCAACTTGTTGTGCGTCTTAAACAGGACCAAAACAAGAGGGAAGTTGATAGTAATTATTTAACACAAGCCTTTAGTTCCCAGCACCGATGGCTGTAATTTTGTTTGTAATATGTTATATTGTGCAATATGTTTGTTTTAAATTATGACTTCTTTCCGGGTGGGTTGGGAGGACTTCTTGGCATTCTCATTAGTGTAAGCCAAAATATTATCGTGATAATCTAATCACCCCATAAGATAGTATGGCTACTATTCCTTGTGGATTCGCTTGAATTGTGATGATATGCTATAGTCCAAGGCATTTCTGCTGAGCTGTGTTCTAGAGAATTGATGGGATGGTTTTAGGATAACGGTAGCTTTTATTCATATAAAGATTTCAAGAGACTTCTAACTGATTTTCCTTTTGGGTATGCATGCAGAAAAAGGCGCATTTTTCTAATCTCCAAGTGATCATCAAAAATATGGTTCGACGTAATTTTTGGGATATGTATAATGGATGTGATGGTAGTGCATAGATTGGCAACTGATGTGACATCACCCATCTCATGAGTGGATTTATGGAGGTAAATGAAGTGGCTTTGTTTGACGGTTGGGTTTGATACTGGGATGCCTGTTGATGTTAATGAGCTGGAGCTCTATGATTAGAATTCAAATTAGTGTTGATTTTTCACAAACTCCAGTCAAGGCGAACATCATACCTTCCCCAAAAACTTCGCTACTGTTTAACTTATGCATATTTTACATTGAGATTCTCTAACGTAATTTACTTTTTGTGAGTCGATGTGTCTCCATTAACATACATACTAGAGTTATTAGCAGTGATTGCAAAGATGTTCTAGTGATTAGATGAAATTAAATCGAACATTGATCGATCAAGTTGACTGTCATCGTGTCATTTGTTACGCAGGCATGAAAAACAACAGTAAATCTTCCATTCAGTATAGTTTTGTTTTCTTTGAAAATGTTCAGATTATAATCATAAGAGGGCAAAATTTTGGTGTGCCATAAATGATCATGGATGATGTAAGCATGCAGAAACTTGGAATAAGATTCATTGACGTGATGGGTAAACTATACAAAAAGAGGAAGGCTTTCTAATGAGCTTGTGCTAAACGCACGCCTGAAGATTGTCCAACACATTTTGTCTTTTCCCTATCATATCTTGGCCTGGCTTTCAAGATCTATCCAACTTGTTATTGATTTGTAATTCTCCATTGGTAAGTAATTACGTTAGTATAGCATTTAGCTTAAGATTCCTACTGGGACCACGGAATTATAATGTTAGCATTATAAATTTTAGAAATCTTCTTCACATACTTGGAAACTTGTTTGATTTCTGCACCATATTTCTTTTATGCACTTGGATAATTTGCATTAAAGTTTGGAGAAAATATCATGCCTACAAATATTTTTGAATTGTGGGAATTAGCTCATTCTAGTTTATGATGCTAGGGGCCTGTTTGGTTGTAAATTGTGGCATTTTGCCAAAAATTTTTGGCAAAATGATTTTTGGGATGTGAGATTAGGAAATATAATGATTGTTTATTTGTATTTTGGAAGATAGGTAGAGAATAAATTGAGAAAATTTTTTTGTTTGTTTGTGTTTTGTCGGGGGGGGGGGGG
>JACGDI010005281.1:419021-433614 GCA_014898725.1 Jacaranda copaia | reverse complement strand
AAAGGGGTTGTGGAAATAAAACCAAACAAGCTGTTAGCTTTTAGAGGTGTCTGTGCAAGGATTTACATATCTGGATGTGCCCATGAATTTATTCACTTCCATATCTGCTTTTCATGTGCACCAGTTCCCATGCATACTTGGAGATAAAAGTACAAATAACCTTGTATGGTAAATACCTTATTATGCAGGGAAGCTATTGGAAAAATCCTTGCACGGGGTCATAGTCGCATTCCTGTCTATTCAGGAAACCCGAAGAACATTATTGGACTGCTACTGGTCTGTATAAAGTTCCTAAATGTCAAACATGTATCCAAATTAGCTTGCATTAGCATCTGTCCAATTTATTCTTACAAATTCTCTCTTTCTCGTCATGTAGGTGAAAAGTCTTCTCACCGTAAGGGCTGAAACAGAGACTCCAGTTAGCGCTGTTTCAATCCGAAGAATGCCTAGGTATGTTCATCTTTCTAATATTTATTTATTTTTTATATAAACTGTGTGATATTGATTATACAACTATGTACTTAATCCATCATGTTACAGGGTACCAGCAGATATGCCGTTATATGATATTCTCAATGAGTTTCAGAAGGGAAGCAGTCACATGGCAGCCGTAGTTAAGGTGAGAGAGAAAGAGAAAAAACTTATTTCTTCCAATGGTCCTGTGATGGATGGAGAAAAAACTTTTACCAATAAGGATTCACAATTGACGAGCCCATTGCTGGACAAACGCAACGGGCAACCTAATAGTGTCGTAATCAACGTTGAGAAGTCTCAGCAAAATGGTTTTGTGACAAAAAGTTGGAACCATGTAGCCGAGGATATTGAAGACGGAGAAGTTATTGGCATAATCACCTTGGAAGATGTATTTGAAGAACTCCTGCAAGTAATCTTCATCATTTTTAACATTTTCCATGAAGTTTTCCGTGCGGACTCCTAAATATCATTCGCCCTTTTTCCACTTCATGTTTCTGAACATGCTGATCTTTTGATACAGGAGGAAATTGTTGATGAGACAGATGTATATGTTGATGTACATAAAAGGTGCTGAGAATTCCCCTTTGATTTTCCTGAGCATGTTTTTCTGTCAACCACCTTGTATTAATGTCTTAGAAGGGCTTTTTAACAGATTTCACTATTGCAGGATACGAGTAGCTGCCGCCGCTGCAGCTTCATCCGTTGCTCGAGCACCTTCAAATCGTAGGTTAACCGGTCAAAAGCCATCAGCTGTACGTTTGGCGACTCTTCTTTGTGATCTTCCTCTATTTGTCCTGCAACATTATTTCGCTTGCAATTAAGGATGGTAATCGTATCGTGTTTTGGTTCTTTCTTATTGGATTGAGGTAGAAATATGATAAAGTTCTGCTCAACTCGAGAAGCAATCAATCCAAATCCAATCTGAAAGTTTTGGTACCAATCCCTGTTGACACGAAACAAATTAGGTCAACCCATCAGCAGCCCAAACACGAAAACAAAACAGATCAACCCTATCCATTAACCCATGAACGACTCACAACCCAACCCATTTCAACTTATTATTTTCATTAATAATTCTTTACAAGTTGTAGTTGCCTTGTTTGATGAGTTTTCTACATATTTTGCAAGAGTGTGAGTTACTCACTCTGCCCTACTATCTTGCTAACATCTTTTTGGGATGTTCCCAGGGAGGCTCAAGTAAGCATGGAACAACTACAAAGAGGTTGCAGGAAGATGATGCAAATCTCATGAGATAATGATACCGGTCATCAGGAGGATCATCTCTGTTGTCTTGACTGTGATGAGTTGGCTATGTGCATAGTTTTTTGTTCCGTAATCTGTGTAGCTTTCCACGGTGAGCTAGTAATGTTACTAGTTGTTTTATGTGCAGTTGGAGTTGTAACATCAAGTCCCAGATAAGTGTCTCTAATGGTAGCTTGGGACTTGGGACCATCAGTTGATTCAGATTTTCTTTTACTATAGTTAGTTTGTCTAATAACATGAAACTGTATCTACTAGGGTAGGCGTGGAGTAAGGATGTTTAGTTGGTATGAACAGTTGTCCTTCATATAAATATTATATTATATATATACATATATACTTGAGATTTAAAATTTTATATTTTAAAAATAATAAAATGATCTTTCATGTTCTCTGAAATATTCAGTTTCATCCCATAAAATAAAAAAATTGGATTTGTTGCAAGGGAGTTCATTGTTGATACCAATGTGTGGGCCCTTTTTCAAATTTTTATTAAGATGCCTATCCTTTTGTTCAAATTTTGTTCAATTATTTGCAGTTCAAGTAGCATTTGTCTCTTTTAGTAAGTAGGAGGACTTGTATTCGACTTGTAATGAACATGTTGTGAACTTAATGTGTTTTGTGTATAGTTAATTTTTTTATTATTTGACTTGAGAATATAAATTTATTTGATTTGAGAATACGAATGTTTTATTTTGTTGAAAGTATAATATTTTATCATTTATAATACTTTTTCTTAAAAAAAAATTCAAATTTTCCTTCTATTAACTTTAAAAAATTTTGACTTTGAAATCCGTACATTTTGAATTAATAAAACATAAATGTTAAAGAATGAATTATGATGTATCAAATTTTACATATAAAATGATTATTTTTAGTTATCCTAAACTTTTGACATTTCAGTTTAATTGCTTGAGCCATAAGTAATTGACCAATATTCTTATATCTACAATAATTGTCGTAGTTGAAGAAAGTTTTTATTGATTTAACATCATAGTCGAGTGACCAAAAATATTTTTTTTGTCTAGTAATTTATAATCTAGTAATATTAGTCTCCTATATTATATGAGAAATTTTATATTTAATTTGAAATTGGTGCATTGCGCACCTTAAGTATATTATTTATAATTTATATTTTAATTTATTTAATTTAAAATAAAATAATAAAACAAATCTTCATTTGGAATGTTTTTTTAAACGGAAAAAAAAGAGGAGGTTTCCTTTTTACCTAATTCTTATGGCATATTGAAGTTTGATTGACATTGACTCCCCAATTAAAAAAATGCAACCAATTTCCTGTTAGACCTAATTACCCTTCACAAATCGCCCATATTGTCGAAAATACCCAATTTCTTAGCGCCATGGATCTCCCTCGTTGACTTCTAGCGAGCCTGGGTCTCCGTAATCGCAGCCTTTTATTCTCAGTGCTTATGAATATTGTACATCTGAGTCAACGATTACCTTTGTTAATGAACGTACAATCCAGCACAGCGGGACGCCAGGTGAAAGGATCACTATGTATAAATACGTACTCTTTTGTTCATTTGTTTTAACGTTTGACGTATACATACATATGTATAATCGAACAGAATATTTTAGCGCACGAATGACAGATTCGCTCTGAAGGATTTTCTGCGCAATTTTAGGAAAAATTCACCGCCTCTTCGTTCATCTCTCTGGGTTTTTCCTTTTTTCTTTTCATTTTTGTTTCTCGCCTAGACATCCGCGTTGTAATATGAACTCAACTTTCACATACTGATCAAGAAAAGGTACTAGATTTAAGTAAGTTTCTATTTTTTACTATTCTATTTGTTTTCTTTCTTTCTTTTTTCGATTTTGAATGTTGCAAGAAGGCGAAAGGTCGGAAGATTTGTTTTGCTGTCATTATTAGAAATTTGTTAAAATTTTTTGGTTCAATTTTGTTATTGTTCCTTAATGAGAAGTTGATGCGCGTTAGGGGTTGGGGTTTTTGAAGTTGAAGCGTGTTATTTGAACATTCTGTGCATTTGTGTTTCAATTTGATTGCATGTTTTATCGTGTTGATGAATGAATGAATGAATTTGAATGAATTTCAAGAAATTCAGTATGATCGTCTAAAATGCAAGTTTTGTTATCTGCAGAGTTGATTTTGTGGGTTTAGATATGGGGTTCAATGAAGTGTATAAGTTACTGATGGAGATTTTCCCACAGGTAATTTCACGCATTCAGCTTTTGAATTGTTGTTGGTAGTATGTTCATTAATTTTGGTAATTGATAATATTGGCTGCTTCTCAGGGGTGTACCCTGTATGGGAAAATTTGAATTATATATGGAGTGTAGATGCAGATAAGCAAATCTTTTTCAGTTAACATTTTTGGATCATGAAGATTGGATGAGATTGACTTTTATAACCCAGAGCCACTATCAGTGATTCCAAATGCTGAAAATATTTGCTATATTATGTGAATCTTTCCATGCTGTTGTGATTTTCTCATTTCTGAAGTTGAGTAGATTACCAGTAGTTTGTTTCTTCCATCCTTTCGTGTTGATAGATTGATGCTCGAGCACTTAGAGCTGTTGCTATTGAGCATAGTAAGGATGTTGATGCAGCTATAGGGGCAGTCCTTGATGATATCATCCCATTCTTTATGGAAAGGTCTGAACCAAGAAGGACTCAGAGCAATTCTGTGGCTGAATCATCTCAGGGTAACTGTTTTAATTGCTTAAATTTGTTTGGCTGTTTACATGATCTCGTGCAGAATGTTGAGTTTGATACGTAGTTTTTACTATCTAAGGAGTTAAATTGTCCTATTGTTAACACAACTCAATTCTAGCAGCTCTTGTAGGTGGAATTGTTGGAACTCAAATTGAGGATGGCCCATCTCTGAACACAGTGACCTCAGCTGAAGTACAAAATGGTTATAATGTCAATAGTGGAAATGAGCAATTTTGTCATGATTCTGAGGATGGGCACAATGAACCCTTCTATGATGCATATGAAAGTCCCAATGAAGGAGAGGATAATACTGCTGAATTGACATTGTCAGTTAAAACTCATGAGGATAGGATCAAATTAAGTGCTGTCGTGTGCTCTCGTGGTGAACCTCTTGTGTTGATAGATAAAAATGGTGTAGATACTCTTCAAATTGAAGCATCGGGGGACCCTGAAACAGTGGAAACAATTTCTGGCAATGAATGCCCAGAAAGCAACATCAGAATTTCATCTGATAGTATCCCTCAGTATACGCTGGGAATGCTGCAAGATGTGGATATAGGTGTCAATCAAAAGATCAATCTCATTCAGGAAACAAAAGACATTGCTGGCCACTTAGAGACTGATTTTGGCATGGCTGACAATGAAGAGAATGATCGGGAACAGTCTTGTGCCCATGGCAGCAATCTTGTGGATGGGACTCGTTCATCACCTGCTCATGATGCAACCTTAAGTTCTTTAGAAAGCAGTTCCCAGTCGGTAGAGGTTCTTGTGGATGGGACTCCTTCGTTGACTGCTCATGATGCAACCTTTAGTTCTTTAGAAAGCAGTTCCCAGTTGGTAGAAGTGCCTGACATGCATGACTGTGATCTAGAGAAATTAGAATTGAATTTGTCAACTGATACTGCTTCCAAGACAGAAGCTATGAGCAGTGTTGTTGACACTGAAGATCAGTCTGCCTTGAATGCCTCCATGTCCCAATCTAGTCAAATCCGTATAATTGATGTTCTTGATGAAATTATTGCAGATGCAAGAAATCACAAGGTATCATTAGTATCAAGCTCTTACTCTTTACCTATCGTCTATCATGGGATGTGCTTTAGGAACCTGATGTAGCTCGTAAACTGTTTCTGAAATGGTTCTTTCTTTCCTCAAATTCCAGTTTAACCTAAAACCAAATGCATAGCTGGTAACCGGTGTCTCATTTGTTCTTTTATTTGTTAGTATTAATTTGATGTTTAGATGTCTATTGCCAACTTTTTCTAAGAATTTGCTGGTCATTTTGATGATATTTGGATCTCACTGACTACCAATTTTCCTGGACGATAGGGTTCACCAAAGTATTTCTCTTCCAGTTGAGGCACTGTGGAAATCAACAAAAATGAAATTTTGGGGTTGAAACTTTGTATGCTTGCTTTTTGGTAATACATCTGATAGGTATGGGATGTTGCAGAAAACATTGTTCTCGACAATGGAATCTGTAATGAGCTTGATGAAACAAGTGGAACTTAAAGAGCAAGCTGTAGAACAAGAAAAACAGGAAGCTGCAGAAGGGGGTACAGATATACTGAATAAGGTTGAAGAGCTTAAACGAATGCTGCAATATGCGAAGGAGGCAAATAACATGGTTTGTATTCCTCATCCAGATAGTACAGCATCACTTTAAATGATTTAAAGCATTCTGTTGTTTGGCAAAAGAACATGTGCGTCGCATAAATTTTCTGTTTCCTTCTCAGCATGCTGGGGAAGTGTACGGTGAAAAGGCCATCCTGGCAACTGAGTTGAGAGAGCTTCAGTCTCGCATGCTTTCTCTGTCGGATGAAAGGGACAAATCTCTTGGAATTCTTGATGAGGTGGCTTAAAATACACCCATTTCTGTTCAAACATGACTAATATATAATAACTTGCACAAAGTATATGTTACACATAGAAGTTGAACATCAATTGGGCAGGGCATGTGTTATCTGAGAATATCATATTTTGATTTGTGGAATGTTCTGTGTTTGATGTATTAGTTCTTCATATTTGAAAGGGGTCACTTTCCTCTGATATTTTTGTTCTTCTCTTACTGCTTTCTTCTTACTTTTTGATTGTAACGTTGCAAATAAAGAAAATAGAGAAATGCAGACGTGGATGAAAGAAATGGAAACTTTTTGTAGATTTTTTCCCCTGAAGAGGTTGGTTCAATAGTATTTGCTCTCATCCATTTTCAGTAACTGAATATTGTTATTGTTTTTGTCTTATTAAAAGGAATTTTTATACATTATTAATGCACAGGTTTCACATGATCCTTGTCATTTTCTGAAATACAACACATCAGCTAAATTTTTTATGGATGGTGTACTTCCTGAATGCCTCTTAGACATAAAGCTTTTCATAAACCATTTTTTTTCTTTTTCTTTTTCTTTTCTTGTTTAGTTTGAAAATAGAACACTATCTGACAATTGCATAAGGATCTTCACCAATGTCTCCTTTAATGTCGTCTCGATCATATTTTAGGTCCATGGATCTTTTTTAATCGAATCCCAATGTGCATGTGAGTGTGAAATATTGGTCTCATCCAAAGTATAAGCTGGCAGGATCAGCCACTTCAGTATGTGGTATTCCTTATGTGTTTGTTTGTCTGTTTAATCACATAAAAGATTACTCAACCACTCTAGGTTGTTATTTATCATAGCGCTTTCTCATTTTCTTTAGCATTTTCCTCAGATGCGTCAAACTTTAGAGTTGCGATTAGCTGCTGCTGAGAATGAAATAAAGTCTGCAGAGGAAGAAAAACTAGAAAAGGAAAATTCTGCAGGGAAATCACTTGCTGAACAAGAATTAATTATGGAAAAAGTGGTGCAGGAGTCAAAGATCCTGAAACAACAGGCAGAAGATAATGCAAAGGTAGTGACTCCTTTCGCTAAATAGTTTCAGTTCCCCTTCATGTCGAACCATTTAACAAGGAAAAAATTTAATAATTAGATTCTATATCTGTGTTGCTTAACTCCTAACTTGCCCCTTCCTATTTGCGTGTTAAAACATTATCGGTCTACTAATTATTGCGTCACCATTGTGTTGCAGTTGCAGGAATTTCTTTTGGATCGTGGTCGTGTTGTAGATATGTTACAGTAAGTTCCAGGATATGTTTTTATTGTTAATTTTCCTTCTAGAGTTAATTTTGCTTTGTGGACCAATATCATTTTCTTTCTGAAATTGCATAATACATGCTGGTGGATCTTATGTGAGTATCTAGTTAGCTATTCTTGCATGTCCAAACTACCATTCAATTATGTCAAAGGTTTGTAATGTAGTACATACAAATTTTACCACAATTTGTGAAGAAATACCTTTAGATAAAATAAAATGCAAAAGTCTTCACTTTTTTAGCTTTTCTTTCTCCGGCTCAGACATGTCCAAACTCACAATGTACATACAATTTTTACCACAATTTGGGAAGAAGTACCTTTAAATAAAATAAAGCACTGAGGCATAGGACAATAGACTTCATCTTTTTTGTGTAGACATGTCCAAACTCAAGTTTTTGTCTTCATCTGTTATATTCTCTTTCTAAATGTGGTTGCTGTGGATTTTGTGCTCTTAACCAATGCACACCAGTTCTATAGCAATTTGTTTTAATCTGGCATCAACATCCATATGGGTTTGGCCATAGCCTATGAACATTTTGCATGTAGTCACTTTTATTTTACTAAGTTATCGACATGTGCATCTAAAATTTCTTCTTTTATTTCACGCGTGAATAGTTCAAGATTATGCAAGCTGACAAGCATCTCCTTTTTCTCTTTTTGCTGCTGCCTCTTCTGCCAGAGGAGAAATAGCTGTTATATGCCAGGATGTGAGGCTACTAAAAGAGAAATTCGATGAGCGCGTTTCACTTAGCAAATCACTTTCTTCCAGCCAGACCAGCTTCATCTTAGCTTCTTCCAACTCATCATTGAGAAGCCCGATTCGAGTTCAAATGGAACCAGTGCCTGTAGAAGATGATTTTTTGGAGACTCAAAAGAAGATAGACCATAAACAGATCTCAGAAGAGGAAACCGCCGGTGATGATCGCAAGGCACTTCTAGATGATGGATGGGATATTTTTGACAAAAGTGAAATCAATGCATGAGTACACATTCAAAGCATGGGCTAAAAGAGAACTTGAAGTCCAGTCTCATTCCGTCTCTTCTACCACTCAGTGATCTGAATTCCAGAATTTGTTCTATCTAAATTCTGTGGAGCTAAGTTGTTGATTTACTACTCGATTGGAAATCTATCGACCTTAGAGGGCATTTGTGGGGTGGGGGTGGGGTTTCAGAATTATCAATGTACAATCAGTTACATTTGCTATAACTTCTTCATCTGAGGAAGGCTATATTTGAAATTGAGTTTTCAACAAGCAAAATGTTTGTTGCTTTTATTTTCAATGATAAGAATGAGCCGGTGTGATCAAATCCACCTAAATGAGTAATTCATGTTGCTTTTGTCTTGTTTGAAGTTCTGAAAGGAATCATTTATGCTTGTTATTCATTGCTCATTTGTTTCTGGAAGTTCGCAATGAACCCTTCAGGGCAGTTTTATAAGGGATATGTATAAAATCTATGTTGCAAATCAAGCACCATTGCTGCTGATTCTGCGTAGAATCTATTGATAAGCTTGCCTCTCTCCAAGGTATCTAGTCTTCCTAGAAAACTTTATTTTGATTGTACCACACTATGTATCATTTGGTAACACCGGCAAAATTCTACTACGTTTGATTCAAATCGAATTTCAGGTGGAGAACAAGGCACTAGTTCCATTCTTATTCTTTATCTTGATTACTATTTTATCTTTCATTTTATATCTGATATGTATATGAAATACAAATTAAAATAGATGATCTAAAATGCTAAATGATGACTCTTCACCATCACCATTAAGGGGCACTTTAGTGTTTCTGGGGCCACAATTTTGTAGTAGAACAGCTTAATGAAAGCTTTAAAACAGAATAAAATTGTACTTCACTGAACTCCTGGAATTAAATCATGGGAACTTTCTTTTCATTCATATCTGTTCAACAAAACCAGCTGTACTCTACTTTCTAGCAAAAACAAGCTTGGTTTCTTTGATCCCTGTCCTAAACTATACACATCAAGATTACAAGATCACCCCTCTAAATGTCAAAACAAATAAAATAAAAACAAACTAAGAACTGTGTATATCAGCAGCAACTGATCTTCTAAGTCTACTGTATACTTGCTGTAGAAACTACTCTGTATAATACATCAGCAGCAGCAAGAATTCTCAGTCATGCCAGCACAGAAGTAGCACGGTACATCTCCATATGATGTAAAGACGAGCCTTCTGCTCTCTAATCTGCTTCGAACAACGTTGGACAGACCTTTGTTTCAAACTTCTGACAGGAAAAACTGAACTTGCAGCCATGTTTTTGCTAAATTGGCTTGTTTCTTGTGAGAACTTGGGAAATTCTTGAAATTTTGAAGTGGGTATGAACTGCTGAGACATTTATGGGATTATATAGTGTAAGGGGAGGGAGAGGAGATATGGAAATAGGAATTTGTGGTGCATGGGCATTGGTGGCCCTGTTGTAGGGTAATGGGGTTTGGGTTCATTGGAAAAACATTAAGATGACAAAGCAAAACTTGGAGAATTGTCTCCTTGCCTACCCTACTGGAAAAGGACTCATTATCAACTTCCACTTGTTGAGGGACATATTGTTCCCCTCTACATGCCCTGAGATAAGGTACTTTGTGTCAATGTGTAATGTAGTTTTTATTTGAATTACAAGAGACTTGCTTTTGGTGAAATTTTATATTGATTTATTAAGACCTTTGTATGAAATTAGCAAGAAGAGAACTTGACTTGCAATTATATATATATATATATATATTTCTTTTTTAAAATGTGGATCTAGTTCATTCTCAATTATTCTGAATAGGAATCTGACTCACAATCAATCTATTTGTAAGAATAAAAACTTACCACCAAGCTACTCATTTGGTTCTAGATCAGTTTTGCCTCGAAGGCCTCCTCTAGATTTTGTATTGAGAGTAATAGTAATGGGTCCCTAATTCGAGAACGCGCTTATTTGAAGAAATTGCTCGAATAAAAGATTGATTAGATATTCCCTTTTTCACCTGCTTTAAATATATTTATAATAATTGAATTAGGGTTTAGGCACAAGCTTAAATTAACACTATAGATATTATATACGTATTCTCATGTGTAAGGGTCCATTATATTAAGGTGCACTTTCTTAATAATAAATTTACCAATATGTCTATTTTTGTCACATCACCATTCATTTCTCAATTGTAATTATACTTGTTATGTGATTGATTAAATTTGACAGAATCAATGGATCTAAAATAAAATTTTCCCATTTCCTCAATTAATTCTAGAAGTATTTTGATGAATTCTAATGGCTAATGCTATAGAGAATAATTGAAAAGTTCAATCAAGGAGATAAAGCGAGACGAGGCTGATAATGAGTTCCTCAAATTTATATAAAACTATATTATATACGTATGTTTTATTAATATCTAAAAGTTTTGTCTCTTAAAAGCCAAAAAACCCCCAAGCACAATTTTAATTTTTGTCACAAGTAGGCATTCAATCAACAAATCATAGGGAATGTAGGGTTATATTTTTCCAAAGCAAAATTGTTTTATGGAAACATAATCAAATATATCATCATTTTTCTTTTAAAACATTGAATTTTTTTTCTTCTCAAAATACCCTCTCCTATTCTTCACCATCCCCAAAATTTTTTCCTTGTGTCAATATATACATTCATATATTACATATATATTGTATATATTTTATTATTGTTTTAATAATTAAAAAATTGTTCAATTCCGCTTTCACCTCGAAAACCCAACAAAAAATATTAATTTAACTGCTACAGTAAAAAATGTCTCCCTCAAAATATAAACAAATATGTCAGAACTCTTCAAAACTAATTTTTAACTATTTCCCAAAATATAACTAAAAATTTATTACATTTCTCAACACAACTCATATTCTCCAATATCACTTTCAATACTCATTCTTCAAAAACACATATTAGAATCACACAAAAAACATAACCAAACATTGCCGCAATAGTTTTTTTAATTATTCTTTTTCCAATTCACAATATTAGAATCACACAAAAAATACAACCAAACATTGCCACAATAGTTTTTTTGATTATTCTTTTTCCAATTCACGATATAATATATTATGAATGGGGAACAAGAAGGGGCAAAAAGACAACAGTTGACGGTAGATTTTTAAGAAATATAAGACAAGCATGATACTGTATGACTATATTGCCTAGACAACATACGACATCAATTTCTATAAGAGGTTAGAGTGTACAAAGATAAGGAGACTACTTATACTTAGTTGGAGTTTAATATGGAAATAATTGACCATGATAGGCTATAATTATATGTACATTATAACATATGTTCCTTGTCCCAATGCCTATTTTATACTTGTAGCTTTTGGGTTCATGCAACTAGGCCGGTTAGGTACTAGACAATGTGAATGAATTCAATGGAAAATACTATTCGTGCTTACATGAGTTCTTGAGTAGTTATGACCTCCAACGACGAGGTTGAAAATTTAATTTTACAAGTATCTATGTTCATATATCTTTGACAAATTGGGTGTTGTTATTATCGTTTATGTTTAGGTTTTTATTAGAGATTGTTCCATATTGTTGCCGAGATAAATTTATTTAGGTTTATCGGGTTGGGTCAATGAGAACTTTACATGAACTAATAAGATGAATTTGAAAAGTATTAAGGTGGCTAATGTAATACAGTGAAACACCTTGAAAGTTCAGATAACGAGAATCGTGGGATTTTAAAGATAGTTTTAGAATACTTATAACAATAGAAAATATTTCTTTTGTCATTTTGTGGTTGAAAATATTTATAATGAAGTGATGATGTGAACTTATATTGTCCAGTCCAACCTACACAAAATACAATAACGTCAATATCCTTAGCGTAGATCCTCACTAGAAATATTAATTACTTGAAAATTTGATTTCGAAGTTATAAATAAAATTAAAGAGAAAGTATAAAAAAAACGGCAAGAGTGATGTTGATGTTCTTTTTTTCAATGTATTTCAAATAATCAATCACATCAATGGCGCCTATTTACATAGACGAAAATGAATTATTGATCCTCTACTATAAGATTCATACTCTTGTGAAGGACGAATCTTCATGAATTTTTTAAATCCGACTCCCAATTACAATACGAAATATAATGAGTTTTTAATACCACATATCAGTCCTAAAAATTCGAATCCAATTATTCCCAGTCCCAACTACATCGTACTATATCAAAAAATTAAACAAATAAATTTTCCATCCTATATATTTGTCTAATCATGAATTCATCACCTATCATGAAAAATATTATCAGACAACAATATTCTAACCACTAACTCCGAAACGGGCCATAGCCCACGAATTGACAAGGAACTATCAATTTTAATGCAATTAACACGGCGTCGTCACGTGCAACTAAAGTATTAATCGAACTCAAATTCTTCTTCCCGACAAGCCGGCCACTCATCATTGCCGGCCCTTCACCGCCACCGCCACCACCACATCCCCCCACCCCCCACCACAAAAAAAAAATAATTTTTTAAAAATATAATTAATGGCGACTTGACATGGGCCTAAATTGTGACCCATTTGGTGGACACATTTTTGGCATTGACCCAAGATTTGGGCTAATACGAGTACGACGTCTTACTTGGGCTGTGGGCCTATGGGGGTAATGGGCCCACTCCCATGTGCTACCCGATGTCCATATGTTGTAATAAAGTGAAGCACATGAAGGCTCCTAACCTTATCTCTTTATCTGATTGTCATTTCACCAATAGTGTGTGTAAGATGTGTCCAAGATAATTTTTTCCTTTTTTTTTTTTTAAATTTATGTAATATATTATAATTGTTTGATTTTTTTTTTCATACCTATTTTTGGGTTCATAGTATTTGAATTTAATGTATACTTTAGGTGAAACATATAATTTAAAAATTAGCTGATAGTTATTTCTTGATTTTTCTATCGAAATAATTTTAATTTATTAAATCGCGTGCTTTTATTTTTTTAAATATTACACATAGTCGCCAAGAATTTTTCATGGTGGGTTGAGTATTAACAACCATCACTACAATTTTGAGAATACTATTTATAATGGGGGTGGTAAAATCTCTTAACATGCAACAAGTTTGAAGGACCAAAATCCCTTTCACTTATTTATTGACCAACACATTTTGACCCACAAGCAAAATTCTCATCCCTTTCCCCCTTTGGATGAGTATGAATTAAGAAAGGCAACTACTATAATCTATATAGTAGTTTTTAGAACAATGCATAAATATTCTTGTTGTAACCCAATTTAATCCATAGTATAAGTGGATAATTAAATAAAATAATGTATGTATAAGTGGATAATTAATTAAATTTAGTGTAGCCTTACAAAAGCCTAAAGTAGGTGAAGAGAAATATGGAACACTAATATATGTAAAACCTCATGCACCACATATTAACTACAAGTACAAAATCCATATGTGGTCATGGTAAACTCTAGTGGAAAGTGGAAATGAAAAAAGTTTGGTAGGGTATAATTCCAAGGACAAGAAATCCTAAGATGTGTGCTTATTATTGTATAGATCTAACTGCCATATACGAAATTGATCGTAATTTTAAAAAAAATAAAAATAATTCATTAAAATGCACATATCCGAATATGAGTACTCACTCCTCAATTCAAGTGGCTACTAATGCACAGACTTATTTTTTTTTAATAAAAAACGAAAAACATATTGAATATCGTTTAATAGTTGAAAATTTCTTTATTATTTGAATAAATCTCCAACTTTACTAGTATTTTTTTATGAAAGATAAACGTGAGTAAAAAAAAAAAAAAGTATTTGTTTACTAGGGTTGTTAAGTGTTAATAAATCGAATCGAACCGAATATTTGAAAATTTGAATTTGATTCGATTTATTTTACTCGTATTCATATTCGTATTCGAATCAACTCAAATCCTAAAGTGGGCTCGAATTTGATTCTAGTAACTATTTAATATATTCAGATTCGATTCCAATATTCGATTAACTAAATTTTTTAGTTGAATTTTGAATTATTTATTGATTTTTTTACCTTTTA
>JACGDI010005281.1:401985-417346 GCA_014898725.1 Jacaranda copaia | reverse complement strand
AGATAACTCTGCAAAATCAATTGGAAATCAAATTGGGACAGGATTGCTTAACAAGAAGTTAAGGCTGCCACTTGAGCAACCATATAAAGAGCCACATATTATAGACATATTTATGGAACCATAGACCAACTAACTACCACATTACCTGCTCCACTCAAGGAGATAAGTGGACATCATTTTCTGTAGGTCACCAATTTTTAAAGAGAGAAAAAATCTCTAAGTATAAGAAAGTAGAAATACTTCATAGAGCAATGGCAGGCATTAAAAAATTGCAACTCAACATTCAATTACAGTAACTTCTCTACTGTCCATGTAGGTTAGGCTACACAAGTTTTGGAATTCCACTCTCCTTGTAATACCTACTGCAAGATGTGAACATGCAGTTCAGTTAATCCGACCCACTTAAGTACTCTACTCAAGTGGAGTTATGAGTCAGCCAATAGCTCACAAATCCACTAGGTGAATAGCCGAGTTGAGAGCACAAAATTTCCACAAGCGTGTCTTTTAAGAACGCTCGTTGACAATGAAATCTACACCCATTACCAGCCATTTCCATCAATAATATATTTAATAAGCAAAAAAGTGCATTCATCATATGCAATTAGCTAAGGCCAAAATTCTAATCGTACCATAATCAGCAATTACGAAATATCATCACAACAAATTCCAGTAGAACAACTCACACAACTTAGGTTATTATCAACAAATAGAATAATATGATGAACAGAAATATCCTTGTATAACTCTTGATTGTGCATGCCAATAAATCATCTTTCCATGGAATTTTTTGGCTATTAAAAACAAATGATACTAAGATAAGCATCGATTAAGTATGCTTCTCTAAGTTGCCAAGAGAAGACCATTAGAGAAGACCACTCACAATACACCAATCCTGTCGAGATAGGCAGTTTTAGCTGCAATGAATGCCAGCTTAACTGAACTCCTACACAATTTCTTTTCTTTTTAATTTTCTATAAATATGTTTGACACAAGCTTGTGAGTGGTGTTTGCATGAGAATCCAATCAGAAGTTTTCAAATTCGAGAAAATAATGGCAGAAGGTAATGTTGCTTCATGTTTGTACTTGTTATTCAAATCAATACATGATCAACACATGCTGAATTTGACTCCTTTACTCAATCTATAATGTGTACCTGTTTTCCGAATCTAGGACAAATATTATCCCTTAACTATCCCAAATGACTCTTGGTTGATGCAAAATTGTTTCACGGAGAATATAGCTTCTGCACTTGAACTAGTTTAAAGATTTTCCAGCAGGGCCACAGATTAAAAAGTATTTGATGTTTTCTTGTTTACTACTTTATCAGGCCAAACCCTTGTGCATGATGAAGTAATTCACTTGGACTGCTAACAACCTCAATACATCATACATTATGTTACCCAATCTTATCCTAGTGGTGTGGAATTATGCCTTTGTTAGTTCCTTTCCTTTAACTTCTTCTGGTTCAATACTACTTATGCAAGCTCTAAATACCATGGTTCCTTAGTGCTCTTCCATTTCATCAAACTACCTTCGTAACCTTCCATGGATTCACTTAATTCCAGTTATAATATAGCCAAATCAATGAAAAAAATGCACTTTACAGCGACCAAAGTCCATCCATTGAATGAATTTATACCTTGAATAAACAAAGAACTGAAACAAAGCACAACAAACTAAATAATAAAAGCATCACCGATCAACATCAACATTTCCACCTTTTTACTTCTCTCTCAAATCCCAAGAGAGAATAACCAAATGAAACTGCTCACCTTTTGAAAGATGGGAAACTCAACATTGAACCTTGTGCAAGCAAATTGTTCTGCTTCTTGGCTCGATCCTGGCTCTTGATACAAGAATTGGTTGCATGGAAAGGCCAATATCTCAAGACCTGAGATAGAAAAATCACATAAGAAACACACGCACCCCAAGCACAATCACAAGCTTCATTTTCAAAGCTCCAAATACAAAACAATGTGAAAGCAAAAATTCAAATTCATACTCAAAACATTTTTTGTTTAACTTAAAAACTTTGTATCAGAAGAGAACATCAATGAATAAATATCCCAATTAACTCAATAATGGCGCTGCAAATACCCTCCAGAAAACAACATAAATCACAATAAGCCAGGCAGAAAGAAAGAAGGAGGAAAAAACTGACCCTTGTCCTTGTACTTGGAGTAAAGCTCGGTCAACTGGGTGTAATTTGAGTTTGTGAACCCACTGTTTCAGCCAATAAAACAGATAATCATAACATACGCAAAATACCAGAGAGAGAGAGAGAGAGAGAAGAGAGAGGAACACTCCACCACTGAAAGAATGCCCAATATCAGAAAATAAAAAAAATCAAAGCATGTTAAGAAAAGAACTGGCGTTACCATTTGGAAGCAACATTAACAACAAGCAAGGCATTCCCTTTGTAAGTATTCAGGTTCACATCATTACCTTTACTGTCCTGCTCAAAATCATCAAAGCCTCAGAAATTTCCCAAAATTCTTGATCCATACATCACAGGGGCAAACAATTTACACATCCAACACACACAAAAGAGGATAAAACGAGAACCTTGACGGTGAAATCGTGGATGGATTTTGGTGGGACTGAAGAGGAAGAACCCATTTCTTTCTTTCTCGTTCTTTTTTTCCACGGCTGCACTATACCGTTGTACGTATAGAGGTTATCTATATACTTTCTTTGCAGCCAAAGTAGGAAAAAACTCGAATGTCAATGTGAAACGAAACGTGGAGAGCTTTGAAATGATCACATGAATCGTGCGGAATATCTTAATTAGTCTTATCAGCTTACAGCTGGTATTGAATCTCTTGAATTCGACGAATCAACAAGGCATTGATTTTCTTTCCTTTTCGCCAGATCATCTTTGCCCATATATATATATATATATATTTCATATTTGGTTCTCTTGTCTTTGATCCGGCTTGAATTGGGAAGTATATTATTTTTGAAAAAAAGAATTCTAAACTGCAATTTATGATTTTAAAATATGGTCCTGAGTAAATTCAATAAAAAAAATTATTATTAAATGTATAAAATACTTACGGAGGATTAGTTGACCAAAATAGAATCAAATTCTTGGGTTATTTTAATTGATCTTGAGTTCTATTTTAAAGTTGTGGAATGACAAAAGTGTTAAAATCGATAATTATTATGGTAATATTTGATTATGAATTATATATTTTGAGAGTGAAATTGGGATTAGGGAATGTACACATTTATTTATATTTTGAGAATAATAAAAAAATTATTTTAAGAAAATTTGATATGCTTGTTTTTATTTTGAGAGGAAACAAATTCTACTCTAGCAATTAAATTAATGCATTTTTATTAAAATTTTAAAATAAAAATAGAATGAAATAATTTTTTTATTATTAGAGTAATAATAAAATATATATTATATAAATAATATATGTATATATTAAAAAATAGGAAAATTTTGAAAATAATAAAAGATAAAAGAGAATGTTTTAAAATTTTTAATTTAAAATTTTAAAGAATTTTTTTTATATATTTAATTATATTTTAAAAAAATAAAATTTTCTCAAAATATAATCAAACATGGCCTAAAAATACATAATGAACCAAACCAAACGGTTTGACTTGATGTCTTCGCCATATCATCACATTCAAGGAATTTGACATTAATGCTAAGAATTTAAATCTCAATCCTCACACGTACGAGTGTCAGAAAAATATATGTTTTATAATAATATCACTAAGTCGATTAATCACAAACAAAATGCAAACGCTTTCCAAAAGAACTGATATTTTACTAAAGTTAAGGGTTGAGTGGCAATTTCTCTTAAGATTCAATGATAAACTATGAAATTAGTGAAAGTTTCATTTACCATTCTAGAGCACACAGATTTTTGCTTGGGCCAAGCCCCTTTATACTAGTTTCCAAGAGAAGAGACACATATGTGCATCTAAAATTTATTAAGATACGAATTCTAAATTTCATATATATATATATATATATATGTAAGAACAATACTAAAAATTAATGAATCCCAATTCCGTCATTTCCAGGCAGCTTAGATCACTGGGGCTAACCTCTATTTTCTAATGGAGTTTCTACGAGAATGGGTAGGTATCAACAAATTCAAAACAAGAATCCAAAATAAGAAATTTGAGTGCGAAGCCCACATAATAAATTATCAGTTCAGTTGCATAAACCCCTCAGCATCATAGTCCTACACACAAGAGGAGGAAAATGAAGGTAATATGCAAGATATATATATATATATATATATGTATATGGATAATGAAGCACAAATCATTCTGATCTGATGAGCTGGGGATATTGTATAGCTACTCAAAATGTACAGGATACTTCACATTTTTACAATGAGAGAAGGGGGAAGAGGAAGTACACATAATTGCCTCAATGTTGATTTGCAATTCCACACCAGCCTCCCAAGTAATAAATTATATGGTTACCCTCAACCAAAATTTGGGGAAAAAAGAAATTACAGAGATGTCGGCAGCCTGGGGGCAGCACCATGTATTCATTTGGCAACTGTGGATTGAACAGCTACATACATATATACAATCGAATGAAGAGCATGCCATCTTTCTTTCCTGGGCCACAGCATCTCACCGTTATCTTTTAAAATCCCAGAGTAGTCGACAGTATGAAGAAATTTTCAGACAAGCGCGGCAACCTAACGGAGATATGGCAAAATAAGCAAATCAGAACGCATAGATGAAAAAGAAAACTAAAGAGGAGGTCTGCCGATAGTACCAGTTTGAAGCAGCTGCCTCGTATAAATCATCTTGGCCTCCAAAAATTAGGACCTGAAACACCAAAACACAATTGAAAAGGTTGGCAAACATTTAAGTCTGCTAGCCACAAGTTTGAAAATGTTACATTGTCCTTTTTGTGTCTTAATGTCTCAAGACCATCATACTTTAGTTATTCAGCTCATGATCTGTCCATTCACCCACTGGCTTTCATGCAAACAACATTTATTCTCAATATGGACAGACCAGACGCCTTTGATCATTTAGATTTGCTTACAAAACAAGTTGAACATCGAATCAGATTTTCATCCTTGCCAAACAGCATCATATACTCACAAACTATTATTGGCACAAAAGTCCTCCTACAGAATTTCTCAACCAAGATATGTTAGAAGTTATGAATGAAACTCACAAGATTGAAACCCCAATCTACACATTTTAATTTGATGAGGAATTGGGAATATGAACACAGATGGTAATAGATACTCATTTATGCTTTTAGTAGATAACATGAAAATATCATAGGGAGAAAATACCCCATATATTGTTTGTCTGCAAGAAACATCGCCAACTTGCGCACTTCGCCATAAGGCTGAAGAAAATTCTTCACAAGGGACTCCAAACAAAATCATCTCACACATATACTTCTATTTAAATGGATTTGATGAGAAGTAATCAATTTGCAAAAACTTGGCAAAATCAGATATTTTTTCTTTTTTACCCCATAGAGACAAAGATAGATGCCATACCTCTATTTGCCACAGGAATAGGACCTTCAGAAGGTGGCCTGTAAGGATTGAAATGTCTGTGATTCATGGGCCGAGGAGGGAAATTCCACCTATTGTTAGGTAATGCTGGCTCATGGGGTGGACCACCATACGACATGGGTGCATGAGCCATCCTGTCACCATCAGGATAGCATGGACCTGAGAGAGACGATAACAAAGGCTCTAATTGACAAGATCCAAATAAAAAATAAATCAGAAAAAATGCTACAACACAAGCAGCAAAAGCAATAGTTACCAGAGTGTGATGGAAATGGAGGTCTCCAGAACTCTCCAATATTATCATGAGGGCCAAATTTATTTCTGTCACGATCCCTATAGAAGTTTCCATTTTCTGCATTATGTGTATGGAATCTGTCAGGACGGGAAGCCGGAGGGATATCTCTCTGTGGTTGTATTCGTTGTTCTTGGACATATGAAAATTGATTTGAAGGAGCAGGGTGAGGAGGGCGCAAATGGAAACCTTTGCTGAAAGCATCAGCTGGCTGCATGCTATTAGAAGACCGACTAGATAAATGGGAAGCAGGTCGGTCACTGAAAGAACAAGCATTACTAGAGTCCATCACCTGTCTAGGCACCTGGGCTTCAGAATCTCTATTGTCATGAACACGATGATGCACGGCATCCATGGTTGTTGGCTTGCCTCTTGGCAAAACAGACTGATTCGTGATGGATTCCAGCAAATTGCTGTTGAAATTCTGCAGACACACAAAGATCCAGTCAAAAATAAATTAATAAATCATTTCGCTAAGTTATTCATATACCGTGATTACAGTGATAATAGTGCGAATGGGGGGTATTAAGCCAGGACAGAAAGAGACCTGAGAACTCGAATAAGGCTTTGAGTCAGGACACTCCGAAACAGAATTAAGCACTGAAGGAGGAAAACCAGATGGTGGAAGTTGGTGTGATGGATGTGGTGGAGGGGGAGGCAGGGGAGATCTTGACAAAGGAGCAGACATCATTGGTGCATCCTTGGGTTGTTGAGGGGTAAATGGTGCCCCATAATGGTTATCAGATTGATGATGTGACATTTGTGTGAGATCCGCTCCAGCAATATTACTGGTGGAAGTAATACCAACTTCACAACAGGGAGCCACATCCTCCATCTCAAGCTCGCCATCAACATCTTCCAAGATATGGCTACGCTTCTCAATTGCAGGAATTGGAGTCTTTTCTCCATCAAGATTTTCAACATTATGCTCTGGAGTAACAGCCTCAAAGCTCTCTCCATCAGAATCACTTCCACCGTCACCATCCCTCAGCATAGGAGGCATACAAAACCCCGGAAGCTGAATGCTTGAATTGCTAAAAGAAAAGGACAAAGCTCTTTAGTGATGGTCCAAAGATATTCCATCATACCTAAAAGCAAAAATAAATTAAAGAGTTCCAAAGTGAATTCTTCATTTTAATTGAAGTCAGAAGAAACTAAATTACCTTCCATATTCATCAACCAGCATACCCTCCATTTCCCTGATAGGATCATCAAAGGCCCTCTCATTTCTTAAAGGTCGACGAGAGCCAACAGTAGGATATGAACCGCAAAGGGCATCAAGCTCTCGAATGTGGTGGCGGATTATTGGTTCCGGAAGAATCTTCCTCTCCTGCCACACTCTCAAAACCTATCCAACAATCCAGTAAAGAAAAGATTATCACCATATTTCCATGAGCAAGAGAAATGTCCAAGGACAAATATAAAGTGGGGTGTTGCTCCACTCACTTTCAAACACTGCCTATGATTTTCGTGAGAACTACAGCCAGGGGGGGCGGCAGCTAACAGTAAACGGGGTAACAGAGCCTGGATTGCAGAGGGATATATCCCAGCATCACCTGAACAAGTAAATATATTCAGCACACAAAGTCCTGCATGCAATGGGATGCTGACACTACAGAACAGCTGAAGAATAGAGCAGGTCATACAAAATTTCCAATACCATCACGACAATGTTAAAACATATGTTACCTTTCATGCCCCGTGAGCACTGAGTGATAGAATCAACAAGGAAAAACAAGTCAACTTTTTTGCGCAAACTTGACTCACTTTCCAAACTACGAGCCAGTATTTCCACCACCTAAAGCAAAAAAATACAGCATTGTCACGTGGTAAGGATGCACTCTATTAATATCTAACTGCATGGATCCTCATGCACAAACATTAATGAGGTAGAGCAAATTCCTGGCTATCTATTTAACAAACCACATTTCCCAAAAAGTCATCAGCTGGAAAACTTCTTGATAACCACATGACAGGAGACTAAGGTGAAAAGGTGCTACAACGGTAAGCAATGGTCCTATGGATCTTGGATAGTGGTCAAGTTGTGACTAAATAATACTATACTCAAAAAGCAACAAGAAAATATAATGGGGATCGTTCATCTCAACACTTTTCCATTTCTTCTGATAGCAGAGCACATTACACTTCAACCATTCTTATTTTAAAATATAGACACTTGCTTAATTTATGAGTACACCAGGAAAGCAGATGCAGCATAAAACATATCATTTCTCTGCTTCTCCCAAGAAAGTCAGCAAGGAAGACGCATCATTTAGAACTATCTAGCAAAGTGCAGTGCAAGTGAATATAAGTTAAATAAAGAAGATTTCACCAAACAAGCACACTCCATGAAAGCTATTATATTAGAATAAATATGATGTCTACCACCAAATATATAAAGATGAATTATGGATAAGGTATGTTCACAATATGGAAGTAGAACACTCAAGGTTCGTATCAACAACAGAAAATAAGAATATGGAGAAGAACTACTTAATTAGCAAACTTCCATGGTGCTACAGAATAAGATCCAAAATTCAAACAAAATACAGGTTTTATTTAAATTTTGGCAACATTTTGTATTACCAGGAGCAGTATACCTTAGTTGCGAAACCAAGTTTTGCACAGTCAATTGCAATCCGTGTAGCTCGACCTATGCTCTCTTTCGTTCTTGTCAATGATCTAATAACAGCTTCAAAAGACAACAAAGATTCCCCTTTGCTGGCAGATTTGCCAGCAAGTTTGGCTTTTTCTAGATGTAGCTGGACATCGGGACTGCAAGAGCTGTTATTTTCAAGAGAATTATTATTGTCTGATGCAGATATGTTGCATATGGAGGAACTGGGAGGAGATGCCCTTGCAACAGAGTCAGGCCCATCAGTCAGAGATGAAGAAGACAGGGTAACTGAAACAGTTCTTTCGTCCATATTGTCATAGGAAAGAGAAGTCGAATGAAATAGAGATCGATGATGACCACTACTCATAACCCTCACAGGAGAAACAGAGATGACAGTATTTGAATCCATAGATGCAGGTCTTGCTTCTTCCACAAACTCAGACCTGAAGATATGAACACGGAAAGCAAAACATGATATGACAAGTAATATACTAGGGAAAAAAATGGAACATAGAAAGATGGTGCATATTCAAAATCTTACCTCTTACTGTCTTGGTTCTTCTCAGCTGATAGAGGTTGTTTCATCTTGTGTGTTTCATCAGCTTCACAATCTGCACTGTCAAGCTGGATACAGGTGTCAGTATTAGGTGAACCACCAGCAATTTCTTCCATGAGGGTAGAATTTGAATTCATCCGCAAAACATGAGGATCAGATCCCTTAGCAGCTTTATTCAACTCACTCTTGCATTGATCAGTGGGAGACAATGTCAAAACAGACGTATTGCAGTTTAAATGAGCCAATTGCTCGCTAATGTGGTGCTCAGCATCAATTTCTGCAGGGACATCATTCAATGGGGACATTTTTAGACGTTTACTCTTGGCAACTTCTGCATGTTCAAATGAATCTCTATATAATTCAGGACTTGTTCGATCAACACTATAAGTTTTGCCGCAATCTGGTACAACCGAGATACTTTTTGAATCATTTTCTGATGTTTCCACATTTGACACAATATGGAACTCAGAAACACTCGACAGAGAGTCACCGTTGCTCGAGTCCTCCACAGCTCCTGATCCCAATCCAATCACAACTTTCTTTCCCATGGACAGCTCAGAACATTCCAAACAGGAAGACAGACAATACCTGTTGCTCTGATTATTTGCTTCTGCTGAACAATTGGAAGCTCTTTGACAATCTTCAGCCACGTTAGCAGACATGGCTTCCAAGGCACGGTGAAGGCGTTTAGATGGAGGTAAAGCAGCTTCCCCATCCACAAAATTCTTTCTAATTTCCCAAAAGAGAGGCTTTTTAGCAGGACTTACATGTGATAAGGATGAAAAAGCTGGATCTTCTTTAACATGAACAGAATCACTGTCAGCAGGAGCATCTACCTTACAACTCAAGTGCTCAGAAGATTCCATAGCAAGACTTTCAGGAACTTCAAACATTTTATCTTCTTTATGCACTTCAGTGGCTTCTTCCTCTGCTGCAGGTGATTGTCTGCCCATACGAACTCTGGCTCTTTTGACTAATGGCAAGTGCTCATCGCCATCATCCTTAGCACATCTTTGGACTGATTTCTCACTCAAACTGGGTGAAACACAATCAGTTTTGACTTCAGCATCTGAAGCTACTGCATTGAGTTTAGCTGCCTCGACAGTATCATTATTATGTCTTTTTCGATTAAGCTTCCTTTTTTTCTTAATGATGACAGTGTTACTTCGAAACTCAAGCCTACCACTTAACTCTGTTTCCCCTTCATTATTTTCAGTGAATGGCTTACTGCCCGAGTCGACGGTGCTTCCATCATTGATACTGAGTGTATCAGAGTCCACTGTCATAGTTTCAGAATCACTCTCTTCAATGCTATCATTTGATACAAAACTGAGTGAGTCAGCATCTTGTCCTTCAGAATCATCAGACGACTTCATAATCCTTTTACTCCTTCTCAAAGATCTCTCCTGCAATGCATTGGCAGCTGAGCGCCTAGAGCTCCTACTGCTACTGGGCAGCCTTGTACTTTGGGCCCTACCAGCATCCATCCTTGAAGAACTTCTTCGCCTTTGGGCAGACTTCCTCCTCTGTGAGCCACTGTTCTGTGACCGGGCAACATCAGTTTTGTTTCTTGTTGAATAAGCGGCAGGCACAGGTGTTTCTGTAACCACCAAATTAGAAGGTGCCTCCACAAATTGCATCTCCTCATCATGCAAAGCATCTTCAGCTGCAGCAGCGACGGCAGCTTCAGTTAGAGAATTCAGATCATTAGTGGTCATCCCAGTAGATATTGGTTTAACTGTATTTACAGGAGCTTCATCCTTCACAGATTTACTCAAGGATTCCTCTGAGTTGTTTTCATTGGTAATATTAAGTTTTTCAGTGCCTTTAATCCTACTAACTCGGTCCTGTTTCTTCAACTTCTCGAAGCAATCAATTATCTCGTTTACTGCCCGAACAAAATCAGCACCTTTTCCATGGCGTTTTCCCAATAGAGACATTTTCTTTTCTTCTGTGAATTCTTCTACATCAGCAGGATTACAGAAGGCACTGTACAAGACAAAAGCTTCTTAAGAGTAATACAGACCATATAATCTTTCACCATGATAATCTTTCAACCACAATATCAGTTATGTACCTGCACTTTAGACATAACCTTGAAAAACACACACACACACACACAAAAATAAATAAATAAATAAATAAAAGTACAGTTCCATTCTTGCAGCTCTTCAAAACTTTTTTAAACTGGACTCTTAGTAAGAATTGACTTGGAGAATCAAAGGATTCACAGGGGACAGAAGCATAGTGCTGCAGACTTACTAGAAACACGAAAAAAAATTCTAAATGCAATAAAGTCTCTTGTGATTGTCTCTTATGTTTCAGGTCTCAAACAGATGCAAATAACATCACAACACCAAATAATATCCTGAACCCAGTGTCTTGGCAATTTCATAGAGGTTACATGGTGAAATTAACTCTTGAGGCATCCAGTTCATGATCAACATTCTGAGGGGCTTAGGTAAAACAAAATAGCCACTTCGTTCATCACCCAATTATATGATGGAGTCTTACTATCATATAATTTACCAATTATGTAAAAAACTATTTTCCTTAAAAAATAACATTTAAAAGCTCTTAAAGGGACATGTAGCGCAGAAAGAAGTGGGAAAAAGAAACCAATAGCTGAAGCATTTGGTTCTCTTTGTAGCTCTCTATCAATAAACAAGAAAAAAAGAAAAGCAGTGGCTTATATAATAAACTGAGAGGACGCAAGAGGACAAAACTCAGTTACCAACAAACATGCTCCATACTCTAAAGCAGGATACCAATATAACAAAGTAAATGGTGAGTTTGGCTTTCATGCAGGGCAAATTTTCTTTAAGAAATATGAACTGCCAAAACTTCCCAGTATCAATGCCCACCACACTACAATAAAACAAAGGTTTTAATATGATGTATAATTCTACAAAAGTTCACATGCAACTCAATATGGCATTGGCTTATAGACAGGTCATTGACACAAACAAACTGCAACCAAAATGCTACCATATGAACCAATATGTCAAGTAGATCACCAAACCTATATTGAAACACACATTTGGTTATATATAAGGCGAGAAGAAAGCATATATCCAGTCAATATAAATCAGTCAGACCATACGGCCATACCTAAAGTCTCTAGGAAGATGCACCCAAACTCAGTACGTAAGTAATTGCAGACGGAGAAAATCCACCAGAAACACAGTTCACCAAAAAAGAGGATAAGACAAAGATATGAAGCCAAATCTAGTTCAGATTTATCTCCAAAAGGAAAATTCAATATTTGACACCTCACGCCTGCTTGCAACTTAACATGGACTCTTTTTGTCATTAGAATATTTAGTGAATTACCGCTTGATTACTTATTTCATGGATTCTCTTTCTAAAAACACGCAACATGGCCCTTTTTGCTAACATCCATCAACACCAAAAATAAAAAACAAAATATATGTTAAAAACCTAGAGATAATACAAGAGAAGTAGCTAGCTTAACGCAAGAGGAGAAATTAAATTAAATCTGTCAAATAAGACTAGCTCGAGCTCCAAATATGAAAAAAGAAATATTTGTTAAAAACCTGGAGATAATACAAGAGAAGCAGCTAGCTTAACACAAGGGAAGTTAAATTAAATCTGTGAAATAAGACTAGCTTGAGCTCATTGGACGTCAGACTGAAGACAAAAACATTATAATTCTTTACATCGTCAAAATCTGGTGGATAAAGATTGAAAAAAAAATATGATTCAGAAAAGCAACTTATAAGGGGAAGAACATCGAAGAAAATATAAACACAAAACCAATTAAAAATTTCAGTAACAGTAACAGCATCTCATTAATTTGGACACAAAAAATTTAAAACAAAAGCTAAAGAAGAATTCAAATTGTCCGATGTGTTTTGGAGCCTTCAGCCATGAAAAGGTAGGAAATCAATAATGTTCTCAGCTAAAAGTGCAGAATGGTTGAAGAAGCAACTTTGTCTATGCTTCTCCATAGAAGATCACCCATCTGCAGAGAACACTCCATAATAATATTCACTATAAAAATTTATCCATCTGAACTGCAATTTAAACCAAGCATTTCAGCACTTATTGTGTCACCAAATCACAGCTTAAAAAGTTCTAATTACCACCTACCTATATGATAGCTACCCGTTCTCTAAGAATTAAAGGATATGCTTGGTTTTGTTTTTCATTCCTCCAAAATGAATCAAAAATGAAAACAATCATTACCCCCCAAAATACATCTTCTTTTCTCTAAAGTATTTTAAAAAATCATATTCATTTCAAGCATTACATCAATCAAATATATATCTTTTAATCATTATTCTAATATAAATTCATTTATATTTTTAGTCTTTATACTAATAGAATTACAATACATAATAATTTAAAAGATATACACTAGATATGACACAGCTAATCAGGCAAAAATCTTACATATTAAGACAATAAAAAATGTCTCCCATAAAATCAAACAAAAATATCTTTATTCTTTACACATTCTCCAATACATTTCCGTAAAATACATTTCCTCAAAATATCTCCCCCCCAAAAACCCTGAAATAGAATGAAACAAATCCAGAATATTGGAAGCATGGTACGCATTGAGGTTTATACATACATATATGCACAATTACATATATGTATAAATGCCCCTATATAATATGCAGAGAGGACTAGATTTTCAAATCTCAATTACTTCAAAACAAAATTATTTACAGAAAATTTATGCACTGTCCATAAGCTAGCAATCTTGGACTCCCAGGAAAAGATTGCCATCCAAGTCTATCCTATATATGAGATAACAATTTAAAAGGAAAGGAGAAAATAGAAAGCAATTGCAAAGAGGAAGCTACCCACCAACTTCCCACTCGCATGTACTCTTCAACAATAAACTACCAACCACTAATCATGCAAACTAAACATCATTGCAAGTTCTTCCTAAACTTCAAGAAAATACTCCAGCTAACGCCCAACAATAATATATTTACTGAGAGAGTAGTGTCAACATTTGAAATACAAGTGCAAATATTTTAACGAGGCCATCAACTGCAAACAATTAGACTGATTGACAGCTCCAACATCATCTTAATTGGGGATCTCAACTTGTCCTAAAATAAAGTTACCAAAAAATTGGATGTAGCATTGACACCCCAGTTTGACAACCACTCCTCATTCCTCCATTATGCGACATAAGTCTCAAACTACCATTCAAATAGACTAACTTCCATTATCAACGATTTTCAATTAACACATGACTACATTGTCACAAAGTGTTTGCCAGAAAAAACTTGCAAACAATCACATGTATAAGGTGATGTCAATCAGAAATAGCAGGGCCAAATGTGTAGAGAAAATAAATTGTAGGTTCAAGCAACTAAAGTTTATCATCAAGATTAGTTGTGATATCATATACCCAATTAGAAACTAATGAAGAGAAGGTGAATTAGATCAGATTACTCAGTTGAGAACCTAGCAAGTTTTATTCACCATACCAAATTTCACATAGTGGCCAACTCTTGACAAACAACAGCTTCCACAAATGTCAGAATCTGATTTTTCTACATTGAAAGTAAAGCAACTGCTATTTACTAAAGTAAACCTGACCATACGCCTAATTGCCTATTCAAGAATAATTCATAAAAACCACTCAGCAATTATTCAAAAACAGCAACTTAGGTGCATGGCTATACAAGTACAGCCAAGTATTGCCAAATAGGAAAAAAACACAAACGTTGATATTTTAGAAAAGACCTAAACTGCCAACTTCTAATCTTAATGCACCAACAGTTCTAGAAATGCTACAAGTTAGAATGGAAGTTTATGTTTAAGCATAGAGATATTAAAGATACAGTCATTCATACTAGCACCAACAAAAAAATCTAAATAAAAGTATCTGCAAGGATACACCTAGCAAAAGTAGCTAACCAAACCATGTATTGAAAATTCAGCAGTCAGGGAATCCAATGACAAAAGCCCATCAACTTATACTATTGTCAAAAACTTGATCAGGAGAGCAAATGCAATAAATCAGTCAAATGAGAAACTTAAGCACAAAGGAAAGGTTTAGCTATTCTGAAAGTAAATAACTCGAGAAAAATGAAAACTCACATTTGTTCAGTCCCAAAAAAATAGACAACTACTTTCTTCCGATCAGCGGGATAACCCCACTTCTCTGGGTCACTCACCTGCCAAGGAAAAATGAAAGAGCAATTGTCGGGACTTTCACTATATTTCCAGTGGAAAAAAATCACTACCAAAGGTCTACCAGCCATGAAAGTAAAGATAATAATGCATGCACCACCAAAGAAAAGTCTATTTCAGCAAATGGATACAAGTGTAATTGAGACATATTTTAGTAATTATTAGATACGCCAGCACTCGTGTCAGTC
>JACGDI010005281.1:355200-389324 GCA_014898725.1 Jacaranda copaia | reverse complement strand
ATCGTGTTTGACGAAGATAAATTACATTCAGGGGCAGGGGTAATCTCGTCATTCGAGGATTTAAAATTTCCTGTCTTATGGGCAGTGGTGTTTAACGTTAACAAACTGTCGTGAAGACAAGAAACTCGGGAACCAAAGAACCCGTTGTTCGCCTCGAGCTTCTTGCCGCCTTGCCACCTCCGCCAATCCACCCCCAAATGCCCGTTTCTGTAATGCCCTAATTTCGCTTCATTCTTTCCTTTGATCAAATCTGATTCATCGCCATTTCCTCGGGACATTATTCTTGCGCCATAGGTAAAAGCTCTGTCGTGTTGGTTTGTCTACGAAATGAAGGTAAACAAGAATTCGGAAACAAGAAAAGGTTCCCCTTATTCAATATATAGATTGGTTCATTGTTTTCTCTTGGCTAGTTTCATCTTGAATCGGCAAAAATCTTGGAACAAAATTTGATGATTTTTATTTCTTAGGTTTCTGGCGAAATTTTTGAACTCCAAGTGTTTTTTTGTGTATTTTTATTTCTAACAAAAATATTTAGACCATAAATTGTTTCTTTCTTTCTTTTTATGTCATATTTCTTTCATCAAAAATTGGATTTGTGCTTCTCTTTTGTGGTTCTTCCATGTTGTGCGTAGGGACAACAAACAGAACATTGATGTACGACGTTATGACGTAAGATGTAATATGTTTCAGCATGATCTTGTGACTTATGATTTTTTCTCATTTAGGTTTATGATGCGTTAATCCAGTGTGAGATTTATGATCCATTGTAAGTCCTATATTGTAAATTTTGACTCTGGAGTTGTTGTGAAGCATGAAACCTGATGTTTAATTTTTTCCAGGTAATTTCTGCTCAGTACAAGGAGCAAAATGAACAATGATATTTCACATGTTTTTGGAACTCGAGGGGATCACCGAAACTGATCAACTAATCAAGTTGTTCGGCTCAAGGCAGCTATAGTGAATAAATTGGGGGAGAAAGTCCTGGACTCCATCTGTTTCATCCTTCGAAGATTATTTGTGACAGGTGTGAAAAGCTACAATCCACGGTGAACTTTTCATCTGCGGTATGTACATTATTCTTGGATATCACAGAGTAGAACTTGGAGGAGATATTGATTCTTATGATCCCTTGTCTAATTCAATTTATGATCATGCCCGGTAATATTCCCTTATTGTGTGAGACTTGAGAAAACCAATCTCACGTATTTTTCTATTCAAATGCAGGTGATAGTAATCCTCACATAAGAATATGGCTAGTGTTCAAGATATTTGTGTGTCAGCTGCTATCAATCTTCTATCTGCATTGGCATTTCTTCTGGCTTTTGCATTCTTACGGCTCCAACCTATCAATGATAGAGTGTACTTCCCAAAATGGTACAAAAAGGGTATAAGAGCAAGCCCCAGGAGTTCTGGGCCTTTGGTGAAGCAATTCGTTAATTTAGATGTCAGAACGTATTTAAAGTTTTGGAATTGGATGCCTGCGGCATTAAGAATGCCAGAGCCTGAGCTGATAGATCACGCTGGGCTTGATTCTGCTGTGTATATAAGGATTTACCTTCTTGGGTGAGTGAATTATGTTTGAAATTCTGATTTCAGTGTTATCATTTTGAAATTAGAGACACTTTGCACGTCTCTGACATTCTATTCCTTATATTTACAAAAGAATCTTAAATGCAGATTGAAAATTTTTGTCCCTATTGCTATACTTGCTTTTGCGGTGCTGGTGCCTGTCAATTGGACAGGGGAAACACTTGACGATGTCAAAGATATAACATACAGTGACATTGACAAGCTTTCTATATCCAATGTTCCAGCAGGATCCTTAAGGCAAGTATTAGATTTCTTTCACATCCTATGTTTATACATATGTGGTTGCTTCAAATTCTTAGTAAATCAGTCATACTTTCATGGCAAGACACACTAATGAATATGATTTCCTAAGAGTTTATATTCTCAGGTTATGTCTCTCTTGTGCTTTTCAGTACCTTAAAAGGATGGAAAGGATTATTTGATTTCTCAATGTTTATGTCTGTTTGGATGTTATTCTGTTTTTGTATGTGTTTGGTAAAGCAGATAACTTTTCTTATTTTCATTCAGGCTTGTGGCACACATAGTCATGGCATACATATTCACATTCTGGACATTCTATGCCCTTTACAAAGAATACCAGATCATAACTAACAAAAGGTTGCAATTCCTAGCTTCTGAAAATCGTCGTCCAGATCAATTCACTGTGAGTTTGTACACTGTGCTCGCTATTTAATTTGTGTCTCCCATCCAATGCCGGTGGCCTTTCAGTTGCTTGTGAATTATGAAAGCTGTGGGGCTAACTTTGCTAATCATCGGTGTTGTTTCTTCAGGTCCTTGTGAGAAATATTCCTCCAGATCCCGATGAATCAGTCAGTGAGCATGTGGAGCATTTCTTTTGCGTAAATCATCCTGATCATTATCTCATGCATCAGGTTTGCAGTCCAATTATCTCCTGCACTATAACCCATATAAAAGTCGTTTCATTATACCCTTACCTATATTTCTATAGATAGTATGTTGATTACATACATACATATACATATATATGTATCTTTTTCGCATTAAATTTATATTGGGCAACCGAGTCCGAGCCGTATCATTTCCTTGGCCTTGCATCATAGGCCACAGGGTTAGCTACTTCTTTGACAGCATGTCAGAAGTGATAATGAAGTGACTTTCACAAAAAGATATACGGGAAAAATGAGAAAGGGAATTGGACCTAGTGGATTAAGTGTAGAGGTTAATCTTGTGCATTTTATTTGAGGTTTTTAATTCTGTACAGTGTTGCAATAACTGGATTGCAGGTTGTTTATAATGCAAACAGGCTAGCCAAATTGGTTGAGAAGAAGAAGAGTTTACACAATTGGCGAACTTACTATCAGACACGATATGAGAGAAACCCAAAACTGAGACCAAGAACAAAGGTATTTTTTTCTTACACATAAACGTTTTAACTATGAATTTTTCTTTTCAAATCAAAAGATTTAACTTGGATTTTGGTTTCTCAGTGGAATCTTCTCATATATGCTTTATTATGTTTTCCCTTGGATATTACCTCTCCACATCTTGAATATATCCCTCCACATCATTTAGAATAAATTTGTCATTTCATTTTTTTAAAGTTATAGACAGGTTTTTGGGGCCTTTGGGGAGAGTCTGTGGATGCCATTGATTACTACACAGCAGAAATTCAGAAGATAAGTGAAGAAGTAAGCCTGCTACACTACATAATATTGTGGACTTATTTTGTTTCCTAACCACATTTATGCACCTTCCTTTCAAGTAATGGCCTGCTGTGCTTGGTGGTTATATTTCTTACCATATCCTTTATTGCCTTCTCATCAGTGCTTATAAAATGCTCATTTTGTACTTTTACTAGGCGCTTCCTCAACACCCACCCCCATCCCCAGGTTTTCGCAGCTGTCTACACAGTAATCTTTATGGAGTCCAGAATTTTCTGGACTTGATAAATTGAGATAAGAAGCACGTCGCAAAGATGTATCAACTAATCTAATGGCTTGATAAGGATGTCAGCGCAATTGAAATCTAATGTCAGATGGCTAATAATATCTTGATTGGAACATATTTCATTAGGAAATCTGCACTATATCATGCATTCACTGGAAAGTTTGTCAATATACGGTTCCCATGTTTGATGGGTTTACTGATAATCACTTTGCCTAAGCTAATCTTCTTCAAACAGCTACTTTTCAAACCTAGGTTTCAGACAGATAACTTGAAGACTTGCTTTTTCTTCTTCTGCCCCTCATTTTGCTCTTTGGATACAGGAAGCAGCAGAAAGGGAGAAGGTCATGAGTGACCCAAAGGCCATAGTTCCCGCAGCATTTGTTTCATTTAAGTCTCGATGGGGAGCAGCTGTTTGCGCTCAAACTCAACAATCAAGCAATCCAACTATTTGGCTGACAGAATGGGCGCCCGAGCCACGTGATGTTTACTGGGACAATCTTGCAATACCATATGTTGAGCTCACCATAAAGAAACTGCTAATGACTGTTGCTATGTTCTTCCTCACATTCTTTTTCATGATCCCTATAGCAATTGTACAATCCTTGGCAAGCATTGAAGGCATTGAAAAGGTTCTTCCATTCCTGAAACCATTGATCGAAACGTAAGCCCATATCTCTCAAGCATTTTCTTGATTTTCTGTTGAATATAACTTTCTTTAGCATAACTTGATTGAGTTCTTCTTCTTGTTCAGGGAAAAGGTCAAGTCTATTGTTCAAGGTTTTCTACCAGGAATTGCACTCAAGATATTCCTGTTGCTTCTTCCAACAATTCTCATGACAATGTCCAAAATAGAAGGTCTCGTATCTCTTTCGTCTCTGGACCGAATATCAGCTGCAAAGTACCATTTGTTTTTACTTGTAAATGTCTTCTTCGGAAGTATCATAACAGGAGCAGCATTTGAGCAGCTCAAGAGTTTTCTTCACCAGGCCCCATCAGAGTACGTTCTCTTTTGACTTCTTCTAGGATGCCAGAATTAATCGCTAGTACCATGTCATGTGATGGTTTAAGTTCTTGCCACATTGCAGGATCCCAAAAACAGTGGGCGTTGCCATTCCAATGAAAGCCACTTTCTTTATTACATATATTATGGTTGATGGTTGGGCTGGGATAGCTGCAGAAATCCTTAGATTGGTTCCGTTAATCATGTTCCACCTCAAGAATACATTCTTAGTAAAGACAGAACAGGACAGGGAACAGGCAATGGATCCTGGTTGTATAACTTTTGCCGCCTCAGAACCTCGGATACAACTATATTTCTTGCTGGGACTTGTCTACGCAGTGGTCACACCGTTTATTTTACCTTTCATCATTGTCTTCTTCGCCTTTTCCTACGTCGTCTTTCGCCATCAGGTATTCTCCTAGTGAAATTACTATAATGGGCTCATTCTCCTGTTGTGTTTTTACAGAATTTACAGATTAGGGAAGTAATAAGATTTTTTGCTTTGGTTCTTATCTCCAGATCATCAATGTATATGATCAGAAGTATGAGAGTGCGGCTGCATTTTGGCCAGATGTGCATCGTCGTATAATAATAGGTCTAATAATTTCACAACTGCTGCTGATGGGATTATTGAACACGAAGAAAGCTGCCCAATCAACTCCATTGTTGCTTGTACTTCCCGTCTTGACCATCTGGTTTCACCGTTTTTGCAAGGGACGCTTTGAGTCAGCATTTGTTAAGTTCCCACTGCAGGTCACTACTAATTTCTCTTTCTAGAACTTTTCCCCCTTCAACAGAAAGTAATTTTAGGAAATGATTTTTCACTTTTTGGCAACGGGACAGGACACAATGATAAAGGACACGCTAGAAAGGGCTACAGAGCCAAACCTAAACTTGAAAGCTTACCTACGGGATGCTTATGTGCACCCCGTGTTCAAATCCATTGAGATTGAGAGCACGCCAGCTTTTGACGAGGAGGAGAATAATCCACTTGTTTCCACCAAGAGAAGTTCCCGCAGGAGTAGTAAAACTGCAACTGCTTCTGGTGGCATCACTCCTGAAGTTGTATTATTATAGAATAAGCAACTATATATGGTTTCTGTTATGTGTTTCTCAGAAGATTTAGACAAGTACAGATTGGGAAATAAACGGTTGCTTATATGCTTAGTGTCGCATGTGTTTGTAAGGGTGAATTATACTTAACAAAATTATTAATTTTTTTCCCTCATCTTTTATAATTACAGAAAGTTTTTAACTTGATTTGCTCTATTGAAACACTTAAATAACTGTTAGTATAATCATTTCCCTCCGAAAATAAAAACTTTAAGAATTATTAAATTATATAATAATCCTGTCCCCAGGGTAACATTTGTACAATATAGATGCATAATCCTCCGTTGGCCATACAACAAGAACCTGGACATCGTTTTTCTCACTTTTCACCCAGAGTTCTTAGCTACAGACTGGAGCATATAGATATATACTGACAGCTAGAAACATTAAAATACCACTCCTGGACAACTGACTACCATGTCAAATTAATGGCAAGATCCAATAGAGCTTCAACTTGGTGTATGGTTCGTTGTTTCTCCTGCTGTTTTAACCGACTAGCAACTGATTCTGGATCAAGGCCCTGTGTAATTAGTGCTTCTTCTTGTTCAGATCGAACTTCTAGCAGCAGTGCATCAACTTCTCTCACAAAATCTACCCTCAAAAGAACATCATCTGCCTCAATTGTTGGTCTCATTGGTCCTTGGTGCTAAAACAAGAATGCACAACAATCAATATTCTAGGACAGATAGATAATTAGAGACATGAACGTGTGAGTGATTTACCTTATCAATGTCAAATCCAGCCGGTACAAGAATGCTGAAAGGATCCTCTCTTGGAAAAGTTTCAACCATGCGCTTCTTACATGCCTTGAGCCAGCCATCATCATCAAATCCATCGTGCATATTCAAGAGTTCATTAAGTAATCCCATTGCAGGAGTAGCCGCCCGTTTCAAAATCTCAGTCTAAAACATAGAGATGATTTAGACAGTGAGATACCACACTAAGGGTAAAATGTATTGAAGTACGTTAAACGTCAAGAAAGATGGAGGTCAACGTTTGGAAAAGGACTTAAAGTAAATAATGCAGGATTACACAACACAAATGACATACACTAGAAAGAACAGGGTTATGGGCCGTAGGTTAGAATTCCATCTTAAAATGTATAACAAGATACCCAACAAACAAAACTTGAGAAATGATGCATACCTCAACCCTCCTGTACAACAGATCAAGACTTCTAACAGCATCCTTTTCGTCCTGATACAAGTGTTCAGGGATCTAGATTATCATATAGACATAAAAATATATTCCGACACCATTGTCACATTACAAATGAAGTAATCATCTCAAGGTACACCAACAAACATCTGATGCATTGTATGATAACTCACATCACGTCGTGCGAGATCAAGGCGATTCCATATCACCAATAGCACTAGTTCATTCAGTTCACCTTTCTCAGCAGCTTCCTCAATTTTCTGCAATGAAAGTAAATAACTATTATCCTCCAATATGAGCTTGCTCCTTTGGCTAATACTATGGGGCCACTAAGAGCAGAAATAAACGTGCAGAAAACAACCCCAATGATATGTCAGTGGGGCAAGTCTTCTCAGAGGCAGAAAAGTATTATCCACAAAATCATAGATGATAGAACCATCCAAAAGGAACCAAAGGTAAGGTGGGCATGGAAGAAAAGATGAGGCCTAGGGTTTTGAAACTTCAATTCAGAAAACAACTGGGGACAATGACAAGTTAGGTGCAAGTTCCTGCTGTAAGACAGAAATGCTTGTTACTGAACTGTAAGTAGTTATTTGAGACAGTTCACAGTTCCTCCTGCATTGTCTCAACAGCAAAGATGGCAATCGACAAACAATCATCAAAAGGTATCAATTTGAAGCAGAGTGAAGGATTTAACTACCCTTCATGATTCATGAGTATGAATAACTAGCACCGGCGAAACCCTTTAATTTGAGATACACTTGCAAGATTTCTGAATTTGCTTCTTCCACTTCCAAATTTAACCACGGCTCAGATCATTTTCAGGCATGAAACTACCACTTTTCTTTTCAATGCAATTATTATTAAGAAAACTGCATAAAACACAAATTTGAGAAATAAAAACAATTAAGGAATACCTCTTCCACCTCTTCAGCCGATCTTATGAAGCTAGAAACTAATTTCTTGGCTTTTCGAAGCTCCTCATCTGGATAATGTTTAAGCTTCAACCCAATTTCACGGTACTCGTCAACCTTTCTTTCCTCTTCCTCATCCTCCTCTTGGCGCCTCCTATGCAACTCCTTTGTCTTTTCCCGCTGCCTTGCTTGCCATTCCTGACCTCAAAATAGTAAGCGATGGCTCTCAGAAAATATGTTCTTTTTCTTTATGCCATATCATTACAAGTAAAATATCTTTTCCAAAAAAAAGTTTGTGTTTAATTATTTCCATTTATTAACAGAAAGCCAAATATATTATCCAAGAAACGTATTCAGAAACCCACTTGAGTTCTTCACCAAAAACCTTCACTAGCAAAGCACCGGATAGAATGAAACAAACAAAAAAACCAATAAAGAATAACATTCAAGAAAAACCCAAAAAGAAGAATCGCAAGAAGTAGGACTACTAAGTCAGAACACGTACATACATCATCGTAATATTCTTTTGGAAGCCCATATAAGTCTTGCTCTTCTATCTTCTTGCTTCTAAGCAGAGCTGATGATTGCAGACAACAATCAGCACCAACCAATAAAAAAGCACAAAGAAAAAGATCAAAATTTTCCTCAATTTTCAATAAAGAATCAAACTTCAGAAATAGAAGTGACAAAAGAACTTACTCTTGAAAGAAGGTGGTGTTGGCAAAGCTTTGAGAAATCTTGGTAAAGATGAAGAATTAGTCAATCGTGGGAGGGCTACACATGGTAGTAGATGCAATGTTTTGGCCTCCATCTTCCCTCTATTTTTCGGGTTTTAGCCTTATTGCCTTAACAGTGAACCTCCTGGCGCACGTTGAACCTTTTTTCCCTCTTTTTTCTTTTTCTTTTTCTCCTTCACCTTTTTTCCAATTTCTCACACTCATATTGTATTATTGAATTTTATGCTATCCAAGGCAAATATTATTTTGTGAAATATAGTTTTCCTAAATTTTAGGAGATCACCCTATTTTTAATAAACACCGAATTCAAAAGATAAAATACTCAAATTATTAATTTAATGAAATAAGTGCAATGCAATCCATGTATTTTGAGAGCTGAAATTGTAAAATGATTGAATCTTAAAATACTATATGAATCTATATATAAATACTCAGTATTCATTTCATTCTATGAATGTAATGAATATTATATTAATGTAATAATTTAATATTAATATAATATCTGACATTGATATTATTTAAATCCATAAATAAACAATCAATACGGTCAAATTTTATGTTAATATAATATTTTTATATTAACATAACATCTGAGATCTTAGGCTATGAAATAATAAGTTTTAGTATGTTCTTTCGCACATAAAACACAAACCCATTTTTATTTTTGAGATTTTTTCTAATCATATGCCATTTATTCCCATTAAAATTATAGAGAAAAACAGAGAATCTTTCAGCAACAAATATTGAAATTTTTATCCAAGTGTCACTTAAAGTCAGTCTTCCAGGAAGCCCTTGCATTCCCCTACTGAATATTTAATTTCAACTTTTGTTGCTTTACTTCCTACTATACACTGACAATACCATGTGTGTGTATATAGAAATATATATACCTAAACTACATCAGTTTTCTGGAATGCCAAAAAGAGTCATCTATGAACCCACATGCTAAAAACTAACTAAAGACTTCCTAGTTCATCTACCAAAATTCAGATTCCAGTTTCTATGATCATTTCTGCTGCAGCACCCATAGCACCAATCCCACTTATTCCAAGAAGGGCCAAAGCCAATTCTTCCTCATTCCATTGTTTTAGTCCCTTACTAACTCTCTTCAAAACTTCAACATCAACTTCCAGCATCCAAGTAGGGGTACAGCTCACCATCAAACTCAGATATCCTGTTACATATGCCCTCCAAGCAGCCTTATTACAGCCAAGTGAGATTTTTCCATCCAAGGCACTTGCAAGAAATTCCAAGTGCTTCCCAAGAACATTGGGCCGACGCTTAGATGCAGGTGACGCCAAGTCAACTCCCCAAGCAAATATTCCAGAAAATACAGTGAAGTATGCAAGCGCATATCCACCCAGCATTGCAACCATCCCTCCCGGTTCCTCTCCATTGGGTGCGCACCCATGACCGGATATAAACCAAGAGGGTAAAGTTTCTTTGATTAAAGACTGTACAGAACTTAATCCGCCCGTAAGCCAGACAATAGAAGCCCCCAATGAAGCTGCAAGCTTCACCTGACTCATTGCAGCAGCAAGAGAAACTTGGCCATACTTCATACTGTATTTGGTTTTCTTGAGCTTCTCCATTTTATCTGGGGGCAACCCACTACTAGCAATGTCTTTGACAGTGTGCATTAGAATGGACACGATTTCTTCAGTCATAAACATGACATTTCTGACAGCTCGATGAACTCTTAAGTAGAGTATTCCAGGGGCAACAGCAGAGATGCCACCGGCAAAGTGAGAACCAAAGCCATGACCCAGAAGAGCACCCACGCCGCCATTGCTTGCAACAGAAGAAGAATTTAACCCAAGAGCTGCTGTGAAGCAAACTCTAAGGAGTTGAACCACAGCATCATTATTGTGGTGGAATACAGTCTGGGAAGCAGAGAACACAAGAAAGTCACTCCAACGCTTTACCTTTTGAGCCCACAAAGCAGCTATTACGGGCATACATGGCCAGGGGCAACCTATGCCAAGGTGACTCACGGCTGGACCAACCAAGTTCAGAAAACGGTCAGTTCCTCGGTCGAGTTTATATGTTATCGTGAGACTAACAAGTGCTGCCAGAGGTAATGGAAGCGTCACTGGAGAGTTTCCACCTACAAGGAAAACACTAATCAGCATAATATTGAACCAGTGAGGAACTTTTTTTAACCATGGATTCAACCTTTGTTTTTTATAGTGATACAAGGTAATTAAAAAGAGAAGTTTGTTACTTCAATCCAATCATCTCTTCATGACAGAAATTGATCGCAATCTTTCGCTCTGATAAGGATTACTCATGCAACACCTTATTTTTTGATCTAATAGTAAAAGTTAACTGAAAACATAAGCTGTGAATTCCAAACTACAGGAAACTCTGCAGTGGCAGCAGGATGTTTAAGGAAAATATAACTGGTATATGTATGATTCTTAGACAATTAAATATAAGCAAATACCACAAAAGCGCACCTACAGAAAGACACGGGACATTGACACCAGTAACAGCCAAAATTTTCTTTATCTGCTGTTCAACCATGGATAAATTTTGGGCAGGGCTTGGCCAGTCAGTTCCATTCATGAAAGCAGGCTTCCACAGACCCCGAGTCACTTCTGCTGAGAAATAACTTACTATAGTTGCCAAAGAAGCAGGAAGAAAATCAGCCAGATCTTTGAGCCCTGAAATAGATACATCATAGTATGGTCTTTTCAGTATACTGAAAATGCACTCAGAAAGAACAATTAACACCATGTCACTGAAAACAGGGATATAAAAGTGACGAGAATAATATTTCAAAATCACATTCATTCAGTTCCTAAGACATATGACCAGTCATAGACAGGTTCTAAAAAATTTCTGTTGTTATTTCTGTCTATAAGAACTTTTGCGACTGAAAATGCAAAATTGATTATTCTATGCACTCATTTCCATATAGATAACCAATGAGGAATTACATGGCTGAATGGTGAGATTATACATAAGGACCACAAGAGGTAGTTACACTTTCTAGGAGCAGCCAAGCTCCTCTGTCAAAAACACATGTGTGCCACTCATAATTGATTTTATCGGTGTTGCAATAATGTGAGCAAAGTAAATGCTACTCTTGCATGTGTTAGTGCAAAATGGATCGGTAAGCAGGCTAACATATCTTTCCAGAAACAGTATGAATCTTTGACTGAGTACAATGTCCTGAGAATGCTACAAGCATAACTTAAATGTAAACATATTGACAAACCAGTGGTCAATTCACGTGGAGATAGCCTCCCATGGGCACAGGCAGTAAGGGCAGCATGAAGGACAAAGGGGATGGCCTCGAGAATATCCCAAGCAGGTAACTTAAGACGGAGAGAGGAGTCATCGGTTCCAGATGCAGATGAGCTGCTGCTTCCAGAAGTTGTAGGAGTCAGCGGTTGGCTTCCTCTGCTAATTTTTCTGAACATCATGTTCATGAGTGCCTCAACAATCTGATGAACAGGATTTCCTGGCACCAAACCAGAAAGAATAGAAGCAATACACTCTTGATGCTTTCTGTACCAACGCTTCAGTTTTGGAAAAGAATCCATGAATATGTGCCCTTTCGAAGATGGATTTGACAATCTTGACAATCTCTTAGTTTTATTGTGATTTTTCGGTGGATTTTCATATGAAGCTAACTGAGAATTGTAGACCAGTAAGAGGTATTCTGGGGTTAAATGGGATGCCACTGGAGTAACATCTCCCATTACATGTTCCAGAGGTGGCTGATCAAATCTCCACAGCTTCAGCAGCAGGGTAAATGCATTTGAAAATACAGCATGGGAGGAAATTTCCTCTCCTGTATTAAGACTCCATGACATGTTGGGTGCACAGGAACCGAAGACCTCACAGATTGGCATCAATGCAGCTGCAAGTTGAGGCACCTGGAAGAAATTCGAGCGCAGGAGGTGTATTAGCAAATGAAAACATTAGAGTTTTCCATGGTTCCACGGAACCTCTTCCACTTTTCCTTTCGATTGTTCCTCATGCTCATAAATTGTTATTGCTTAGTTGGCATGAATTGCCATGTTTCAATTGCATTATAGTTGTATAAATTTTGAAATATGTATCGACTAATGGTCCAAAGGAAAAATGTATTGTTCAGAATACTATAAGAATACAATACCACACAGATCTTGGATTCATTTGGTAATAGCCCTTATGCCTTAGGCAAAAAAAAAAAAAAGGACCAACTTAGATGTTGTTGTTGTTGTTGTTATTTTTTTGTATGTGTGTGGTATTTAAATTCATGGATGTGAAACTGGAAATTACAGATTGAATAGAAAAAATGGACCTACCAAGCCGTGCAAGGAAAAAATCTGAATACAATCGACAGATGATATTCCGACAAGAAGAACATTCAGAAATGGAGCATAACCTATCAAATGGCTCTCACTTCCAGAAAAATCTGTAGGAACAGCAGGTGAAAGCAATCTTGTGATCAGGAGGCTTGTATGTTCCTGTAAGCAAATATTTTTTAGAAAACAAAAGACAATCAGTAAGGCAAGTGCACAGGATAATCGGAAAAACAAACATATAAAGATATCCTGGCTCAAATCATGGCCCTCTCTCAGGCCCTTACAACCCTCATTTAAGGATTGTAACAGGAAATTAATAGTGGAACCCCCCAAAATGAAATGAGGCTACAATGCTTTGGACCTAGGCAATCAGTAAATTATATTTCATTTTGTACATAATATTTAAAATCCATCACCTGTATATTCCAACCACGGGAAAGAGAAGCTCCACAAAATATTGTAGCAGCAGAAATCTTCTCATCATCTGTACCACTGACAGCAATCTCGTACATTCTCTCTATTTCTGCTAAGCTTATATCAAATTCATAAGCTCAAACTCAGTTGCCTGGGATATATGAAAAAGGAGGATCTGGTACAACTAGGTTGAACAACTAAAACTACAAGCTCAAATTTCACATGTCTTAGTAAAATTGACCGCTATGTATATTGTAAACTCCTCATTCAAAAACTCAGTTGCTAACTGCTCTGTATACTGAGAAAAGGATATAGTGTTATGATGACAGTCATAGTTGACAAAGAAATGGACATTTACCTACCCACACAAGAAAAAGAGGGGAGGGGGGGAACTTTGGCTTCAGAACCAACAACATAATACATCCTGCTAAGCTCAGCAGAAACATGATTTGAAGAATAGCATAATAAAGCAACAAATAAAATTTAGCTTGTAGAGATTTGGATTTTAAGGAAAAGCTCATTTAAAAGATACCAGAGTGATAGCCAGGAGCCAATTTGATACCCATCAATCAGTTCATTGGATCTCAGCTAATGGTAATATTGGTTTACATTACTAATGATCCCCCCACCCCCCAACAAAAACAACCCAAAGAGAACAAGCTGAAAAGAGAAGAAAACAGTTATCCAATACTACCTTCCTCATGTTACTTCTTAAAGTCTCGGTGGGACATAAATATTTTGCTATCCCCCCCCCTTGTTTCTTGAAATCACATTTTCCTTATGAAACAAGCCACAAAAATTCAGGGGCTAACCTAGTAGCTAAAATAAAAATGATAAGGATTTCAATCCTTTTGGCTCTGTTTTGCCTCTAGGATAATAAATCCATCACAAGCCAGCAAACAGAAATATAACTTTTCAAATTAAAATTACCATCTACCTAGTAGCTGGAGTTGACACCAATGCACTGACCATGGGAGGAGTTAAAGGTGACCCTTTCATCAAGGATGACCAACCAGGCACTTGCCCTGAAATGGTTCGAGGAATTTGGTTGCAGCGACCTTTTACATATCCAGGCCACAAATATGCTGATGTGTCCAAAACATTTCTAGCAATGCAAGCCTCAACTATCAGATGCCGAAGATTTCCAGCTGCAATATCATAAAGAAGTCAGAGCAGAAAATTAGCCATAAAGAGAGATATGAAAAACCAAGAAAAATGAAAAGGTAATCAGAGAAACAAAGTACTGTACCCCCCGCCCCCGCACTTCTTTCACCATTAAACTCGAAACAAGAGATTCACAAACCCAAGAACAAGTTAAAAATAGAACATTATTGGATTTGGACATACAAACAAAATGAAGACACAAACAAGACAAAGCAGAATGTAGCATGTGACCAGTAGAGAGTTAGAGGAAAAGGGCAATGAATGGAAGAAAGTATTTACTATCACTTTTTCATCTGAAAAGTAAGAAATAATGCAACATGTAATAAGAAACTCGGCAGAATTGACTTGACCAAAGCTCCTACATAGATCCATTGAGCACAAACATTGCCATTTCAATCACTGCAGCCTATATACAAAAATCCAAAAGAAACGTCTTTATGAAAACTGAGTTTGCATGAAATAACGTTCATGATGGTCATCATACAATGCAAGTACCAAATACATGAAAGATTATTACTTGAAAGCTTGTGGAATAGTACTCACAACAATTCAAAGGCATGTCATTCAAGCTCATGCCATCTAGGTGTCCGCTGCCAACAGGTAGGCCTGAAAGGACCATCATTGCTTTTGCAGCAGCTTGATTAGCCAATGAACTTACAGCTGGAGGAGGAGACAACAGTCCTTCAAAATCATCCAACCGCTGGAGGCTGGAAACCAAATGTTCACGACGTTTTCCCGCTGCCTCAATATTTTTTCTGTGAGAGATGGAGGTTTGTTCAGCTTCACTATTCAATTTAATCTCCTCTTCAACAATATTGACAACTGCAAGAGTTGAAATGGACAACAACATGCATAAACAAGTATCAAGGCGAGGAACAGGACCCTCACTAGAATTCCTCTCCTGAAAAGATCAAAGGAAAATGTCAAAATATAGAACATAGATTGCAATTTCCAACAGATGTAAAGATTACAATGATAATTGTATCAAACTGAATCAACAAGTGAACAAAAGATTCATCAACAGGTAACTTACTAAGTAAATTTTTATTGTAAATTCTTGGAGAGAGAGAGAGCAAGCATTTGTTGACATATTTTCTTCCTGTCCTAGTAAGAAATTCCAAATTTACACAATCCATCTGAGCAAGATAGAAGCTAAGTCTTTGCTTAAATCTTATGATCTTGCTTTGGAAGTGATAGGAAATCGTATTCAAGCTATTCAGAAAAAATAATGTTGCTTCTTTTATTCAAAGGAAATAATATGTCACTACTTTCAGAGGATATTGACCAGTTAGCAGGAAGCTGGGAAACAGTTTACGGCCAATATTTCATGGAGAATAAGTTCCCAACATTGACAAGAGCTCTACTTAATACTCAAGCAGAGAAATGAAGAAACTTTTGCCTAAATTTGAGATTAAATTAGAGAAAACTTGCATGTATCATGTTCGAATTAGCTCTTACCCTCTGAACAAGACGTAAAGCTGCAGTCCACAAACCAAGAAATGCATCCTGCCAAGTGGTCTGATTCATAGCCTGGAGAGCCTTCACTAAACCTGCAATACCAATCTGATTCAGCAAGTTACCACATAATTAGCTTTGACTCACAATTGCAAGAAAGCGTACCCGTAAGAGTTTCAGCAGCACTGGTAGCTCTCACTTGTGATCCATCCATTGTATCTTCTAAATAAAGATCTATGGGAAGCCAAAGTACTGAGCGAACTGTACCATGATACTGACCAGCAGATGTCACAGGAGACCTAGCCGTTACTGCATGAAATAGTTGCTGTGAGCTTGTTTTGCATTCCCGAGACAGTACTTGGCGTGTATCAGATGTCAATTGCAAGAGTGCCTCTGGAGAAATAATTTTTGAGTTTCTTAGAGATGAAGAGTTTGCAGCCAACAGTCTCAAATGCTGAATGAAGCATCCCCAGTGCATCGGCCTAAAAGCAAACACAGGAATGCATGCTTCAAAGCTAAATACAACCATGAACAAGTCCAACAGCTCACAATTCTAGGGTATGCAAAGGAAAGTATATATTATTCCGTCATCTACTCAGACTATGCAGTGCTGAAAGAATGACAACATTTGCAGAGAAACAAAAGAAACAAGAAGCATACATGTTTCGACGGGCCAAGTAAAGGATCCGGGAAGTTGCTTTGTTTTGAAAAAAATCACCAATTATTTCAACAGCCATTACAGTATTTATCTTACTCAATGCTGCCTGACGTTCCATTCTTTTTCCTTCAAAACCATCAAGATAGTCTATTTCCATTTCTTGACTCTGGATTGGCCACCTCGATTTCTTTTCAGGGGTGAGTTCTAATAGACCTTCATCATCAAGCGATGCATCAAGTAGCTCCCATACAATTGAAAATATAAATTCAACAACAAGAAGCCCTGGTTCAGAGGACTGAACTCCAAATATTTCATAAAATTGGAGGACATCATTAATGGATTCCATAATCCTGCAATCGAATTGTTCAAGTTATCAATCATAGCAACAGCAACTTGTGATGATGCCAAATTATCAACAGTTCAACTCAATTAAATGGAAAGCACATACTTCTGTCACTTTCTAGCTTCATATCTGCATTTTCACTAGAATACACAATGACTAGAAAGATTATTTAGAGTTAATTCTATAATCATGCCAGATAACTAAACCAGACATTTTTGTTGACATATATACATTCTACACACTAATATATGATACACAGCCAGGGGATAACCCATTTCTGAACAAAATGGTTGAAAGTTTCTTCAAGAAAATGGCTTAAAACAAGAAGAGTTAAATTCAGGTACAATAAGAGTTCAATGATGGAATGTTTCATCTATTATTTATCGCTTTGGCAGCCCGACAAGTGTTACAAAGTGTCCAGAGAGAAACAAACGACTGACTTACCCATGTCCTGATCATTGGCCATTCTAGAAGTTGTACACTGAAAGTTCATCATTCAAGGAAACTTAGAAGTGGATCATTATGTGGTTCCCATATCATAAAGATCACGCATACTGATTGATTCAATCAGAGTGTAGACTAAGTAGCTTAGTCAGTCAGATAACAATTGTTTTGATATATATTAAATTGGAAAGCCTAGTGAGACAGTTAATTCAGTTCAGTCAAGAAACAGAACATGGTTGTGACTCTGTAATGTATGGAAACTTTAGTCAGCATAATAGTGACATCCCGATGGTCGTGGCTCTCTGTAATGTGATCTTCATATGGAACACAATAAACGGTCCTAGTATATGCGCCCAATGATGGTATATACTCATTGAATTATGCCATATTACATTACATAGCATGAGATACAGAGAGAGGTCTAATTTAAATAATCATTTACTTTAATAATCAATTCCAAACATTCAAGAGAATCAAAACCCAAAGAAATAGAGTTTACAAGCAACAAAAGCATACTTCTGATAGTTGGGACCATTGATTAGAGATGGCAGTGAAAAAGCATATCTCTTAATGAGCTCCATATACAATCTATACGCCACTGGGTACCTTCTTCGACTTGGTATTACCCTGCATAATAAAATGATTCATGATAAAATGTCAGATGTCATGCAACACGCTACTCAGTCGTTCTGAGCTCCTTTTTGATTATGTCTCTATATTATACATTTTTTTAGAATAACACTGTTAGACACATAGATAGGAAGACTATCAAGCTATTATACCATAAAAATTTCCCAAGCACTCAGTTCACCTTATTGTGTGATCAAAAAGAATAATTTAACAAGGGAGGAGAAAAAGATAAATCTCGGAAATAAAATTAAACCTAGATGAGAGAAGTGCAAGAACAAGCATAGGGGGCACGATACGAATTGTGAGGGCCTTCTCCAGAAACTTCCACGCGATTGGAAGGTTATTCGACCAGCAAATATGAGAAACGAGGAGCTCCGCCACCTCCACGGCCGGCATGGAAACGCCGGCAGCAGTGAGGCTCGACGACAGCTGCATGGCCCACATCAGTGGGTCGGTTCCCCTCTCCTGCGCGGCCTTGGTCAACTCCGATACGCCGTCCCATAGCCGCTGCTGCTTCACCGCCTCCGCCGACATATGATCACTAAATCCCAATTCTACTCCAAATACTGCAGAAACTTAGGGCAGAGGCAGATCCCACTGCATGGAATTTGGGTTGGGGAAGAGAAGAAGCTCAAGCTATACCTTCACTGTGTGCTTTGTATGTGTAATTTGAAACAGCAGAAGGAAAAAGAGAGAACAGACCAAAAGCAGTCAGTTTTGGGGGCGTAGAATATATTCTATGTTTCTATATTAATTTCGTCAATCCCACTTCCCTTAAATCTTCGCTCTCACTATAAAAATCCATAAACCATAAAGTTTTATTATTAGCCCTCATCTTTGGTTTTTATTTCATTTTTGCCCCCCAATCGTTTAACCGTAATGTTACATTATTGGTAGAAGCATTTGAGGAAATGTCACCCAAATTGGGTGAAATATCTGATTGGCCAAAAATATCTGTCCACTTTCCATGAAAATTAATATACATTTTTTCCTAATAAAATCAGTCTTCGATATTATATGAAAAGTTTTCAAATCTGAATGGATTCTTTATATACATTATCTCTCTTATTATACAGGAGATCTTATGTTTGAACTTGAATGAACTAGTTTGTGTTTTTTTACGTGCATTTTATGTAATTTATACTTCAATTTATTTAATTTACAAATAAAAAATATTAATTTATTAAAATAATAAAATTTCTTTGAAAAAAAATTGATATCCATTTTACTATTTTTGTAAGGACTTTTTGATTTAAAAATTCTTGACTTAATTATTTCATAATTGCATGTAATAGCATTTGAGAGGGTATTTATTTGGTAAGATCAAATCAAATTGAGACTTTGGTAAATTGAAAAGTGGTTATCTTCTTACCAAGACTAATATGACTTAATTGACTCAATTTTGGTTATTAACTACTAATTGGATGGATAACTTGGTTAGTCGAGTTTTTCGAAATAAATAATATTCTATTTATCCCAATTTTATTACATTTTAAAATCTCAAAATAAGGTTGCATCCCTTAAAATAATTATTTTTTCGTAAATTTGTTCCTTTCTATTAAAGTAATATGTTATATCATCAACTTTTAGACACCGTTATTTAAGAATAATAAAGTTAAACTATATAAAACTCATGGCTATGTTTGGTTTTCCCAAAATGTAACTAAACATACAAAAAAATTTCCTCCAAAATGTCAAATTAAATTTCTCAAATACCCTATTCTATCTTTCATTATCCCAAAAACTTCTCCATTTTTCAATATATACATACATATTATATATATATATGCATCACACATATTTTATTATTATTTAATAAAAAAAATTACTCAATTCCATTTTCATCCCAAAAACCCAACAAAAAAAATATTAATTTAATTGCTACAGTAAAATTTGTTTTCTCCCAAAATATAAACAAATATACAAATGTTTTCGAAAATAATTTTCTTATTATTCCTAAAATATAAACAAACATGCAGTATATTCTTCAATACAAATTTCACATCCCCCAACCCCATTCCCAAAACTCATTATTCCAAAACACATAATTGATATCCAAACATTAACCATACCTCTTCAATTCTCATCTAAAATTCAACACACACGCACGCGCGGGGGCGCGCGCGCACACACACACACATATATATAAATATATATATGGAATTTATCAATATTAAGAATTCAATCTTGGTAAAGTCCACATATGATCTGATTGAATTCTTAATTTTGTATGAAGCAATAGGATGAAAATTAAATGGAAGGCAAAAGCGAATTAATAGCAAATGCGCCAATTGAAATAACCACGGATCCAAACAAAATATTTAGAGTTTTCTATAATCCAAGAAAACAATTGAATCTAGCCATAAATAAATTAGAATTTCATGCATCTGCAGTTCTGAACAAAACTGCTTCAGGTTTACCTCCACAAGCTGCAACTGCTGATTCTTGATCATATATCTACAACTTCTCGACTTTCAACTGAGAAGGGCTTTTTTGGACCATTAAAAATGCAATACTTGCCGCGAATCGAAACACCAGCACCTGTAATTTGATCTTGAGATATCAAAAAGCTCGTCCGGGGTCATATTCTCAATTTCCTTGTGGTTCCATGAATCATAACCATTCGTCAGACTTGGGGTAATCCGAGCAGCCAATGACAAGTCCATTTCTTTTGTTTGGTGTTTTTGGGAGCGTAATTTCTTATACAACCTCATTACAGAGACACAATCTTCATACGGATCATGCATTCCTGTCTGGACATCGTACCTGTAATGTCAAAGTGCCATGTGAGCCAAGTACAATGAATATTTTCTCCTTCTATTCTGCGGGTCTATGCATGGTGCAGATGGAGTGTTTCCAGGCATTAACTGTGTTTGTAACCACATAATTTTATCCTGTGTTCCCTATTCGAATCAAAACTTCTTGCAAAATTCAATTTAAAGCAAGCTGGATGTAAAGAAAAATGCAAAAGAAGAAACCCAAAATATAACAATATTTAAATGGTCCAGAGCCTAGTTCTCTTTTCTTGTAAGGGAGATGAAAGAGCAATAATAATCGAGAGCAAAGAGAACTTGCCCAAGATAGGTCTTGACTAGGTATTTGAGCGAGTGGCTCACGAGATTTGTCTTCATTAAAGGAGGGTACTTCGCTGTATCCCTACAGATCAGTGATGGTTAAAAAAGCAGATTAGTAAGAGTGAAAAGATTAAAGCAAACATAACTTTACTGACTGTAACATACTTTCTTTTTTGATTAAATGTAAACTTTACTGACTGTAAAAGCACGCCTATGAATCTAATGTACATCCAGCCACATAAGGAGAATAACTCGCTGCTAATTTACCAAGTCAAAGCAGAGAAGCACTGATTTGAACTCTGTAATATTGCTGCCTAACGAAAGATTTTTTCTGTCCGATAAAGATTTCTCCACATTTTGTCCATGATCCTCTAAATCTCACATGATTTCAATCGATTTCCATGTGGTTTATTAAAATGGTTGTACAGCCTTTAATGGCCAGAGAATGACTTCACCTCAGCAAATGATTAGGATAATTCATTCTTAGGCAATCTAGATCGTGCTCAAGGCTGTGACCCAGAAGAACTCTAGCTTTTCCACCATGCAAGCGTACTCTCCCAATTGACTCTCCATTGTAGAGAATCTGCAGAATTTTATCTTGCACTTCCTTGAGCGGTGTGGCATCTCTCAGATGGTCCTCTGTGATACCTGTGACTTCATACCTGAAGCAAAAGTCCCGTTTAGAACGATGTTTCCTAATTAAGCCATCGATGCCCATAGAAGATTTAAACCCAAAAAAAGATGAAAGTCAGATACCTATAATTGGTAACAGGAATTTGAGGTAGTACGTAAGTGTGGAAAATTGGCTTCTCATCCTCATCAACGAGGCATACCCTCGCACAGAGATCAAGTGATCCATCACTTCCACCACCAACCATTTCACAATCTATAGCAACAGCCTCAGGTGGACTCCCATTGTCATTTTCAATGTTCATTGGAGGATCATAAATTAGAGATTCTGTGCAAGGCATCTTCATTGTTCCCTGTATAACAAGGTAAAATGTTTTAGTAAATATACAATTAATATGAGGAGGCCTTTTCTGGCGGTAATTAGATTATCTACATTAGACATTTCAGTTGAGTCAGAAGGTAGTAAAGTAAAATTACTCCTAACTCACAAGGGGAATAGGGGGAGGTAGGGAACATATTTGTTGATGTTCGCTGAGAAAAGCTGGGCTGTCAAAAATTCTCATACAAAGATAGCAACCTCTTTCAGCAAATATTTTTGAACAATTTCCCTTAGCCAGCGGACCTGGATGTTTCCACAAAAAAATGTGAGAAACAAGCACCATAATCAATATTTGGCATATAAAGTCCTAACTACAGTAACATATTTCACCAGTTGTGTGCTCCCGCAGTGATTCAAAAGATTTGCAATGTTTTTGACATACACCACATTTAGGTTGGTGAACAGAGTGATACGAGATTTGCATATGTGCAACAAGATGCTTCTTTTTCTTGTACTGCTTGAAACATGCTGCACACCTATGCCTGCAATCAGACTAAAATGTAAGCACAGTCAGTAGCTTTGGAACATAATTCAGATAATAGAATATAGCTAACTTAAGCTCACGGTCATCCAAATCTTATGTGTTAAAATTAGCAGAAGTTCCTAAAATGTTGCTAATTAGCATGAATGAAGATACCATCTGAAGAGAAAAACTAAATTTGACAATGTAAAGATGTTTACAAAAGTAAGAACAATGAAAAGCAACATAATCATGGCCAACACACCTCACAGACACACCTGAGTGTGTCTGTGTGCAAGTGAGAGAGAGTGTATGCTATGAAACTTCCTCCTATCCATGCTCTTGAGTTTCTTACTTTCTTATTTTCAGAAATAGTCAAGGTCCATATATAAAAACAACAGAAAACAATGAAGCAACATACAGAAACATCCGCAATTAGTGCATAAATCAAAGCAACATCGGCTTAAATTACTTTGAACATCTCTACAGGCTGCACTAAACTCCAATAATATGAGAGGGGAAGAGTCAGAAAAAAGTAGTACTATTGAGTCTCAAGCTCTGTTCTTTTACAATCAAGTTTTTATTTGAATATCTTTATTTGTCTGATGCCAACATCAAAGGAGCAAACTTACAAGTTTCCATATTGCTGCCTTTCAAACTCTCACTCTAACATCTTAAACAAATCCTTCCTGCTTATTCCAAATAGCTTCGGGATATCCAAGCAAGAACATGAAAGACACTACAACTACCAGCCTTGATGTGATGGCGAAAGAAAAATTTCTATCTTCCAATGATTCTCACAAACACAAGCAACAGCTTATATACACCCTTTCTGCCATGCAAGTCAGTCAAGAACCTTTTAGATCTTAGGCAATTTAAATCAAAAGAACCTCAACCAAAATGCATTCAAGAAGAAAGCCATTTTCCAGCCATTTGTCAATATTTTACACTCACAACTACCATAAGACAGTTTTGATTGAAAAAATTGGTCAACCATCATGGATTTTATATTTAAAAAAGAAGAAGAAGAAGAAGAAGAAGAAGAAGAAGAAGAAGAAGAAAAAGAAAGAATCGCACTACATTCGACACAAGTAAGATCATAGATGCACAGCAAGCAACAATAGCAGTATCAGTCAGGTCTAGACCCAATTAAACAGTTCCTGACAGTGGGTAGGAACAACACCAATATACCATACATGAAAAGCTAAGAATTACACGTAGCTGATTAGTGATTAAGAATTGGCAATCATTATCCAAACAAATATCAAACACAAAATCCATGACGAACCAAACTATCAGCATTAACCATTTGCATAAGGACACATATGGCAATCCAACAAACCTCTGTTCAATAACAAAAAAATACATGTCCCTGAAGCCATTCTCGTACAGAGCATCAATTTTTCAAACATTCAAAAACATTTTTCTAAACAATAAAACAGTGTAATCGTCAGATAAACAAAACCACACATAAACAACAAAGGTCATTCTAAAAGTCGCCTTTTCTTCTCGTTTTCTAAATGATTTTCTCAGCAATTACATGTAGTGTTCATGTAAAGAAAATGAAGAACAAAAAAATTAGAAAGTGACCTAGTCGTTGATGTTACTAGGGTTCCCGGAGGATCTTTGCCGGACTCCATGGCTGCGAGAAGGTGGTAAATAGGCGAGAAAAATGCCGAAGAAAATGGAAAGGAGGAATTCTTGACAGGTGTAATGGTAGCTTGCAAAATTTCTCATAAACCCATTTACTTTTACAGTACTCGTCCTTTTACTTGTTTTGGGGGGTTTTATTAAGTTTAATCACTTCTTTTAACATTTTATAGGGAAACTGTTTATATTGAGCAATTTAGCTCAGTTGAAGTCGCTTTTGGGGGTTTGATTTAGTCGTCAATCTCAGATGAGGCGCGAGATAGTCGTCAATCACAAATTGCGACAAATAGCAAAATGTGCAAAAGGAAGGAAACGAAGGACGTTTCCTCGTATATTTTTTGTTTTTTCGAGGAATAATATTCAAAAATGTATTTCGAAGTTCATGGTACCATTATGAACAGACAAAAATTGTAAGAAGCCCATCAATGGATATGTCTAGTTGAGATGTGACATTTGATTAAATTTATTTAAAAGTTTTTATATTTTTATAAATATTTTTAAAATTTATAAAATATTAAATTTTACTTTTAAAATATTTCGATAAAATAAAATTTTAAAACTTATAAAATGTTAATAATTATAATTTTATAAGATATTTTATTTTGTGATATATTTACCAAATAAAGGATAGATGATCAGCACCAATAATCTTTAGTTTAAGAGATTCGTGCAATATCACAAACAAGGAAATTCCCTATAGAAGATGGCTATGATGTTCACCAAGAAAGACTTTTCCCGCCATAATTCAATGGAATCCAGCATTAATCCCAGATCTTACTATAGCAGCCAGGGCTAAAACATAGAACGCTTATGGGTAAAAAGTCATAATTAATGCAATAAATACAGTTTGTGATTCAAAATATCACACATTAATCATAAAACAATTACTTAATTTAGCAGTATTTATCTTGTAGCAATTGAATTGTACCGTGCAGCATAATTACTACTTCAAGCAAATTATCCAGTAGATAAAATCTGTCAAAAGCAATGGTTCCAATCAAACAATCATTACCAGATACTCTTCGTGTTTACATATGGTACACAAACTTTCAAGCATGTGCCAGAAATTCAGAGAGAAATCTAAGCAATACTGAGCAAAAAGCTCTCAAATCTTCCAATGACGAGTCCACTACTTTGATGAACCCATTACATACAGGTGCAAAACACACAGCTAGCCACCACGAGCTTCTCTTCTCGTGGCATCATGTAGTAGTTCAACGTCAACTCCCTCAGGCGGCAATTGGACATACCTGACCACAGATCCTCTGATGAAGCAGTTCCGCACTGAAAGCTGCCAGAGAAGAATACCCACATATTATTAGAACAGAAGTAAGATGGGTACGACATAATAAGGAACCACCTAAGGCAACATACAGGCACAAAAATACGGACTGAAATCCGGCTAAAGGAAACAGTTGCTGTACGTATTAAGTAATTTTTTGAAAATGCATATAAAATTTGCAGGAAAGTTTACAAGTTTGTAAACTTTAAGCACTTGAAAATTCACCGGTTCACTTTCACATGGAGAAAAATGATAAAATTTGCAGGAAAGTTGGTAGATCCCAGCTGCATGGACAACATTTGGATAGCGTATGCAAGATAAGACAGTAGCACAATATATAACCATGGAGTCAAGACTTAAAATAGAAGCACATTGTAAGATGATCACGCAAAATGAATCAGCGTAGGGCTAAAACCAAAGAAACACAAGTTTAGTTAAAAAGCCACACTTGGCAATGTTTTTAAGGCTGACAATTTGGGGAGGGCGGGAATAAATTTATATGCAAGAAATACAGCCATATTTTATGCCTGCTCAATATACACACACAACATTCCTTCTCAAGTTGATCCAAAAGCAAGTATAAAACAAGATTTGCTTAAAAGGCTTACAAAGAAAGGATGTGAACTATTCCTTGCTCTTATGCTCCACAATCTACTTCCCTTCACAAACTCCAAATTTCAATCTAACAATATCTATGTGCACAAACACGGACAACCTCCAATTGGTTGTATTAGATTTCAAGATTCAGCTGTTTCCAAGAATTTGATCAACTACATACTTCATGACACAATCCACAAGCATGTAAAGAACCAATGTTCAGCAGATAATACAAAACCACTAATCCAACACTCATTCGCAATAACTTTCTCCCAAGCATCTAAGAATCCTAAAAACTCACAACCCTGGTTTCAAAGTATAAGCCTCAAGATATACTAAAATAATCTAAAATTGGGATAAAGATTAAACCCTAATTAAACCCCAATTCGAAAAATCAGGAAATTCAGAAACCCTAGTTTCAAATTCTCCTCACAACCACAACCGAACAGCATCAGCAATGAACATAGACCAAAAATGGAAAATTATACCTTTTCTCAAACCTAAACCCTAAACACATAGACAAGGACGCCGAAAAGGGGGAAAATTTACCATATGGGGGTACTTGTCTTGATCAACAACCCTGGTGTTCTCGAGCTTAATGTTGAGATATTGATCCACCGAATGAAGAGTTCCTCTAATTGCTAAATCGTTTTTTAATTCCACCGTCACTTCTCTCCCCACCAAATCCTTGAAATAAGAGAAGAACAACTGCAAAATGAAGCAAACGAAGCAAGAGATTAATCCCAAAATCGAGACCCAAATTGAGAATAGTGAGGAAGGAGAGTGACAATAATCAAATACCATTTTTGTGCGGGAAAATGGGTTCTCAGTTGCTCTTCGTTTCGCAGTACAAAGTTCTGCAGGACGCTCGATGGTTAGTGGCTAGTGGGGGCTAAAAGTGCTCGTGAAAACCCTTGAAAAATAGGAGTTCAATTTTGCAAAAAGGGCCCCAAAAGTTTTCTTTTAGCACGATAAGACCCTCTCCTAATCAACATGTGTACAAAATGGCCACTAAGGGCACGTTTGGTTCTATGGACATGACTTGATTGATAGTTTAATCAAGTTATGTCAAGTATTTGTATAGTATAATAGAAGTCCAAGATTGATGATAAGCCCAATCCATAATCCTTGAATCAATTGATTGTTAATTCACTCAAGGAGGGTATGATTGTGTAATCCAAATAGTGGTAGGAATAAAAAATTAGGCTTATGACAATTACACCAATGCAATATAAGAATAAATGCAAATATTGGAGGTTTTATTTGTTCTATTATAATAAGTATTTTAGTAAATTCATTAAATCAATTATTTAATCATTACATCCGAACAAGGAATTGATAAATCAATACATATTCAAATTATATAATTTTAGTCACAAAATACAATATAATATTATCTAAAACAGTATAATCTCACAACATCATTATAATTTTATCAATCATATCTATAAAACCAAGCGTGCCCTAAGGAGTTGTTCGGTTTAATTTTCATTTCAATATCCAATTTTCACCATTTTCAAAAATTCAAAAATAAACTTAATTATAGTTTCAAAAATGAAAATAGGTCGTATTTGAAACTTTTTAAATAATGACAGTACACATAGAAATGAAAATTTAAGTGATCTATATTTTCTGTACACAAAGGTATATTTTTTCAATTTATATGTATAATTTAATTGTTTTAAAATAATAGTGGTACTTATATCAAATTAAATTTGAATTTGATTGTTATAATAAGAAGAAGATATGATAATTTAAAAAAAAATTAAGATAAAAGTAAGTGATAATTCTAATAAAACTATGTTGAAGCTCGTAACTTGTAACTTTCAAACGATGACGAAAACGAAAATGAGTATGCATTGTTATGGGTAGACATTTTAACAATATGCAACTTAGGTCTTATTCCCTAAGTTCCACAAGTGATTGAAGTACTATGTAAGATAGTTCAGTAAAAACTTGATAAAGTCTTCTTACAATAAAATAATATGGAAGTCTATGATAAATAAAATGGAATAGGTTTTTACACTTTCTATACTGCCAAAATAAAATAATGCCTAATATGTTTAACCAAACATATTCTATCGATTGTTCACCTGAATACGCATTTTGATTAAGCAAAAGGGTCTACGAATTGAGGAGAGAGCCTCCAAGAATCAAACAACTGATTTCCCAAGCCAAATTTTAACCAATCTTTTTAATCATAAATGGCACACAAGTATACAAGACAGAAGCATTTTCAAACTTCTCAAAAGTCTAATGTTAGAGCTCAATTACAGACAAAGTTTGTTCTTAGTACCTTGCCCCATACACAAATTACAATTTTCACAGCACAGTACAGAGGAAATGTCAATTACAGGCTCTAGAAATCCACCTTCAGATCACAAGAATAACAAAGGAAAAAGACTGGTACAATCATTTACACCTGTGTCAAACTACACGCTGAACCCGGAAAAATGGTTTCTAATAACCCTAAAGAGTGACCTAAGCTATATTCTCTTTCTCAGCTATTGAAAGTCACTAGTCGCCAGCAACATTTACAGTCTTTGTTTCACACGTCTACCATTCACATCACTTCCGTCTAGAATACCTTCAATTCCTAGCTTGCCCACGGCAATGGAGTGTTCATTGATCCTAGCAACATACTCCAATAATTCGGTCAGGACATGGGGACAGCTTTCTTTTAGGTACTCAAAACCGTCTGTCTGCATAACAGCTGCACAAATTCAACTTGTAAGTGACAACTGACAAAGAGAAGATAATTAGTTTTGTAGAAATCTAAATAAATGGTTTTGTGCAGTTGGGGACTACAAAGCACCAGATTACATGAACATGAAGATTAAAAGGCAAAGTAGTTAAAATTTTATTTTGCACAAATCACCATCAAATTTCTCTAGTGTACACTAAATTTAGAAAAGCTGAAGGCTCCTTGGGTGGATGAGAGAGTGGATCTCAAAGAGTTTTTCTTTCCCATTGAGTTTCCAAGGGGGTTTTACATTTCTGTTTTCTTGTTATCTTTTTCTTTTTCAGAAAAATAAGGGATGAAGGGAGGAAACAGGACACCACACACACAAATCAAAAGAAAAACAAAAATCAGGCCAGCCTAGTTCTCTCTCTCCCCCAGAAAGGAAAAGAAAGGGGGGAAAAAAGGACCCATTTTTCATCCTACATATTCTTGCAGTATACCTACAACATTAGTGGATATACACTGCTCCCGCAGTCCCAGGGACTCAAGGCACTGAATCAAATATGGTTCTGGAGATGCATCAGATCTCATACAATTTAATGATGTTCAAGATGCATAACTAGAAGATGAATCATTTTTTAAGCTGGCCCATTTGAAGACAAAGCATTAATACCGAAAATAAGTACTAAAATGAAGTTTTATGCCAACCTTATTAAAAGTCCTGTGCCTCTCCACCCCCAACTTACTCCCTATGAGACTCTAACTAATTGATAAAAATAATGCAATTTTTACCTAATAAAGTACAATATGCTAAAAGCAAAAATAAACATATACCTCTAAGATTTTCAGGCAGTGCAACAAATTTGAGACAGACAGATTTTAGTTGGAAACAATGGTGCTGTTCTGCCAGTGCTAGCGTAGTTGCAACTGTATTTATAGCAACATCGCCACAGAGGTTGGCCTCACAGAGCAACCTGAGTCTATCTAAACCATACCGATCAGCAGCAGCAAGTAGATGCTGAGACATCAAGGTTGAGGCCCACTTTGAGTTTAGTCCAGTGAGCTCTTCCAAGTCAGGTAGTGTATCCCAGTACATAAAATGAAGTAGAGCCTACAGGGTACACAAAAACAAAGAAAGAAAGTGATTATTGCAAGTAAAGTACCTGTGAGAAGAAATAGCCTTAGTAAAGAACTATTAGAATAAATTGAAACATACGACATGGATAATAATTCAATGTGGTAAACCAAACTTCAAAAGACAAGGTGAACATTTCTAATACTTCATATACGACTCAAATAAAGAAACATAGCAGAATGAGGATCTGCAGAAGACCATCTCGTGGTTCTCATACATCAAATCAGATGCATTACACAATGAAAAGTTGTGGCAGTTATTCCCCAAACAATTGACATGGAAATGCATAATCATGTCAACTTCATTTCGCTTATAAACAAAATAAGACTTCCTTAACAAAGTAATCATAATCTACATTTTCATTTTATTCAACTCATCAAAAAATATCACATGGTAAGTACCAGGATTTATGAAAAATGAAAGCCACACCACTTAGATGCCGATTTCTGAAGACTAAATTTTTATAGCATGCCAATTAAGATGGAAACAAGCATACTTTATTCCACATATCATCCTCAAAGAACCTTCAACAGTCACTTTTACCCATTCATGCTGACATCATTCCTTAGCAGCATATGGTTTGCAATCGAACAGAGGAACAACACAAATTGTATATGAACTGAATAAGTACAAGAAAATACCTAACACAGCAAAACCTCAGTCTAGGTTGATATGGGATATAGAATGTTTCAATTCTTTTGCCTCCAAAAAAGACATGCTCATCTGTAAAACTGATTTATGATACTAAACCAAAAGTCCAGCTGTTTTCCACCTTTTTTCCTACTTAATAAAGCTATTTAGAGTAAAGCCTCTCCACAATGAAATATAACTCTCTACTGCACCCTGAGTGTTTGTGCCATAAGAATAAAATGTATGCTCTGAGCACTAAACTACTAGTTTCCAACAAATATTAACAGCTTTGGCAACCCTTCAAAACTATTCAGGTTTGATGCAAATGACAAACTGCAGACATTGAAAAGGTCCAGAAAATGCCAATCCTAAGCCCCCCCCTGCCCCAAAAAATTTATATGAATAGATGTTTTAAAATAGCTTTTAGCTATTTTAATTAAATTTTTATCACAAGACATAACTAAGAATGCAATAGAAAAGCACACAAGAACATCCATTACAAGAAAATTGGTGGTTGTGGGTGGAAGAGGAACTCACAGAATACCTTAAAAACAGGTGCCTCCATGTCTTCGATCTTTATACACTGTGTATTTTGGTCCTTCATGGGACCATATAATTGAGCTCTGAAAACTGGTGAACGAGCAGCAAGAACCAACTTGTGAGCAGAAAAAGTTTCTCCATCAACTTCAAAATTTACATCAGTCCCTTTTCCACTTTCTAGTAGCTGCCCAAAATGTAGACCAATGTCTGACGGAGGCAACGGTATTGAGTAGATCTTAGGTCCTTCTGTGTGAGACCTAACAACACCAACGCAGCAATGAACTTGAAGGCAATCATCTTTCAGGTAGTCAGATGCTTCCAAAGCAGTTCTCTTGAAAAAACGCTTATATCCCCTGCACCCAAAACTAACTTTATGTTACACTGATCATCTCCCTTTGACTAATTCACCATGTGTATTTCTTTTTCAGTGTTTACTAACCATCTTGCAACAAGAAGGCTGTAGCATTATTTTCTTTTACATAGAACACATTCAAAGAAATGGAAAAGAAAATGAAATCAATCACACAATCCAATATGATACTTTCACTCGGAAATGCTTCTGAGTAACAAAACCAAATCAATCACCATAGAACCCTTCACCAAGGAAGCCGCATGGTTTGTGACTAGTAGCTTGATGTTAATGAAACAATTGCACTACACACTAAAATAATCAAAGCCCATATGTTGTTTACAATAAAATTGATAAACAGCAAAATCGTATCTTAGCAAAGAATAATAGCGGTAGATAACCAAAGTCACATGGAATCAAGCATTCACCACCAGCCATTTGCAAGGAAGAATAGATAGCTCACAAATAACTAGTGCCATAAAACCAAGAGAATTCTAATCCAACATTATTAAACTAGCAAAGAATTACATAGTAAACATAATTTTCATATACTAGCATGTTTACAAGCTATCTCTTCAATCTTGAAGGAAACTGCACCTCCCTGAGATCAAGCCCTTTAAAACAAAGGTCCTGACATGGCAATCCATGTTCCAGACTGATTACATGGGGGTCATTCTACAACCTCCCTCCAAAAGGCAAAAGTTTCCAAAACCAAAAAATTGACAACTGAGATAGGCAGATAGCATGTCATAACAAAGCACATAATTAATCCATAACATCTGATGAACAGACAAAGATGTCACATGGAACACCTATAATTGAGGCAATACCATCAAACGCTAATATGACTAAGTAAAACTGAAATCTACACAAAAAATGCACCGCATAAAATCAGACGCCAATCTTACTCAGACAGTTAGCGTTCTTGTCCAACTAGACCATCTCATCTTGCTTGCTTACAATTTTTTCCAATACTAACATAACTAGGACAACAAGATAATTGACAATTTGACATCATTGTAATAGGAAAAGGAATCAGACTTCATATTCTAAAACATTTCACAAACTCAGAGAAAAGCCCCACACAGGAACTCATGAATGAAAGAATGAAAACCCACCACATGCTGCCCCGGTATTTAAGAGTGTATGGCCCACTCTCCAACGCCCTACCAAAATGGCTATGAACCTTGTGCCTCTCCCTTCCACTCTGATCCAAAAGAGTCAGCTCAAAAAGCGCCCTCACATCCGTACCCTCACTGGCCAACGCAATAAAAAGTGAAACATATGTAGCATTATCCTCCAAGCTCTTCCCATCGGGATAGAAATAAATTGCCCACGCATACCCACCAACCATAAACGTATCGGACGCTATGTACTTCCCTATCCCAATTCCCTTCGACAAGGAATACCCCGTGATCCTGAAATCGTGAGAGCCATTTACGGTCTCCGTTATCGACGTCGAAGTCGTCACCGCAGGCGAAGACGGTGACGCCGATGACGATGAAGGCTTCGTCGTCTCCTGGTAAACCCTACCCATTCCCACCATAGACACAATACAGAATTTTGATTGAATTTGTACAACAATAAATAGTTATATAAGATAAAACCGAATAATATTGGGATTCTTTCGGTTAAATAATCAACTGAGGTACCAACAGGGGCAAATTCACGGGAATTGAGGTCAGATCTGGGCGCAATTTGAACAGATTTAGACTAGGAGTAGACCACGGGAAAATGGAATAGGGTTTTCTTTCTCTGATTGAGGGCGACAACGAGAAAATCTCGGAATTGTTCTGTTTGAATAGAAATTGACGAGAGAAATTCCTCGATCTTTAGGGTTTCGGATGGAGCCGACGTCGAAGGCCGAAGCTTTTCTAGAGAGAGAGAAAGAGAAGAGGCAACCTAAAAAAATATGAGCAAAATAAAAGATGCAATCGCCATTTATATTTATACTGTGGCAGGCGGCAAATTATTGCTGTTAAGAATACTATCACTCTACAAACACGGTCGTCGATCGTACTGTGGACCATTGCATTTGGCGCATTCGGATTGGACAGTCAGAGGCAATCATGTTGTTTGGCATTCCACGTGGGCCCCGCGAAGTGAGTGTGTGGTGCTGATTTGTTTCGCCAGGGTGTGTGTCATGACTGATGGACGCGCTGCCCGTGGAGCGTTACGCTCGTGGCATGAAGTTTTCGTGGTTCAAAATTGGCGACTTTAGTTCATTATTTGCGGACAGGGGTCTTCTTTTTAAAAGAAACTATTCTTTAAATCGCGCTTTCTTTTATTAGAAAACAAAGAATGATTAAAACATGCGAAAGTGAGGTAACACGCGAGCCATGAGTTTGGTATTTGTGCATATGTTATACGGTCATGTTATTTGAATTTTAATTCATTATTATAATATTTCCTTCTAACGGTTGAATGTACAATTTTCATATTGTATTTTTTTTTTCTAAGTAAACATACATCATACATATTTATAAATAAAAAAGGAAAAAATCCACAAAATTAACAAGTTAAGTAACATCACAAAAAGAAAATAGCAAGGAGATTGGAATAGGTCTAGACAATCATCTAATTATTCATTTTATTAAAATGGTTCGTTGATATATAATTTAGTGTATGTAATCTAGTGGCATATAGTTTAGTACATGTGGTTTAACAATATCAGTTTCTTTTTTTATGTTAAATGTCTCGTATTTTAATTTGAATAGGTTCTTTTGTATATTTTATGTGCATTGTGTGTAGTTTATATTTTAATTTATTTAATTTAAAAATAGAAAAATATTAACATATTAAAAGGATAAAAATTCATCATTTGTAATATTTTTTGGCAAAAAATAATTATATGATTAATTGATTTATTAATTTTTGATGCTGCAA
>JACGDI010005281.1:342561-355100 GCA_014898725.1 Jacaranda copaia | reverse complement strand
TCACATTGGGCTTTGTGAGCTGTCTGATTTGTAAAAAAGGGGCCTCTTGGGTCTGTTGGGCTATTAATATTATTTTTATATTTATATTTTTATAATTCAAACTCTAATAAGTGAAATATAATAATAAAGTGGATTTGCTAAAATTCGATATCACTCCATCAACATTTTTATAGATTTGGGACCCACTTTGTCCTTCAAGCCAAGACTTGTGGATTGGACTAGTTTAACCTACTAAATTAAGTTTATAGTTTACAAAAATAATAAACTTTAAAGAAAAATAGCATTACAATAACTTTTTGGATATAGAAAAATAATATTATTGACAATAAATTAGTATTTAACAATTTATATATGCATACCTTAATTTTTAAAAATTTACAAATTGCTAACATTTTATCTAACTGTTGTACGTCGATTGCATAACTATTTATTAGGACAGTATAATTAGAATATACATATAATAGGTATTTTCTTTTTAGATATATTAAAAACACATTATATAAATACATTCATAAAAAAATAAAATTTAAACATCTATGGTTTTTTAATGGATCTGAGTTCTATCTTTGATCCATTGCCATATCTATTAACGAAACCTGTGTAAATAAAAATTATATATTTATTATATTAGAATAACTTAGCCCTAATTGTTGTATTTTTGGACCATTGTTTTCAATTTTTATTATTCTAGAAGTTTAAGATATATTTATTTATCCTATGTTCAATAAAAATAAATGCTCATTTTTACTTTTGCATTCATAATTATCAACTTCAAATTTAATTTTTTCATTTTATTACAGTAAGTCTCACAATATTAGCAGTTAAGGTGAGTTTTTATAATTTAAAAAAATAATTAAAATTCTTTTTCTATTATTTACACTAAATTTAATAATGATTTTTATTGCATATCCATAAGCTTATAAAATATCATAAAATATTTATAAATAAAAATTTATAAACTTAAAAAATATATGTTAGCATTTTTTTAAGTTCGTTAAATAATGAGAAGAAAGTAACTTATTTTTATTTACTTTATATGTACGCCAAGAATTATTATTGTTAACATTTTATAAATTTTATAATCTTATTTTATAAATCTCTAATCTCATTTTATCTGTACATTTCAATAAATATTCTAAAAATAAATATTACAACTCGTGAAAATATATTATAAGGACATAAGAATTACAATTTTTTTTGAAAATAAACTTAGGAAAACAATAAATAAGAAAAGAACATAATCCACCTTTTAACAAACCAAAGCTTTGATAAAAACGAATTTCTGAATATAACTGTGATATGATTTCTCGAATTATTTGGGTCACGTTTGATGGGTACAATAAGACTTTATGAAAGGTTTATATGGCTACTTATAAATATATTAAATTATGGTGATAGGTCTTGAGCAAATTACTTTGTGTCCAATCCGAACATGTGTTTTAGTTGTGATTAAGGTTTAATTTAATCAAACCTTATCATTCGAGATGAAATTAATAATTTCACTTAATATATAAGAATGAAAAATTTATTAAATTGTTATTATTTATTACGATAAGTTATCGATACACTCTCAAGTTAAATATAGTGGAAAAATCTAACGACATAGCAAATTTTAGCACTTAGGCACCAAACATTTTATAGCGTATTACTAATAAAATTAATCTTGCTTGTTAAATGAGACACAAAATAAAAAAAAAAGACACCATTAAATAATAAAAATTAATTAATAAATTATATAGTTTTGTTTTGTGACCATGGTATAATTAAAAGGTTATATGAAATTCTATAGGAAAGATGACCACTAAATAAAAAATTAATATATGGTAAAAATTTTATAATTAAGTATTTTTTCCAATTTTACACACAAAAATTAGTTATTTTGCCCAAAAAGTCAAACCATGCAATGAGAACCTATTGAAGAAGTTACGAGTATTGAATAGTGAAAAGAGTGAGAATTAATAGGACAATAAATTCTAAAAATTGGAGAGAGAAATAGTTAGCAGCGAAGGAAAGAGTTGTAGAGATTCGAGAAAGGAAAAATTAGTAGAGTTAATGAGTCATTTATTAATAAAAAATTTGAAAATTTATGTAGATTTATCTCCTATCTTCTAGGGGTATTTTAGGTAAATAATATTTTAGTATAACATGAGTAAGGGGATAAGGAGTCATACACATTAGTTATCAATAAAAATTTTAAAAATTGGTATAGATTTATTTCTTATCTTTTAAGGGTATTTTATGTAAAAAAATATTTTGACATAAAATGAGTAAAATGTATAGATATGACGGATTATACTGCACAAGACTACTCGATATTTAATATCAAATATGAACTTAATAACTATAATAAATATGGGGTCCTACTTTCGATAAAAACAATAATAATAATTTAGTACGTGTACAAAAGGTATATTTCAATTTCTATTTTTGAATTTTTAGAAAGTTTATAATGTGTATGAAATTAATACATGGTGTGGTGAGGTATTTATAGAGAACCAAGAAAGAGGATGCAATTTTTCTATAATAGGATTACATTTTTTAAATAATATATCATTTAAATTTTCTTGTTGATTATATTTTTGTGGATCTCAAGCGTCATAAATGTGAATATAATGATCAAAAGCAACGCCGAAAGATGCAGACCAAAAAAATTGTATAGATCAAAAGCCAATAAGAATCCAAATTGACAATAGTCCAAAAACTTTTCTTGTCCGACTCCGAATTCCAGCCTGGAATCATGAGGCAGCCACAAGAACTCCTAACGTAAAATTAAAGATTTTGTTTTCTTCAGAACAGTAACATGCAAATGAAAGAGGGCCATGTTTTTTGAATAAGAATCTTGGGGAAATTTGAGGCGCAGGGATGGATAAGTCGAAATATGCTGTGACCCTTATAAATTGTCAGGATAAATCCTGTTTATTGTAATCTTTAGGGATTTCTGGAAATTGGGTTTCTCTGAGAGCAAGAGATGGTGGAATTGTCTTTGATGGCGTCACGTGGCTACCCTCCTGGGTTGGGTGTGGTTTTCCACCCAGAACAGGGTTCAAACCGGGGATCAGTGGTAAGATTTATGTTCTTGTTGGGCTTTTTTATTTGTTTATTGTTTGGGTTTGATTGGGTATTTCGTGAATTCAATTGGGTTCAAAAGGATTTCTTTTTTGAGTTTTGAGAATTGAGAATAGAGCTGGGTCTTCACGATGGAATTTAAGGAGTTATATTTATTCTATTTCAATTTGGATTCTTCCCCTTGTACGTGGTAATTCTGATGTGCTTTTAGCTCAATTACCTGGTTTGTGATTATAATTTTCTTGGCTGGATAGAACTTGGAGATTTTAATTCTTGCAGTAAGATTGTTCTTCCCTATGAGTCCTAACATGCTTGATGCTTTAGTTTTGATTTGAACCTGATGAAAAATATATGTGAGGAGATAAGAAGAAACATCATTATAGAGAATAAATTCGGCAATTGTGCTTTGACTTTATGACAAAGCTCAGGAATGAATGCTCAAGATTGATATATTGTCTCCTCATCATTAATCATTTTAGGTTTGTATAGTGCTTAGATATTGTGTTGTGGATGGAATCTATTGCTTGAATAAATGTTTGATCTTGGCAGAGATATCTTGTATCACTGAAGTTCATCTAGGTCTTCAAGGTCCTTAAATTTTTGTATGGTTGCCTTTGCTGCACGTACACAGACACATACCGATTTCATATGTTTTCTTGAATGAGCCTCAACCTCTTGCTTATATGTTCTTTGCTCTCTTTTCCTTTTATTCTTGTTGCAGGAATTTGACCATGCTCTCCCCTATCACGGGTCAAATCAAGATCTGATAAATCCCCTCGCCTTTAATCTAAGTCTGCAGCAAAAAAGGGAGTGGAGAACCACTGGTCGACTGTTGGGCTACAATCACTTCATCAAGAATCACTCAATCTCTAAATGTCCCGGATTCGTTGATTTTCAAGGTCTGCAGATCTCAAATTTCTCTCCCTTCTCAAAGATTTATTGCTTTTAACTGATATAGTCTTGCACTTTTTGCTATGGATTTATTTTATATTATGTGACACATATTTCTAACATGCTTGGGACTAGTTAATTCATTGCAATTCTAATCGGACCATATGCAATCCATTATTTTCCGGACCGTTAAAACCAGAGGATGTCGAAGCATATCCTGATGTACTCTTTTTTCTGAAGACAGAAACTCATCCAGATTTGGTACTTTTTAGCTCCGGGATTGTTGAGCAATGTGTGAAGCATGAGAAGATCATGAAGTTGCTGGCATCTGGATCAATTGACGAACAAGGTGGTTTATTGGATCTATCCGTGCTTTATGACTTGATGGGACCTCAATTACCAGATGCCAATTTGCCTCAACAACCATTTGCTTCTTCCTCCCGATGTTGCTTTAATGATCCCCAGTCTCTGCAGGATCTTGTATATCCAACCAGGGAACTCTACTTCAATGAACCTTCCCTGGACTTGCTGGGGGACTGGAGCAGCTGCCCGGAAAATGTGTATCATCCTCATGGCCAACTAAAGCGTAGTTGTACTGGTGCTGAGATGAATGAAATGCTTTCAGTTATTTCCAACTTTTATTCGTCAAAGAACACAAATAAATCCAGTAAGCAAACTATGCTGGTCCCTTATTTTGAGAGGTATATGCACTTTTCCTTTCTTTGGCGCCGAACTTTGCCCATGAAATTGCATCTTCATAATTGTACGGCATTTTAAAAGCGAACTCAATTTCTCATTTAATAGAGAAGTTCAGATGTATTCCCTTGCGTTAGAGTGAAATTATTACACGGTCATTTCTCATGCACCAAAATCTCACCCTTTTTCATTTCATTTTGCAGGCGGAGAAGAGCACGCACTAAGACTGATGCATCAAAGCTTGCAACTGAGAAAGTTGAGTCTCTGAAGAGGTGAGAATGTACTTTCAGCTTAACTCTATTTTAATTTCTTCAAGATTTTTTAACATCCTAACAAAAGTTTTTACTATTTGTAACTAAGGTGCAAAATGTACTGGATTACACATTAGCATGTTTCAACCTAGCATCCCTTTCCTGGAACATTGCCTGAAAGAACACACTACCTCGAGACATTAGAAGTTACAATTCTTAATGCACTCATCCTAGGCTTGATGCTTCCGACCCTGTCTCCATTAGATTTGTTCCTGGGAGTACCCTCAAAAACATTTAACCTTTAATGGCACAAAATTTGTGCTGTGGTGGAAAAATATGGGCCTGTATATTTCCTAACGAACTTATTACTCTCATGACCTGTTGAAACACTACGGGCTTGGAGAAAGGATCTCCTGAATATTCAGAATATTCGGCAGCTGTTGTTAAAACCTGGGTAAATACTATATGAAATGGAAATCATGCAAATGAGATCATGTACGAGAATTGATAATTGTGATTGCCTGCAAGATGAGAATGCCTGTAGCTTATGTTTTTGCTATTTTTTGTACAGCCCCAATAAAGTGAAGGAAAAGACATCACCAAAGAAGAAGACCGGTACTAAAACTGTTAAAGAGAGGGACATCTATTGTAACAGCTACCTTCATGCATGTGAAAGTCTTCTATCCATAATCGTCGACAGGAAGCAGCAAGGCAAAATTGCAATCATCTCCCTGAAGAAATCCAGTCCCCAACTGCCTCAGCTCCTGACCCAATTTTCCGCCAGCATTGCTGGGACTGGTATTGCTGTTTTGTTATCCGTTTTCTGCAGAGTTGCTTGTAGTCGGGTGCCCTTCTGTGCATCCAAGCTTTTGACCTCGGGGTTGGGTTTGGGGCTCGTTTGGCTCTCTTGGGCGGTCAACAAACTGAGGGATACCGTTATCTCTATTAGCAGAACTTCTGGGAGTGGAGAAGAAGAGGAAAATTTGAATCGTTTGGACAGAAATTTGAGAGATATTTACCTTAGAGCAGCAGCTTTGGTTGCAGTTGCTGTGCTGAAGGTGGCGTGATTAGTGTTCTTGAAACACATGGAGAGCTTGAGCCGAGCCGGCTCTGTTCCAACCACAGAATGTTCCTACAAACAAAAACAAGTTCTATGATGCAACTGTTTCTTCTCTAGAGGGCCAAACCTGGGTTTACCCAAAGGATGCATCCACACTCTCCACAGAGAGGCCATTAAGTGTTCAGGAAATGCTTGGTTATGTTTCTGAAGGATTTTGAAAGAACATGTTGAGAGTATATTTTGGTATTGTAATAAAGAAAGCGCACACTACAAAGTTATGTTTGTTTTATTTTTAATTTTTTTTGAAAATATTGTAAATATTTTTTTATGTAAATTTTTGTTTGATTAAAAGTGTCAAATTAAGTTTTTATACCATTATTAATTTATTATGTATTATCGTTATGGTGACATACTAATTTGAAAAATATATCCTTTAAGAAGATAATACTTTAAATGATAAAAGTATAAGATATCTTTTGTATAAATTTTTATTTCATGTTTTCCCATTAAGTCTTTATACTATAATATATTATGTTTCAAGTGATGTACCAAGCAAAAAATATATCCCTAATACGATAACAATTAGAAAATATAAAATATATAAAGTTTTACTGATATGTTATCTGAGATGATTGAAGTTTTTTCAAAAAATTAATTCTATTTTAAGAGAATATTTTACATCCTCCCTAAATGTATCCCAAACACAGCCATATACAAATCCCCCTATTTTCTAGTCGAGTTTCTCGAATAAATGCAGGGATATGTTTATCTCGTTGGACAAGGTTAAATAAAAGGGGCATTCAATTTAATTCATTATTTACTTTAGTACATGAAGACCCATTATTAAATCAAAACTCTATCAACTACACACTAAATATGGGATGATATATCTTTACCTATTAGATGTGATGAATCATCCATCACATAATCTAACATTTTATTTATCACCTATACATCACATCCGCATCCCACAAGGACAAATGTTACAACATTTCATGCTTGAATAATATGAATCTTGTGGATTCACACACATGAACAGCATCACCATATGTCTGGGCAACCATGAAAAATATCCTTGCAATTTCACTGCCATCCAATGTACATAGATGGCTAACCAGGCATGGCGAACCAATCAGTAAAAATCATGGTGCATAACAAAATTAATTATTGATGATACAGAACTTTTTGAAACTACACCAGAGAAACTTTATGGACAAGTGAGTCGCTACAAAACACTTGTGTTCTTCCTAATTTTCTCAATGCGTCCTGCAAAATATCTGACAATGCCAGCAAAGACATTTAATGGCCTGTGTGGGCAGTATAATTTCTGCGTTCTCACCTTCTTCCAGTAAGAAAGGAAAATTGGGCAGACTAAAATTGCGTTGAAATCATGGTCTCAACTTATAACTTTTGAAACAACTCCAGCACCGACAGTGCGGCCACCTTCCCTCAGGGCAAATCTTTGTCCTGCCATTAAGAAAAGAACAACAGATCGGCCACAATGGAGGCATTAGAACAATACATCTGAACCAGGGTAATTGGAGAGTTTTACAAATTAGAGATTGAGAGCTCAAAAGAGAGGCATCTGAAGTATTTCCTTCAGCAACTAAAGAAACTGTATCAACACAATTTATTCCAGGGAATGATGGATAACTAAGCAAGCGACCATAGATAAAGAAAACCAACCAGCAAATGATCATATGCATAAATATACAGCCATTGCAGCACAAACCAGAAGGATAGGAAAATACACACCAGCAAATATTTCATGGTTAATAAAACAAGCTCATACACACCTGCTTCTAGAGGAACCGGGTAAATAAGCTCAAAAACGGCAGTCACATTGTCCCCAGGCATAACCATCTTCACATTTTCGGGCAACTCCACTTTACCAGTGACATCAGCTGTCCTCATGTAGAATTGAGGTCTATAATTTGAGAAGAAGGCGGTATGGCGACCACCTTCTTCTTTTGTGAGGACATATATCTCTGCCTCAAATTTTGTATATGTTTTAAGAGTACCTGGTTTTGCAATTACCTACAGAGAGAGACCACACATAAATAAATAAATAGAAAAGAAAAGCAATGGCGTATTCCTACTCATATTCTGCAATCCCAGAGGTGGAAAACTTTTACCATGCACCACCAAATGCACCAAACAAAGCATGTTTTAATGAAAGTTTTGCAGACAGCATCTCATATATCCAGATGACATATAACCATGCATGCACCTCAACAATAAGAAAAGTGGAAATATTAACACATTGGTTCCCAAGAAGTGCGCATATTAAGAAAAACAGAGAGTCACCCAATTAGAGTGAATGGTCAATAAATCAATGAGACTAACCATTCCTCGTTGGATCTCATCACGCTTCAATCCTCGTAGAAGCAGACCAACATTGTCACCAGCCTAGCAAAAGACAAAATTTGTAACACTTGCAACATAATAATACATTATCGAAGGCTAACAGAAACTAAAATCCTTACCTGCCCAAAATCCAAAGTCTTCTTGAACATCTCAACACCAGTCACTGTAGTTTTGAGTTTGTTCTGCAGCAAAAATAGATACACCAGCATCATGACTAATCCATTTTCGCATGGAGAGCAGAAACATGCAACTTACTCAATTGTATAAGAAGATTCCAGAAATCACTAAGAAGTGCAGTAGAAATCCTGGAAACAAGTCAATGGATGGAACTAGATCAGGGTGTCAAATAGTCATCAGGAAGGATTATTACACATCCTAACCTGGTGCCTATGACAGTCACACTACCCATTTGTGAGTGTTTAAAGATCACTTACATTGGAACCCACGGTTATGGAGACAGAACACAAAAATCAATTTGTTCATATATGCCCTTAAGTGCCAATAAAACATAAGCATAATAATGTTAGCCACTATGTAACCGTAAATGTTGTGATGAAAATTGAAACAACTTAAGATCCAATGGGAAACAAAAGCTTCTATCCATCTATTGTAGCAAGGCTCTAGCTCAGAAACAGTCCTAATGCTTTGACCATCTGGCTGCTACTATACATATGCATCATACATGTCGTACAGCTGGGATCACACTTGCTTCCTGTCTTAAATATGGTCAAGGGAGTTATGAACCGAAGATGACCACAGCATATTGAACTCAATAATTAAAAACTTAATCCAATAATCACACAGTCCAAACAGCCTATGCCACATAATACAAGGATTGTTCACCCCACTGAAAACATCATTTTAAACCAGTAGCATATCAAAAATGACAAAAAGAAAAATGCAAATGGTGAGAGAAAAAGAGATCTTCCAGATAAAGCTATTACTCACCTGTGACAGTCCCAAAATCTCCACTTCTTCCCCTGGTTTGATTATACCCTGCTCCACGCGGCCTGTTGCAACAGTTCCACGTCCCTTTAAAAGCCAAGAAAAAAAAAATCAACAAGAAACTTTTGCACTTAAACAAAAACTATAAAATCTCATCATCATTCGACAGAAGAAACCATTTTTTTAGCACAATTTTTAAAATTTGGGCCTCCCAAAGACCATTCAAGAATATTACTTAAGACTCCCACATCTACCCCCCAAAGGAAAACATATATTTAATAACAGATGAATAAACAAATAAAGAAGAAAAGAAAATTTAATTTGTGTGATTACCATGCAGATATTGAACCATCAAAATATTAATTTCACTAGAAGCTGAAACTCGGGGATACATGGAGTCTATTTAATTAAAAAAGACCGAGAAAATTTGAAAAGAGGTGGTTATTAAGGGACATGAAAGATTGTTTTCTTACCTGAATAGTAAAAACATCTTCAACAGGCATCAAGAAAGGTTTATCAAGTTGGCGTATGGGATCTGGAATATACGAATCTACAGCTTCCATTAATTTTAGAATAGCCTTTTTCCCAATTTCTTCATTTGTACCCTCCAATGCTGACAAAGCTGATCCTCGGACAATGGGAATTTCATCCCCAGGAAACTTGTAGAAATTAAGCAATTCTGCAAGTATGATGAGATGATATAAAAGAATTGCTTCCATCAGAGAGGAGTACACAAACCATATTCTAATTTTAGCTTACCACGTAGCTCCATTTCCACAAGTTCAAGAAGTTCAGGGTCATCAACAGCATCAACTTTATTAAGGAAGCACACAAGTGATGGCACACCAACCTGCAGCAAGAGTAAAGTTGATAAGGCAAAACAGTGAAGAAAAGCAGAACTGCAAAATTTTGCCATGGATTTCTACACAAGTCAAAATTCATGTCAAGCTGGGAACCTGGCGAGCTAGCAGAATGTGTTCCTTAGTTTGCGGCATTGGCCCATCCGGGCCAGATACAACAAGAATGCCCCCATCCATTTGAGCAGCTCCAGTAATCATGTTCTGCATTATATTTAAAAGTCAGGAGGAGAATGGCATAGCATTCCAATATCCACAAAGAACATGATTAGCCAGTCCATAAATGACATTACCCTGAAAACTGAATTCAAATTAGTCCATACATAGGTGAATACCAATATCTCTGCTCCAGCCTTTCAAGTTACCTCCTTTCAGTAGTAACTATAATATTACTCTAAAGTAACAAGCAAGGGACCCATATGGGGCCTTTTTTCTCAAATTTTAATATTAGTCCATGTGTTCAGCTCTTTTTGAGAAATGCTTTTATTATATGAGTTTGTGTTGAAAAGGTGACTTAAAATGTCAAAGCCATGTTATACAATAGAATGAAAGACAAGTTCTTCATAAGAAAGATAAAAATGAAAATGAAAATTATGATAAATCATGCTGATTTTGCTACCTCACCAGAAACTTTGGGTAATTCTCAAAATTGAGTGGGATCTTAAGAAACAACATTATCCAATAATTATTGCATCTTCTTTATTAAATGTTAACTCTAACTAGATTTCCTTCCTCAAGTTATGATGATCAAAAATAGTGCGAGTTATCACTTAATTTTGTTTCCCCAACCAACCTAGTCTATAATCTTCATAATATGATTTCAAATAAGAACCCATGCGTGCAATAGTTACAGTGGGATGGATGCAATCATTCAAATAGAGATATCCAAGTATGGGAAACCTAGAGTGAATCTAAATTTAAGTAGAAAGATTAGAGTTTAGGAGACTGGAAAAATGCAAAATTGCCACCCATTCAAAAACACCCTCTTGGAATTAAACCTAGGAAAAATAGGAAGAGCAAAAGCTCAATCTCCAACAAAAGGGCCCTTAAGCAGAGTCCCAACAGATTTGTGACTCAAGATCCATCCAAACACACAACTAGCATGGAGAAATCTGATTGAGACTAAGTATTTAGAGCCAAGAACAGTTTGTAGAAGCAAACTTAACAAACTTAACGGCATGGGGAAAATAAATAAGAAAAACAAGTTTCATGGAGAATTGTGACTCAAACTCAGCATTGAAGGATGTTTTCTAACTTATTGAAGCCTTAGCTAGTAGCCCATGACCTTCTCTAGAGCTCACCTATATAATATCCTTGAAGAACGCCATATAACGAGGAAACAAATTTTTTAACTAAAACAAAACCAATAACTTTATTAATTTAAATTAAGAACAAGTAAATTTTACATCTCACTTTAACATAATCAGCATGCCCAGGACAATCTACATGAGCATAATGCCTCTTTGCAGTTTCGTATTCTACATGTGCCTGCAACATCAACATACACATTAAGATTAAGAATAAAAGGCACTCCAGGCAGAAGAATGTCTCTAAGGGGAAGAGCAAGAATAGAAGAGCAAACAGAAATGCTCCTACCGTAGCAATTGTAATCCCTCTCTTTTTCTCTTCAGGGGCTTTGTCAATTTCATCAAAGGCAACAGCTTTAGCCTTCCCTTCTTCTGCTAAGACCTGTGTACAATGCAAATGAATTTCAGGAGTAATATAAGTAATAACTACAGATATGAGACAACACAGGGTACACATTAAGAAAAAGAAAGAAACAGAATAAAAGTCAGGGAAAAGAAAATCATATATTACAGGTACTAATAATCCCTAACCATTTCTGACCCTACCTTGGTGATTGCTGCGGTTAAGGTGGTCTTTCCATGGTCAACATGCCCAATTGTTCCGACATTCACATGAGGTTTTCTGCCGTCAAGCAATATCTCAGCCAAATAATAGAAAGAACTCATTTCCAAAATAAAGTTTCAGATTAAAATTTCATGCTTTCTTCTGTGTTACAGACAAGATCAACAAGATCATTTCAGGAAAAGAAAAGCTGATGCAAGAAGAAGGGATAAAAGGCATGGAAAGCTTGAAGGGCAATTTCTATTGGTTAGATTCATTTCTTTGTTAGCAGCAAAGTAGCTTTAGATAACTATATCAGGTTAATTGGAATTAACTGCCATGCTAATCAGTTGCAACAATAGCAATAAACTATAACCAATTTTTATTTTTTTAAATGAAATTCAATTCCCTAATATCCAGGAACAGAAAGGGAAATTGGTTTTGTGATGAAAATTGTTCCCTTCTTCTCCTTCACTTCTGTGCAAAGTGTAACTGTCTGTGTACGTGTCAAAGTAGATCTCCAGAGGTGATTCTTATCTTCATTCCTTAGGCGAGCTT
>JACGDI010005281.1:324340-342546 GCA_014898725.1 Jacaranda copaia | reverse complement strand
CCCCCCCCCCACCCCAAAACAAAAAAAAAATTGAGTACTGTAAAATCAATATCAGGGTTTGCAGTCATTGGCAGCTTGATTTAAAGTGGCAGAAGAGATTAACGTTCAAGAATCACAAAGGGATTTACTAATATTGAAAGAAGATCAAGAAGATTCTATGAGTTTGGGAAGATCTCTCGAGGCACAATCGGGTTCCAAAAACAATAGAGTAAATTCGAAATTTCGTTGTTGCTATGATATCTAAAAAAAGAACCTCCCAAATTCAAGGTCCTGTGTTGTCTGCAAAAACAAGACTACATCATTCCTATCACTATAGGTTGACTCAAGGTAACAAGTTGACCTTCCAATCCAAGAAGACCAACAAAGAATACAATTATTATGGTTTCTATTCTCCCTTTGAGCTTGTGTACTAGAATCAAGAAGAAACTAGAACAACCATTACCACCGCCAGGTTGAACCCCACCATTTTAAGTGCAGATGCACGCTGAGCATAAAAGCCTTTACACTTCAGGAGAAGCTGCCCAGCATTGGTCCTTAAGGAGAAGGACTTTTGAGGAAGGGAGTAATTGTTTCAAACCAAATCAACAAAATCACAAGACAAAGGAAGCACATGCCAAGCTTGAAAGATAATTTCTATTAGCCAAATTACGTTTTTGTTAGTTGTGAATTAGGTTTAGATAAATCAGTTAGCTTAATTAGAGTCAATTGCTATATTAGTCACTTGCAACAGATGTATCAAGCTAAAATCAACTTCTATTTTCTTCACATGTAATCCAGTTCGGGAAGCCCAGGAACTGAAAGGGAAGTTGATTTTGTGCTGAAAATTGTTTTCTTCTTCTCCTTCAATTCTCAGCATAGCTGCTTTCTGCTTGAGGCTGACATCCATGGATGATACTTGCCTTCACTCACTTCTCAGGTGAGCTTCATTGCTCCCCCCATTAAATTTAGCTGTATTACTATCCTAATGCATCTTATACAGATTGGATGTCCAATAATAAACCTTCATCTTCTCCCAAATTTCTCAAGCAAAAAGAAAATTAAAAAAAATGCATAACATGCATTCGTTCAGAACACCAGAACAAGTGACAGAAACGAATACAATGAAATGAATACATCAAAAAATAACATAATGCGCCTTACGTGCGAGTGAAGGTGGCCATGGATCTCCACCAAGGGTTGGGAATTTGATTTGAAGCGATCGGCGATTCGGAGGCAGAGAACGGCGAGAAGACAGCGGATCCTCGGCAGCATGCCGAGTAAATTCGCGGCGAGAGCGTGAAGACGCGCTTCGAATTCGAGTTTCTCACTGCCACTGACGCCATTTTCTGGAGCAGCAAAGTCAGACAGAGATAGAGAATGAGAAACGGGAAAAGCTTTGGAGAAGAAGCCGAAGAGGAGGAGGTTTTGGAGGTTCAGGGTTTTAGGGGAAAAGTTTAGCTAGGGCTTTTCTGGCTTTCGGGTTGCTTAAACTACGACGTCGTTTGGAACCAGGCCGGTTCATATGGGCTGGGTTGTGTGAGGAGTCTCGGATAATCATCAATTTGACATTGGGCTTGTTGGCCTCTTGGCCCTGGGTATGGACATAAATCTACCTCTTTCTTTCATTTTTTTTACTAATAAATAAATTAACGATGTAAAATCAAATATTTATTTAACGAATTATGACCTATTTTTCACACAAACATCTATTTATACATACTAATAAGAAAAAAAAGAAGTTTCGCATTCACACGATAATGTTTTCATCTGTACTTTTATATTATATGAAAAAGAAAAAAAGGGCTTTACACTTTCAAAATAATTTTTTATTTACGTACGTGTGCATGCGAACTTTAAATATCATATTTTCATAATGATGATTTTTATATTAATACATTAAAATTTGATTTGTCAGAAATAACCCTATAAAAAAACTATAATTTACTTCTCCCACTAACGTGTTTAAAGTTCAATATCCATAATTCCCTTCTCTCCACTTGTCGAGTGGTCAATTGGCTCATACTGCTCTCACATTTATATGTGTAAGGTTTAAAATTCGAATCTAACAATATTTTATTGAATATGTGTGTGTAAACTCAATAAAAAAAATAATTAATTATTTTTTCATAAATTAAACAATGTGCCACTATAATTAATAATATAAAAATAAGATATTAGTTTCTTTGTCCCCTTTCTTCATGGAGATGCAGCATTAATTGATATTCCAAATTCGAGCCAAATAACCTAATCGAAATAGACAAAATTATAGTTAGGTGATAAAGCTGAATACACTCAATTGTTAAAGAAGAAAATAGTTTAATGATTATTGATGAATGTCGATCATATGTTGTGCTTGATGTATGGCTCTTTAAATTGCAAGTAAAATTATTAGAAATGTTTTGTGTTATTAATACACTTCTTTCATTTAAAATTATCTTTGAATTCTAAGTCTTATTACACCCTTTTGATTTCTTCTTAACTTTCACATGATTACATCTTAAGTAAATTGTGTTGGGGATTTTAACAACTTAGGGCATGTTTATTTTGAGGGATGAGGTAGGATGAATGCCCAAATTCTGTCCCATTCCATATTTATTTTGAGGGATGAGAGCCTTTGATAAAGCTGCTGGCCCGCCACTACAGACGTTATTGGAATGATGTGTCATCCCACCTTTGAAGTGTGATAATTTTATCATACATTTATCGCCGCAACTTCAAATAATTTCTAGTTGTGGTGCCAATTAATTTTTTTTAAATATTTAATATATAAAATTGTCACAATCCCACTCTTTATCCCTAATTTCATTCTATCACCCAACATCTGATATTTAAAAGTACACGGGGCCTTAGGAAATTAATGAATAAATTATAATTTGTAATTTTTGAAGTTGCCAATTATTTTTGTAATTACATTTATTCTTACTATTAATTATTATTAAAATGTAATCACTTTTCAAATATTACATAACTTAATAAAATACTTCAATAGTAATGTAAAAAAAATTCTTCAAAAAAATTCTCAAAAATAAACAAGTTTGAAATGATTAACTTTCTTTTATGCTCAATTAATATTTATGTACAGTTCTTAAAACACATTCGACAACTAATATGATCCTTTATTACATGACACAACTCTTAATCAAAAATCAATTTTATTTGGAGGAAAATAACCAAATATATCTTTATTTTCCCTCTAAAATGCACATTCTCCAATATATATACATATATTATATATATTTTATTATTATTCTAATATTAAAAAAATAATCCAATTCCATATTCACCCAAAAAACCCAACAAAAAACCATTTATTTGATTGTTATAATAAAAAATATCTCCTTCAAAATATAAACAAACATACCAAAAAGCAATTTTCACATTTTCCAATAATTCGTTATCCCAAAACACAAAATAAAATCAAACAAAAAACATAACCAAACACTACCTTATCTTTTAAACTTATATTGTCAAGTAGTATGTGGTTTAATGACATAAGTTTTCCATATAATATAGGAAGTTAGGAGTTCGAATTTAAACGAACTCATGATGTGCATACGTATATATAAATTAAAAATCTAATTAATATTCTTTCATTATAATATATTAACAACAGTCATGCCCAGTTATTTTATGTCCACCTCTACCAATACTTCTCATTTTTCATGAACTTTTTCACTTGTCATAATTCCACATTCCTCCTCCTCCAAATGCACTTCTATTCTCCACCAAAGGTTAATTCCCTCAACTTCACTTCTCAGGTAATTTTCAATTTCGGGGACTCGAATTCAGACACCGGAGTTGCTTCCCCCGTCGGACCACCTAACGGCCAGACATTCTTTTAGCGGCCCGCCGACCGCTTCTGCAACGGCCGCCTCATTGCTGATTTTATGAGTAAAATAAATAACGCTATCTATGTATATATATATGAAATTATTATTGGAAATCAATCCTTTGTTCTGAGTTTTTTTTAATTTTTCCCCCCTTCCCATTGTGATTTTTCCTTTGGTTTTAAGTTTCTAACAATTTCACCTTCTTATTATCTAGCACTGCAAACCATGAAGTGGTTTGAAGTTTGTATAGTTTTACGGTGTATAGAGATTATTTAGTATTGTCTCGTCGTTGTCAATCATTTCAAACACTATTACGGTGGCATATAATTGTCATTGTCCATCTCTTCATAAATATTATTAAAAATTTTACTTATACACGCTTTAAGTACGCATTGCCAATTTATATTAGAAACAGTGCATTCAGCTCATAACAATTCGATTATGTGTAATTTTTATAATGTCACTCCATAAATAAATAAAATTAAATATTAAATGCCTTCTCAATAAATTACTTCTATATCATGTTAAGTCAATTCAATTTTCATATGGAAATATCACATTTCCAATTGTATTGAGTGGGAATAAAGTAAATATTAAGAATATAATTTCAATTATTTTAATTGTTATATAACTCTTCTACTAATTTATTACCAATTCTCATTTCATACCATATCCACATGGGTTTGTCACCATCAAGCATTTCAAATCACATCTACCTTATAATTATTTAGCATTTCAAACCATGGAGTCGTATAGCATTGCCTTGTATAAACATTGTTTAGTAATTGTCAATCATTTCACACAGTATTACTTTGGCATAAAGTTGTCATTGTGTATCTTTATAAATATTATTAAATGTTTTACTTATACATTCTTTACACAAGCTTTGCCAATTTACATTAGCAATAGTTCCTTCATCTTATAACAATTCGATTATATGTATTTGTAATGTCACTCCATAAATAAATAAAATTAATTGTTAATTGCTTTCTCAATAAATTAGTGCTACATTATATCAAGTCAATTCAATTTCCACATGGAAAAATCACACATCCAATTATAGTAAGAGCAGATAAAGTATATATCAAGAATATAATTTCACATTTCTTCAATTATTATGTAACCCTTCAACTAATGTTATAAAAATATTTTTATTATAAACAAAACCTGCTGTCATTTCAAACCGTATCCACATAAACTTGTCATTGTCCAGCATTTCAACTCATATATACCTTATTTTTGTCTAATATTTCAAACCTGAGTAATATATCATTATTTAGCATCATCTCGTTGTTGTCAATCATTTCAAATAACATCACTTTGGCAAAGGCTGAACACGACTTTTATTTGACTCCAAAATTGCAAAAGGTATAGCGATTTTACGCATCGCAAATAAATGGCGCTTTTGTGGAGGAAGATTTGATTGCTCCTCCGGTTTACTCTTGGGATATGATTCTGTATTCGCTGTCGCCCCACATTCTTTGTGCAACCAGTTTTTCCCTTCAATCAAACGCATCTATTTCACTTTTCGGTTCTACTTTCCTTTCCGTACTTGCTTAATTCCCCTTTCCAAAGTTTAGAACTTTTTCTCGTTCTCTCTTTTTCAATTTGCCCCTGTAATTCTCAAAACCCTAATTGTTCTATCTAATTCTCTCTGTTTCAATAGACGAAAAGCTCTAATTGGGAGCTTCAATGTCGAAGAGCCGAAAATTATGTAAAAAAGTTGCGATTTGATAATTAAGAACTTAGTAATTTTGTTCGGTTAAATTTGTTGTGAATTTACTGAAGATGATTCCAGTTGGTGGAATCACGTGCTGCCTGAGCGCAGCCGCGCTTTATCTTCTCGGCAGGAGCAGCGGAAGGTCTGCTTAATTTTTATTAATCTTTTCTTAGTTTATTTGTGTCGTGGCTTTTCAAGGATAATTTACTCGATTTCTTGTGTACAGAGAATTATGTTTGATTAACGTTTTAGTTTTTGCGTGTTTAGGGATGCTGATGTTCTGAAGTCTGTAACTCGAGTGAGTCAATTAAAGGACTTGGGTGAGTGAAATTTCGATACATTTTGTTTTTGTAGCAATAACTTCTTATGGTTGAATTGTAATATGTTAAATTGCATTGTTCTGACTTTTCTTGGTGATTGTTCCTTAGGAAGTTAATATTGCTCCTGCTTGTGGTCAATGATATGCCCTTCTAAAGTGATCGAGCCTATTTAATGGGTTACCTCCGAAATTTAGCTTCAGGTGTACGAACTATGAAGTATTAGCGTGTATGTGATTGCAAATTTACGAACAATGTAGTGATTTAAGAACCGTAGTTACCAGGATCTGATATGACTACTTAAAATAGCAAAATGCAAACATTCTAAAAACCTTTTGCAGTAGCGCACTGTTTGTATCTTGAATGGAATGCTTATAGGGAAACCTGAATGAAATGCTTGTGCAGACATGCTTACGGGACAGTTTTGCTAATTATGCATTTATATAATTTTTCTTAATATGATACTCAACTAAATTTATGATTTTTGTAGTAATTGATACCTATGATGAAAACTTTTTCTTATTGAATTTGCTGTTCCTTTTTTCTTTCCTCTACTAAGTCATGCATCTAAAGTAGCATGATTGATTTTCTGTTCTTTTGATTTCTCATGTACATTTGAGTTTTGTGTGCTAGCAAAATAGTTGCAAGCAGGGAATTATGTGTTTTATGGTTTCTACAGCTGATAGATGAAGTTTTCTTTTTGTTTGTTTTGCTGGTGATTTTCAGAATTGTTAAGAACTTGGAACAAGATGTCGTGTATTAGTTTGCTGATATTTTTTTCTTGAATGCTTCCTTTTTCAGCTCAATTGTTGGATGCTGCAAGCAAAGTGTTGCCTTTGGTTGTCACAGTGTCTGGGAGGGTTGGTTCAGATACACCAATTAATTGCGAGTACAGTGGTTTACGGGGTGTAATTGTGGAGCAAACGGTACTTGGACCAACTTATGAAAATAGTGGAAAATAAATAAGAAAACAGTACTATGTTGTCTTAGAAGAGTATCTTTTTGTGTTCCCAGGCAGAGCAGCACTTTTTGAAACACAATGATGCAGGATCTTGGATACAAGATTCAGCTTTGATGCTTTCCATGTGCAAAGAAGTTCCCTGGTACCTTGTAAGATTTGAGTTTTGCCTCCCTCCTTTGCCCCAACAGGATGCACAGTGTACAGATTTACACAACTATTTTCTGTCAGCATGAACACATGTCTAAATAAAAAATGATATGCTTTATGCAATGCAAATCTCACCATAGTTGTTTAGGGCTATGTAATGATGGGTGTGCTTCTTTGTATACCAGGATGATGGTACTGGTCGTGTACATGTTGTTGGAGCACGTGGGGCCACAGGCTTGGTACTAACAGTCGGAAGTGAAGTATTTGAGGAGTCTGGACGATCCCTCGTGCGTGGCACTTTAGATTATCTTCAGGGCCTTAAGGTTTTGATCGTCCCCTGCATATTGTATTTTTGCTCTTCGACATGTGTAGTTCACAATGCCAAAGCTGCTGTATCATGTCCTTTAAAGTTCACATGATTATATCTTTTTTAGATGCTTGGAGTCAAGAGAATTGAACGTGTTCTGCCAACTGGTACACCCTTGACAGTTGTTGGTGAGGTATGACTCTCTTATATGACGCAGAAAATTTTTATTTAGTTGAGGATTCAAGAGTCAAACTGAAACTGAACTGCAACTATTCACTAAATAAAGGTAGTTTAAGCAGTGAAAAAACACTAAATAATATTATATAATTATGTTGATTTTGGCTTTCTGTCTTCGTTAGGGATGGGTATTCTTTGGTCTTACTTGTTAAAAAAGGGTATTCGATTGTTGAAATTGTCTTTCCTTTCAAAGTTGTTTTTATGTTGCTAAGAGCTTTCTTTTATTCATTATCAGGCTGTTAAGGATGACATTGGATCAATTCGAATTCAGCGACCCCATAAAGGCCCATTTCATGTCTCTGACAAAACTATTGATCAGCTGATAGCAAATCTTGGGAAATGGTCAAGGTTTATTCTCTATACCCCAAATTGCTCAGCTATAGTGAAATAGAACCTTTTCCATGCTGTGATATAGTTACCTAAATGTTATATTTTCCATTTATTTGATATGTTTTTGTTTCTTCAGATTGTACAAGTATGCCTCGATGGGTTTTACAGTGTTTGGAGTTTATCTTCTTGCTAAGCATGCAGTTCAATATATCATGGAGAGAAGGCGTCACTGGGAAATGCGAAAGAGGTAATATATACGGGTCAGTATGACCCATCATCCTGCTTATTTTTTTTGTTTATTCTAGATAACCTAATCTGAGTAACAATACTGCATGTAGGGTTCTTGCTGCAGCAGCTAAAAAAGCTGGGCAAGAGGAAGGAGGTAGCCTGCTTAATGCCTAACTTCTATACCCTTTTTTAGTTTTGCCCTCATGCTCTTTTAGTAATCAAATTCTGTTTGTTGTTTTCTCTTGTGATTTGCAGGTTTAAATGGCAAAGCTGAGAATGGATCAGATAATACCAACAAAGACCGACTGATGCCAGATTTGTGTGTCATATGTTTGGAGCAGGAATACAATTCAGTTTTCGTCCAGTAAGACCTTGTGATAAGTTGTGCGAATTGTATTGCTTAGCTTAGCGACCTGCTTATGGTGTTTGATTTATTTTTATTTGTCAATGTGCATATTCTGTATGTATGTGAGTATATATATGATTTCTATCTTGGTGAGGAGGAGGATATAATTCCTAACCAGGAATATCCTGTAGAGTACAATCTCGGAGCATATAATTTCTAACCATCAATATCCTATAGAGTGCAACCACTGAGCATATAATTGGACTGTCTAGATCCAGACCTGTACTGTATTAGGATCTGGTGGGACTATACCTAAATACCCATGTACCCTATACCCCAAAAAGTTACCCATTACTGAACTCTAAATTTAACCAATTAACCTAAAAATTATCTATTCTTAAATTAAATGTATTCCTATAATATATTTTAAAAATATATAAAATTAAAATTAATTATCATTTCTTATATGATAATATAAATTTTTAACTATCCGTTTATATTTGCAAGAATATATTGTACAAAATAATATTTTAAAAAAATAGAGAGAGTAAAGTTAAAGAGAAGAAAGATACAGAAATAATATTAAAAAAATACCGAGAGAGGACAGAAGAGAGAGGAAAATATAATAAAACTTTCTTGCTTTTGTTTGTTTAGTATGCAAAAAATTAGATGTATGGATTAAAATTAAGCAGGGTATGGTAGAATATAAGGTTTCATTTTTAACGGATATTTTGGGGTAGGGTAAAATATATGGTCTTATTGTTTCTATATTTTAGGGTTTGAGTGTCGATAGGGTCATACCTCCACGATACAGGCCTGCTAACCATGAATATCCTATAGAGTGCAACCAAGGAGCTGATAGTTTATGCTCCAAGTAGAAAAGTTGAGTTTTCTATTTGCTAACTACAAAAAGAGTCTAATTGGATGAGTGGAGACTTTTCAATAGTTCCGGTGTGTGGTCTGATTGGCAAAAAAGAAAATCTGTGGTTCATTGTTGCTCTGTTTTTTCACATAACTGCATGCATATTTTTCTAGTGACACATTGCAATATGTTCTTTAACCAAAATCATCCTGGGTCCCTTCATGGTCCCATTTGTTGGACTCTGTATGAAAGTTTGTGGATCATTGAAGTCAAATTCTTGGATTAAACAAGTTATCTTCCAATTAAATGCCTTAAAACTTGGTTCTCAGTTAAATCAGATATGAAAACTCAAGTAAGTGGTTATTGATCTACTCTCAGGTGTGGTCATATGTGCTGTTGTATGACATGCTCTTCACACTTGACAAACTGTCCACTGTGTCGAAGACGGATTGAACAAGTAGTCAGGACTTTCCGGCACTGACTTATACCAAGTCTGATCACCAATAGACGGCACTATATGACTCAACTGCTGTTCAGTTTTGGCCCCAAGTTGGAGACTGCGTTCCTCTCAATCATTGCATATGGAGTGCCGGGATTGCAGAGCTTATGCATTTCAGGTATCAGACAATTTCCCTAATATGCTGATTTTGCATACTTATCTGCTGTTGATGCCAAACAATCTTCCTTTCAATTGTAAATACCTGAACTTTAACTTCTCTGTAAATTAAATAAATTCATTTTTCATGTCTCTCCATGCCCCAAGTTCTTGGGTTCATGTTTGCCTATGTCTACTCTCAACGGTGTTTATAGTCGTGAATATTGAGGGTTATCTACTCTTGCTTCTCCAAGTAGCAAGTTTATTCCACAAAATAGCTTAGAATCTGCCAAGTTCGCTTGGGAACCTATCGTTGGAATCAAACCATGTTTATATTAATAGTTTTGAAGCTGTGTTGGCTGGTTTGGGCCGAAAAGTGAACAGGGGAAAAGTTAAAAAATAAGGAAACAACTAAAATAAAGAAGAATCTGATGCTGATGAATTTAATTTTACTGCTAAGACAGCATCTACATTTCAATTTTAATTGGTTAAGCTATTATCTACAATGGGATAGATACTGCTGAGAGGCTTTATTTATGTCACGCGGGACATCATCTGCCAATCGTCACACTTGATTCCCATTAGGAACTGATTGGATGATAGAACTTTAGACAAACACTGGAATCTGATACCTAACCTGGGGCTGCCGCTCCAAGGAATATCATGGCCATAATTCCACGAGACGAAGACATTGAATGAGAGAAAGAGAGGATTTGAATCCCATGCCAAAATCGTAGTTTCCACGGATAGAACCAGTAACACGTAGTTGTCACAAGCTTATGAACAAATAAGTTTGTGCTTGAATGAGTAGTTTGAGGTTGTGAAAAACGTGATTAAATTGTAAAAGCGGAAAATGTTTGGTGTTGAGGTTGTCAGATGTGTGTGATTCATAATTAAATATTTTTGAGAAAATATTTAATACACTTACCGATTGGCATAGATAATTTGAATTGTGCTCAATGTGCTCCCGGCACTTGTTTTGTTTTAACTTTTTTAAGCGGCGACATGAATAGAAATAGATGGAAAACCATCTATTTCTCATTTTATGAAATGGGCTTTACATTCAAATAATGGTGATTTTTACATTAATACACCAAAATTTGATTTTTCAAAATTTATATTTCTCATTTTCTATTAATGCACCCAAAACTCATTATCAGTAGCCTTTTTCTACCTCATCATGCCCTTAAAATAATAGACTACTTTATGCATTAAGAGACAACGTGCCATGACGATTAACTAAACAAAAAATGCAAAACTATAAGTCTCAATTCTTATGAATACTTACAGAATTATTATTTTGTGACCGAGTTCAGTAAAGTTTCTAAAAAAAATATTTTATGTCGACCGAGGGAATCACTTAACCTGATGGGAATAATATTTGGTGGAATTCTCCCTCCCCAATTAAAAAACAACTAATGAACCATGATTAAGCAGCTAAACAGTCCTTACTCCCCCGTCATTAAATTGCCACAAGCTCTTCACTTATTTTCATCATCAACACTAAAAATCTCACATTTACACAATACCAAAACTTCAACTATTACCACTACCAATGGCACAGAACCAAAACAACAGCAGCTCTAAAGCAGTGTACAAGAGAATCAACTCCATTAACCCTTTTGCAGCAAAAAATCACCATACTTCCCATAAGCCTCGTCAGCCCCAGACAGCCTTAACCTCTGCTTCTCACCCAAACCCACAACTCCAATCCACTAATGTCCCTGCCAAAACCAACCCAGTTGATTCAGGTTCTGCCAAAAGAGAAATACTGATTGTTGGTGGACAAGGCAACGACCGAGAGGGCGCTAAATCTGTTCATGTTTCGGCTGCAAAGACTCAGCCCTCGAAGAATGACTTTCCGATTCATGATGAAGGTAAGAAAATCGAACGGACCAAAACTAATGACAAGTTCTCTGATTACATTAGAAAAGTGAAGGACAAGATGAGGAATGCATCAAATGTTGGTGCAGTGAGGAGCGCCACAAAAAGGGACAGTTTCAATGATAAGGTCTCTAGTTACATTAATCGCGCAAAGATTAAGATTCGAACAACGACAAGTATCAATGAGGACAAGGGCTTTTGATTCAGATAAAGAATGCATGAAAGGCTGGCAGTACAATAGATTGATTATCTTGGAATGATGGATATGGTCATCTTTCGAGTATCTTTTGAGTCTTAGATACCCCCATAATCTATGGACTTGTATGGATTAATAAACTTTTGAGTGGTAGACTACATCTTGATGCTTAAACCAAATATGTTATTGTGATTGTTTGTGTACTTCAACATGTTATAGCGCACTAAACTACTACTTCTTTCTATAATACTTGTTTGGAGCTACCTTATGATCTTGTTGAGGGACGATACAGTTACAAAACATAGGAAGTGTTAGGATCAGCTTGCAAGCTTTTCAAAACACATTATAATATTTTCTGAGAGCATATAATAGTATAATACTCTCATAGGCTTTGCTTCATTGGCTCCTGGCCTTTTTCTGCCCCCGGACTATCTCTTAAGGGGATTTCGATATTCTGAAGGCTCAAAAGGAAGGTCAAAGTTATGTATCCGCTCTCAGATTTGCATGAGCTATTGCTCTCATCTTGACTGAGATCTGTTCTCATCTTGTGGAAAATCCCTCCGATCATAATAAGAATTAGTAAATAGCATGGGTTGTTGGTAGAGGCTTGTTAAGCCCTCTTGAATTTGAGAAGAATCAAAATTTTCTTTTATCGGCCCAAGTTCAAGTATTTAAATTTAGCCCAAACAATTTATTGAGTTGATTTTTGAACTTGGAAAAGATCGAACAATAGGGGATTGGATCTAGCAGCTGTCCTCTCGGCCCCACAAAAGTTTATATAAAACTTTTACAATAATTACATAAATATTTATAAGTTTGCCGTTCTAGATTTTTATATAGTTGAAATTTCAATGAGAATGACCAAGAAATGCTACTCAAAAAAGAGAATTTAAGTGACATATAATTATAACTTCGAGTGAAAACGACAACTTACATGTCACAAAAGTGATATAAAAATTGGAGTATTTGACATATGAAAAGTTTGCAAGTTGTCATAATGTTGGGTTTTACATAATCATGCGTGCATGCAATTATGCAACTTAAAGTTGACTTGTACCACCAAATAGCCTCAGACTTCAAGTAAAAAAATATAAAATACACACACACACACACACACACACATATATATATATATATAATTTCAATGGTGTCTTCAGGGGTTCTTGAAGAGTAAAGCATCCTTTTGATGATAATAATATAGGGGAGAATAGTATGGAAGCACGCTTTTCTTGATTTAGTGTTACAATATGGTATAGAATATAAGCATAGCTAGGTCATCAATGACTTGTGGCTTTTGAATTAGTGCCATTGTCTGGCAAAGAGATCTCAATAATCCCTTTTTTTATTTTTTATTTTTCCCCCCTTGAATATATAAAGACAATGATATATTCTATTTGTTAGTACTTGTTAAAAAGTTGAAGATGAGTATTTATATATTATTTTTATATTTATAATGGCAAGAACAAAGAGTTGTGATGGTGTTGAGGTGATATTAATCCATGCTTGAATCTTATTTGAGGAGATTTAGATCACTCTAAATTAGCAAATTCACAATGAGGGAGTTTGTCTTGACCATTAGAAGTAGTAGAAAATTAGTTTCTTGTCTTTATTTCTATCGAGTAATACCAAATTTTGTTATATGAGATTTGAAAATGACTGTTGATATTTTCATGTGAGCCATAGATAATTCTAAACTAAAATGGATCCTTAGTTTAGATTTAGGATTACAAATCAGATACATAAAATCAAAATTACTAGTAATTATCGATCAATCATACAATAATGAATTCATCCGATATCCTAAGTTCAATATCTGTCGCATTATAACAGTGAAGGGTGTCAGTTCTCTCTTAAGTTATGAGAAGAAACAAATAAAAAAATATATTAATTTGCTTTAATGATATTCTTTGTGGTTAAAAATTTGTTATTTTCTTGATTATATAGATTTGTTTAGTAGAGGTCAGCAGCTCAATCCTCGCTGGCTATGAAGTGAATCCTATGTTGTCTTGGGGGACACTTGTCCTTAAGAGGGTCCTTTGTGTTTTGCAATAAACATTTTTTCGTTAAGTACATTATGTACCCTTCAAAAGTCAATTTATAGGTTCAGATGTGTACCATAGTTATTAAAAGCGTGAGGCGAGGGTCGGACAATTAAAAGGCGAATGAGGCAATGATTAAAAAAAAAATTATTATATAATATAATGAATTAAATTAAATGAAATATATTAAGTATTAATATATTAATATATTAACATATTAAATATTTTTATATTAAAATAGTAAATTAATTAAATATATTAAGATTTAGTTTAAGTACTAATACACTAAACAAATTGAAAAAGAAAGATTCAAAAATTCAAAAGTATTGTCTATATGAGAAAAGAACATTAAAAAAATAAAATAAAATAAGAAACGAAAAGACAAAAGATAGAAGAGAAGAGAGAAACTTGGGTCAAGGTTGCTGGAATCAAGGTGTTGGAGTGAATGCCTTGATTGTAGGAAAATATTTGGATGCTTCTTAATTGTGCGTTATTTATTACAAAAGCTCAAGATTTTTTATAAGAGGTTCGTTTATTATTATTATTATTTTTAAATTGAACCAAAGAGTCATCCAAAGCAATTGAGGCGACCAAAGCAATAAAGGCAGTCGCCTCACTTCGCCTTATGGTGCTTGCCTAGCCTAGGGAGAAAGAGGCGACATGGTGTTGCCTCACCTCGCCTCTCGCCTGAGGCGAGTGAGGCGATTGCCTTTGATAACTATGATGTGTACATAAATAAATAACACGAAAATATTATCTTAAAAAGCATTTGAAAAACTAAAATGAAAACGTAGACTTGTAGTGGAAATCGAACCCAAAAATTTATAATTGTTGAATTTTATAACCTTCATTTCTAGATATTTAAATGGCATTATGACTACTGTTTAATAACTAATCCTTTGTAAATGTGTATACCATATTTTAATCTCATCATTTACCCTTAAATCTCTTTGGACCCTATGTTCTATTTCGTATTTCATTTTCTATTTCAATATGAAACATATATTTTATATGTAATATGACTCTCAATTAATTATTTTTATAAAAAAAATCTAATACTCATATTATATATTTATAAAATGAAATAAATGATAAAACACAAATTAAAAATAAAAAATCTAAACTACCCTTAAATGGGCACAAAGTAGTCAATATTGATTCATTCCCACGTGAAAACCGTGAGAATTCGTAGAGTAAAGGTAAGAAAGTAGTGAATTATAACTCATAAGCATTATTGCTCCCGTGAAGCACCTCAAAAGTTCATGGGATTCATCACATTTTCAAAGTGACCCATCTACCCATTGACTTGTCATTTGTCCTTTGATTATGCTAATTAAATATTTTTCTTTTTCTTTCAAAATATAAATTATTCGTTGATACATATAAATTTTCCTCGTATCATAATATTTCTCAATCAATATAAAAGAAGTATCAATTTATAAATTATTATAAAATTATTTATTATCGATTTTTAAATATGAAATAAGATTCAGTATCATTATTTACATAAAATAAATTTCTCGCAAAAAAAAATTATCACACCATGAAACACCACCACATGTGTGTGTAGCTATAACCTACCACCCCCTTTGGTTAGTTGAATGTGCCATCACTCAGCATCCACACCCAACTTTCTCATTGTGCTGCTATTGTAAAAAAATTGGTAGGGGTAGTCTAGAATTTCCCCTCAAGGGTTCCTATCATATGTGACAAGGACTGCAAATTGGGAAACATTTAATTTGACAATTGTCAAACACGAGTTTAGTTCAAAAGATGATCAAAAAGTGACAATTTTTTTGAAAGAAAAAAGCGCATCATGACATTGCATGCCTCCCATGCCATCTACCTTGATGATGTCTACTTTTAGATGAGCCAATTAAGGTCAAGTGGAAAATTGTAGAGTGAAGTAAGAAACCACTCTTTTGATGTTCAAAATGCATACATCATATCATATATTATAAATGTGTGTGTAGAGACCAATTCCACCTAAAATATTGACATTTTTTTTTTTTGTGGTGATTGTGATGTTGCTTATAATTATTTTTATAAATTGAAGCTTTGAGAAGATTCGATTTGAGATTCATCGATGAATTAAAGTTATGTATGGAAATAAAATTTTGAATTAATTTCAATTTATTGTGGAATTTACAGAATGATTTGTTGATATTTTTTTTAAGTACTCCCAAAAAAGAAAAGAAAAGAGGGAAGTGCATTTTTTTAAATTACATCATCCGATGATGTAATTAATTGATGTGATTCCTTAATCAAGATAATAGCTACAAATATCAAAATTGAATTTCATTGAAGTTAATAAAAAAATTTATAAATATGATCTCAAATATGTACACCAATTGGGAGTGACTATTTTCTAAAATTATCAAACTTTGAATCTCTAATCCACCATAATAATTTAAAAAACTAATTCAAAATCAAGAATGGGTTATTTGAAATTCATTTTGGCATAAATTCATAATCCTAAATTTTCAATACCAAGAAAATAAGAATGATAAAATAATCTTTTAACTTGTTTCTAGGTGGCTAGTGGAGGTGGTCAAACCACTTTGTGCCCCCAACAAATCAATGCTTTTACCTAAAGTTCTAAAAGAGAACTATCCCATCAAAGAAAATTGGATGGTCCATAGCTCTTCTCAAAGACGATTCTCTAATCTCCACCGTCAAAACACCCTCTAGAGGGAATATGTAAAGTTAGTAAAAGACAATGGATGGATGGATGGATGGATGGATAGAGAGGAATCGCTATCCAAATAGGGAATCAACGAAACAATGATTGAATCGAATAATAGTGTTTGGTTAATTTTTCGACCCGTCAAACAACAAAAAGAAAGGGAAAGAGAGATAGAGAGAGGTATTTTGAAGGTAAATATATATATATATATATATATATATTTCTATCAGAGTTTTTCCTTTTCTTTTTGTGGAATTTATTGTATAAGATGCATAAAGATAATTGATGTCGCAAGAAATGATATTAGTATATTTATGAATGGTTAAGAGATCGATTAGAGATTGGAGCTCAAATGAGTGTTTTCAAGGCACCATGATAAAGTTGATCTAAGGTTCGGAGGTCATAAGGTAGGGACACACGGCATGTAGGTGGATATTAGATGTCTATAGATGGATCTGTGAGTAATAAATGAGAATGTATTTATAGTTGACAGTTGGGTTAATTAAGCGCTGTTTGGCTGATATGGGAAACATTTTAGACCTACACATTTCATGGAATGGAAGGTTGAGATTATCTCACATTATGGGTACATGTTGGGTAGTTGGGTCAACCCACTTAGAAAAGATGCAGATCTTTAGGCACATTTAAAATTTTGATTAAGTATAAGGGTATTTAAATCTTTTAAAAATTTCTCTCTTATCAATAATAATTTTAATACACTATCGATTGATCAGTTGACGTAATGATATTATTCCTATGCATATAAATTTGAAACATAAGATTGAATTTTAAGAAGCATTTGATGTGTATGTAAAAATTTTAAAAAAAATCAATATATCCAAGTGGAGAAAATATAATTTCCATCACATATTTTCAAAACTCGATAGTATGAATAATGCTAGTTGACTTACAAAGACAAAAGAATTTATATTAATGGTTCAATTAATAAATATTAATTGACTCTCTTTTTTTTGTTAAAAAATATTAATTAACTCATTGTCTTTTGGTTAAATGCAAATTGTTTGTTCTAAAACTAAAAAATTCACTGAAACTTACTTCAATTATCATTTAAGAGCATTATTATTATTATTATTATTATTATTATTTACCTATGTATATATCATGAATTCGATAACTTTTAATTCTTAATTTTTTATATATAAATGCACGATCAATACCATTGGACCAATTCTCATTCATAATTTTCATATAAATTTCATATAAAAGTTTGTGTCTATGCAAATGATGCACAATTTATATAATTTAGCGTACCAATTAAGGTTGTTCCTTTTTTGGAAAAAATAAAGAATAAGTATTTTTTTTTAAAAAAAGGTGACTAATTTATACAATATTAGACTTTTATTTGAAGCTTTTAAACAGCGCCTCTCATGTGCGCTTTCCCCGACTTTATGGGGTCTAAAAAGGGAAATAGAATCACGCATCTGAGCTGCCGGATCTCGCATTTCGGTCGGCTTGGCTTCTCCTCTTAATCGGCTTCACCCAGCCGTTGTCTTGCCATTTCATCTTATGCCCTACTTACAA
>JACGDI010005281.1:307862-324240 GCA_014898725.1 Jacaranda copaia | reverse complement strand
TATATATTTTTTGATTATAAAATCAATATCAGTTACCATAATTGGGTACTCTGAATACTTACAAGGGGCTTACGGATCGATCATGAACAAAATTCTCACATCGATAGAGACGGTTGATCACCAACGTTCATCGACAACGACATGATTTTGTTCTTTTGTAATCTCAAAAAATATTTATTTTTAAGAGCATTCATTGAATAGAATGACAGTTTATAGTAATTTAATCGTTAGTATATGAGCCAATGGTACTAATGAAAAAGAATAATATATATTGATAGAAAATCTTGGGGAGTGTTTGATTATGTTTACGCAGAACAAATTTATTTTTGAGAAACATAAATAAACATATACTTATTTTTTCTTCAAAATACTGAAAAAGTTTTCCCAAAATTCCCTCTTATATCCTTTATTATCTCCAAAACTTTTCCATTTTCAATATATACATACATATATATATATATTATTATTTTAACAATAAAACAATCACTCAATTCCACTTTCATCCTAAAAATCTAATAAAATAGTATCTATTTGACTGCTATAGTAAAAAATGTTTCCGTCCAAAACAGAAACAAATATATTAAAATTTTTCAAAATCAATTTTTAACTATTCTTCAAAATATAACCAAAAATTCATTATATTCCTCAACTCAACTTTCATATTCTCCAATATCACTTTCAATATTCATTTTTCCAAAACACATAATAAAATCACACAAAAAAACATAACCAAACATTACCTTAATTTTATTAAAGAATTCATATAAGCATTATGTTATACAGAACATAAATATATCTATATATAAAAAACATTAATTACAATTATTGAAACGTTAAGTAACAATATTCTACTTTATATCCCTCACAAAAATATAAAGCATGGAATCTTGTTAGTGCCATCTAGCTAAGGAATATTACTAAGCTGTAATAAAAAGTTAATCATGATCATGTAAAACATGTTGTGAAGCATTTAAAATTTTAAACAATTAGTCCCTAAGGAAATTAATCCATTTATGCAAAGTGACTGTTTGATATTTAAATAATGTAACTAATTTCGAGAATACAATAAAAAATTATTCTTCAATTCTATTTAAATGCTAATAATAATAATAATAATAATAATAATAATAATAATTAATGCTTTATATCACCTTTTAGCCTTTGCTTTACTTTTTCTAATTTTAATATGTAACTACTATAATTAATTCATGTAAAAGAATTTAATTAACACTTTACAAATTATTTGGATAAAAGAAATGAACTGCTACTGAATAATACGCGCTATTTTTTTAAAAATATAATTAAAATGCACTTTATTTACCATAAAAAATTAAAGCATATTCTTAATGTGTCATATCAATCATTAGTGGACATTAACTTTGCACAAATTCTTAATGAAGTTACCTTTGCAAAAATTTAATTTAATTACATTATTCTTTAAAGAGAATAAAAAAGTAAAATCAATCTAACAAAAGGAACCCCTTTTTCTCTAGGGGGAAATTCCATGGAACAAGACAGCAGGGCTCTTTTAGCAGCACAATTTAAAAAGAAAAAAGAAAAAAAAAATCTTAATAAAGAGATACGAAGATCAAAAGCCGAGCCGCAGTAAACTTCAAGCCGGCTCGATAGGTGACAAGTGGGTGATTTAAATGATATCCTACGCCACTGTTGGTGGCGGTAGGGAATCGTCTGCATGTGCGTAATGCGCCACTTTGGTGGTCACAAACCCGAAACCTCATGTAACTAACCTGCGCGCTTGCCCCATTAGGGCCCACCGGGTTCATCAGCCATTGGTTAGCTCCTACGTGGACCCCAGAGAAGAGCAACAAAGTCGGATGGAAATCCCGCCTGTGGGCCCCCTTTTCCCCTTGTGGTCCGTTTTGTATGGCTTAGGATTAATTTGGCAATAACAATGATATGAGCCTGCGAAGTCTAAAAGATGAATGGGAAAACATTTTGGAAAAAGCATTTCTTGATGTGTTTTTCTTTTTTAAGATAAACTATGAATTACATTATTTCCTTATGTTTGTTGTAATGTAATTTATTTTATAACCACATATATCATTATGTCGAACTCTTCTTTAGTATCAAAACTTAATTATTAATAATTATTGACTTTTAAATTTTTAATTAGAAAAGTAAATATTTAATATTGAGAAGCTTTTGGTCTAATATGCCAATAATACTTGTTAGGATGAGCGGTATATCGAATTAGATCAAAAAAAAAAAAGATAATAAAATTAGATGTGGTGGGATTAGACTATCTAGAAATTTCTAGTATAATGTTTAAGGCAAAAGATTATGTAATTAGTTGGTGTGAAATTAAAGTTGTCATGCTCCGAGCTTGTCATGTTCACACGATTAGGCTCTTATTTTGAGACTTGAACTATGATGAAATAACTGCATTTAGCAGTTGCGTCCAAATTTATTGATATATCTCTAATTTAAATGGAAAAGTGATATGCAATGGGAGCAATTGAGGAAAGCATAAAAATTTTGCATTCCACTATTACAAAGCAAATCGAAATAAAAAAAAAAATTAAGATAGTTGAATACTCCACTCATAATTTCTAACGTCAAATGAATAGGAATATTACATAATTTTTAATTAATCCTCACGAACTGCAACTAAATGCGAATATGACACATCGAAATAGCCTTAAATTATAAACAACAAAGAATGTCAATCCATTACAATAAAGTACAAATGTCAAGTATGGGATAGAAACTAATATATGTCAAAGCTGCAGTAACATTAATTTTAGGATCACATCAGATCAAGTCCATGTGATAAATAATATGGTCGAGCTAATCCTAAATGCACTTTTAGGTGTGAACTAACTTTTATCCGAACTTTTATCTTTATATTTTACTGCATTTTGGGTATGATTCACCTTTTCATCTAAACTATTATCTTTACATTGAATTAAAACAAGACGAATTTAATTACAACAAGACTTCTCAGCATGTGACATCAATATATCTTAAATTAGTGCATGCCTACTCAAACAACATATGAAGGAAATTGCACCAAAACTTTGATGGGATTTCCTCAATAAACAATGCCAAGTACAAGTGAGAAAAAGTTACTTCTACCTTAGATTTGTCAAAATTCACTAGGAGTTAGAAAGGCACACTTAGGTACAAATAATGAGATTGGACTCATCCCATGTAGTTTCACATATTGGGTACATAGTACATAAATAACATGAACATGTAGCTACCCAAAATGCCCTCCTTAGGACATAAAGCCGTTCCAATGTTACGTACGCTAACACCAACAAAAACACACAAAGCAATTTGGATCACGTGGTAGGTTTTATCTACTTAACATGAATCACATGGTACGTATTATTTTGTGATTTCCATTTGTGCATTCATATTTAATTTCTAGCTATTTGATATTAAATGTCCTTCTTTATTTAAAAATAATCATGGTTGTTATGATGTCAATATAATCTTGATAATTATATTTATTTTGAAAATCTTGAAGATTGCCGAATACTAAGTTTTGATAATTTTTTATTTGTGAAAATGTATTATAATTTATTTTTTTTAAACAGATACACATCAAAAATTCGTTAAAGTCTGAATTTGTTTAAATGTATTTTGCAGTGAATAATATGAAATGGATGGGCATTTAGTACAATTGCTCTATTATATGATGAAATGTTAATTCGTGATAATTTTGGATTCTTCGAATAAGTTGGATGAATTTAAAAATAATGAATTGTCAATAAATATTTGCCTAACGACTAATATTTGATCAAATATAAAGTATATATTACTACAAAAAAATTGTAATATTAGTGACAAAGTAAAAATTGTCACTAATAACATACATTGAGTGACAATAACTTTTACCTTGTCGTTAATTATAATTTTTAAATGACAATAATTTTTATCTTGTTACAAAATGACTCAATAGTGACAAAAATCAATGTTTAAAGTTGTTTTTTAATAATTAGTAATACACTTATAGTGACAATAAAAATTATCACTATAATTTATGACAAGATTTTTATTGTCACTATATAGGTACGTCACTAATTGTTTATCGTGACAACTTTAATACTATTTTTGTCATTGTTTAATTTGTAGAAATCATTAAGGTGACAAAATTAAATTTTTTATCACCGAATATACATAATTAGTGACAACTTTTGCGTTGTCATTTACTATTTTGTCATTAATTTATTCTTTTCTCGTAGTGTGTGTGTATATATATATATATTATAGAAAGATGTTTATAAATGTGATCACTCAATTTTAACTTGAGAAAAATGATCGTTATTGATTGCAATTATATAATTTTGATAAATTAATAATTTTTGACAAAATTTGAGTTTTTAACATAAGTTAGATAAATTTAAAAAAAAAAAAATTTCAATTAACGTACACCTACCACTTATTATTTCATCAAATGTGACATGCTGTAGTTAAGCTGTTTATTAAATGTGATTACTTGTCTATTTTGTTTAGAGGAAGAATAATGATTAATTATGATTACTTAATTTTAATCAAATATTAATTTTTAGTATTTTTAAATTCTTTAAATATGATTAATAAATTAGAAAACTGTACATTTTCGTTAAACAGTTCATCTACGAATCAGTATTGATTGCACTTGCTTAATTTTGATCAAATACTATTTTTTTTATCAATTTTAAATTCTTTAAATAGGTAAGATAAATTTAAAATTCTACAAATTATCATTGAATATTCACTTATCTATAGAGAAAAGCTTATATTAATTACAATTGCTTAATTTTAACCTACTCCCAATTTTTATAGTTTAATTTTTTTTTGGAAAAAAAGAATTATGTGTTTGTAATCATGTATTACATTCACCAATTAATTAGTATTTGATTAACTCAGTTCTATGTAATATAAGAATGATGTATTTTCTTATAATCATAATTATTCAATCTTGACTTTTTGTGAATTTGAATTTTTGAGCTGCAAAAAGTATTTTAATTAATTGATAAACATTCAATAACAACATGGTAATATTTGGTTACAAATTATATGTTTTGGGAGAATGAGTTTTGCGAGTAGGATTAGAGAATGTGAAGTTATATTGAGGAATGTAATAAATGTTTATTTATGCTTTGAAAAATAGTTAGAAAATTATTTTAAAGAGTTTTGATATATTTATTTATATTTTAGGATGATAAAATTTTTATTGTAGAGGTTAAATCAGTATTTTTTATTGAATTTTTGGGGTGAAAATGGAATTGAGTGATTTTTTTGGTGTTAAAGTAATAAAAAAAATATATGATATATGTAATATATATGTATATATTGAAAAATAGGAAAGTTTTGGCAATAATGAAGGATATAAGAGGGTATTTTGGGAAAATATTTTTTTTAGTGTTTTGGATGGAAAATGAGAATATGTTTGGTTATATTTTAGCAAAAGAAACTTGTTTTTGTTTTATCAAAATATAACCAAACATAGCCTATAAAATTCTAAGTTTTAAAAGAAATTTCAAAAAATATATATTCTAAAAAATTGTTAATTAATTAATTAATCAGTTGATTATTTCTCTTTGGAAAAATGTCTACGTATTTACCACCCTTACTTGTAAATTTTGGAATTTTTATAGTGGGCGACGGAGGTACGGACATATCCACCTCGCACCCCAAAAAATGCCGTATAAATCCACCTAAACCCCCCGGACCGCAAACCCTCGTTTTCATCACCACCTTTTTTTTCTTCTGAGTTTTTTCGCTCTCTAGAAAGTATAAGGCATACATTTTCGAGAAGAATTTCAAGAAATTCATACCAAAATACAGCCCGACAAATAAACCAACGTATGGTACTGACAATAACAATTCGGAGACTTCAAAAAACTTGAGAAAAAAGAGTCCTTCCCTTTATTCCACCTGACAAAATACGCTAACCAGAGCATATTGGAATGCCGGCGTCGGTATCGCAGGGTGATCGAATTCCGTTGAAGAAAATGGTGGTGCCGGCGATGGTGCCACAGCCACAGCTGCCAATAATGGCGGCGGCATCGGAGGCGTTTGCCAAAGATGCCATAATCGCGTGGTTTCGCGGCGAGTTTGCTGCGGCGAACGCCATCATCGATGCGCTCTGCAGCCACCTGGCGAGGCTGGAGGGTGGAGCGGCGGCAGCGACTTATGAATCATTGTTCGCGGCAATTCACCGCCGTAGATTGAATTGGATCCCAATTATTCAGATGCAGAAATACTACTCCATTGCTGACGTCATACTGGAGCTGAAGAAAGTTGCCGAGAAGAAGAAAGAGGAGAGCGTCGATGTGGATGTGAAGAAGATTGAGGAGGTGAAGATTGAGGAGGTGAGGTTCGGTGCTTTTACGGTGGCTATTAATGAGAAAGTTGAACAGAAAGAGGCGGCGATTGACGAGAAAGATGAACAGGAAGAGAAGAATCTGAATAATTCGGTGGAGTATAATGAAAATGCCGGAGCTGAGTTGGTCGATGAAGATTTCACTTCTGAAATTACAGATACAGGTAAGTCTTCAAATTTCCATATTTACAGTAATTTCTGCAGTTTTGGATTAAACTTTTTTAAGATTGTTTCTTCTTCTTCTTTTTGAACTTTGAGATCAAAACTAATTTCGTGTTGATTCAAAAATCCGTAACTGTTTGTTTTTGCATTGAGAAAACAACCTCAATTTTTAGTTGAATCAAATTCTTCATCTCCTTTAATTCTGAATCAATAATTAAAAAACCTGGAAATAAGAACTTAATTAAACAGTTTGGTTCCGCGTTAAAGTGAATTCTAGCTTTGTTTGCTTTTTGGTTATGATGATTGAGACTGTTATCAACATTGCCTTTCTGAAAGAATCCAAAATTTTCCATGATTGCGTGGTTGTCTCTATTCCACAGTTTTCACCTAAATTTCCCCGTCAAAAAACCTATCATAAAGGAAACACAGAACTTTAGAGTTTAGATTTGTCATTAAAGCCTGGTTTAATTGGAAAGCTAAGCTCCAAATTTTTAACACATGGCTGCTTTGTATAATTAATAATTAAGTTAAATATTAAATAAAAATAATTATGTAATTAGTTGTTCTCTATACTCATCTATAAATAAAGATCAACCTCAATAAATTTACTTCCAACATTGTTAAATCAGAAATTTTTAATACTATAAATGAATTTCAATTTCAATTTCTTTTTTTTTTGGGGGTTGGGGGGTGGGTTGCAGGTGCAAAAATTGGCTGGCAACTCCCCGGGGATGTGGCGGACAGTTTTAGGAAACCGAGATGTAAAGAAAAAGAATGGGAAAGTTAGTTGAGGTTCGAGGGCTGTACGCCTGTACCACGGACCGTTGGTTTTAGTTTCATTTTTATTATTTTTAAAATTTAAAAAATTAATTAATAAAAATAAATTTGTATTTGAATAAATTATTAAAAAAATAATAATCATATTATATTTAATAAGTTGTAAGTGGAGAGAGATAGAAATAATAAAATAAAGAGAGAGATTTAGTAATTCTTGAAAGAAGATATATAAATTATTGAATAATATATTTTGAAAATAAAAATAAAAATGATAAAAAGTGAAAACATATAAAAAAATCATCTGTTTTTATTTTTATTTTAAATAATAAAAATGTGAAAATTGGGCGTGAAAATGAAACCAAACGGTCAAAGCCAACGAAATTGGTGTTTTTTGGAACAGCAATTTTTTTATCATTATTAAGGGGAGGTTCCCCTGGAGATGCGTGAGGCACCGTTAGACATTGTTAAAAAATAGTTTTCTTTTGACTTATTTGAAGGGCGGCGCGTGGTCTCAGCCGTCGATATTTGACGGACGGCATGGCTGCCTCTAGTTGGGCCTCATTCCATATGGTTGGCCCACTGCTGCCTTGACCATTCTGTCTCTCCTGGAATATTATTCGGATCCCTATGTTGGTCCTCTCCTCTTGCTGTTAAGTAGAGGAACTCGGAGTGTTCAACTTGTTTGACCCGATTGAGGAAACTGGCCATCTGTAGTTTACTAGTTAGGCTTCTGACTTTTCTAGGTGGTGTGTCATTATTATTTGCATAGATGCACAATTTAAATAATAATACTCAAAATTTTATATATTTTAGTGTTATCTTAATAAAAATAGGTCAAAATCAAAATTATGCAATTCGTGGTTATCATTAAATTGATTAGTTATTAATTTTTAAAAATATATTAGTGCAATTTGTTATCTTAAAAGTGAAATGACATTTGTTGTACTCGACAAGAAAAAAAAGACAGGAGGGTATTCCAATTGTGGCACTTTTCTTTGTTGTCGTGAAAAGAAAGACCACAAAGAATTGTTAGTTTTTATTTGAATAACGGGATAATAATTAAAAAAAATATGCCCACTCAGTGCCCTATGAAAGGTGCTTCCCAGTGCTTCATTTTTTTGTCTCTGCAAATTAGTGGAACATGATACAGCAAATTAGTGCCTGCACTGCAATCACATCCTTTTGTTGTTAGCGAACGCTGAGAATGTTTCCGACGGTCGTGAAAGTGAAATGATGTTACATTTTCTTGTCCAATTCTTTGGCTTTTGTTTGGATGGGAATCGGGGCGTTTTTGCAAAATTTTTTAGGAGTATGAATTTCAGGAAGTGTGATTGGAGAATGTAATGATTGTTTATTTGTGTTTTAGAAGATAGGTAGAGTATGAATTGAGAGAAAATTATTTGTTTATGTTTTGGGAGACAATATGTCACGTCAATAATTTTTTTGTTAAATTTTTGAGGTGAAATGAGTATTTTAAAATTATTTACATATGTGTATATATAGATTGTGTGAGTAGTAATATATGTATATATTTGTAATTGTGAAAGAATATGTGGTGCCTTAAGGAATGATGTGGAATTGAAAATAGTAGGAATATTTTGAAAATAAATTTTGTATTTTGAGAATATAAATGAGAAATATGTAATATTTATTTATTTAAATTTTAGAAATTAAAAAATAAATTGGGGATGGACAAATAAACAAAACGTTAGTTCTCCAAGCGCAAATTGTCCTTTTATAGCAATAGGCTTTTGAATAAAGACAGAAAATGAGTTTAGGAGCTATTTGGGGAGGAAAATGACAGGAGATATAAGAAAAATTTTAATGCTGTGGTAAGTGCAGAGTACGAGGTTCAGTAAATGCATCATTTATCGTTAGTCCCAAGAGAAATAAATAGTCCTTTAGTGAACATTGAGCAGTACTTGGGATCAATAAGTTGTCCTTTACGTGCATTGCAGGACGAAGTAGGGTGCAACTTTTCCACCTTTAATACCTATAAAATAGTTCAACCGAAAATGCTGCTAAGAACCATTAATGCGGGTAAGATTGATGGGTTGTCCGGTAATCCTTGACAATAGATAACAGATTAATTGTTCTAGAGAGTGGCATGCGTTGATCTTTTTCTGTCCTTTCTGAGTCACAGATATTCTCTGTGCTGCTGCACTTATCTGTTTGAGATGACCTAAAGGACATGTTCAAAGCTACATATGCTAGACCCATTGATAATTTCTTTAGACCGAAAAAATGACAGAGATGATTAGAAAATGATAGACCCTCACGTGGTTTGTGATAGTAAAGTTTAAATTGCTCTAGGAAACAGCTAGGACTGCAGTTGTTTTTATGTCCTAAGATTGGAAACGACAGGAAGCTTTTACTGAACTTGAGCCACCATTTTGTAGAATACAAGGAAACTATTTCTTGCTTTCTTCTGATATTATGTGGACTATTCCTTATTCTGTCCTTTCTAATTTGGAATGTAGGATCTCAAGAAGTGCAGCCCTTTTCAGACAATGTTGATATATGTTCTAACCATGAAGAATGTGAGTCACGCCATGCCCAGATCAAGATGACAAAAGGGTTTACAGCAAAGGAGCTAGTAAAAGGGAACATGGCAAGTCATTTTCTTGATTATTATTGGGGATAATAAACGTCTGTTTTCTGTATCAAAAATAGCTGCAAGTATGTTTGTTGATTGTATATTATAACTGGCAGGTAAATGTTGTTAGAGGTCTTAAGTTGTATGAAGGCGTGTTCACTGATGTTGAGCTCTCTAAATTGAATGACTTTGCGAATGATCTCCGAGCTGCTGGTCAGAATGGTGAACTCTCAGGTGGATCCCATGATTCGTGATGCTTTTATAGTTAAACTAGTTGTTTCCTTTTGGGCCAGAAGTTATGAGATTGTAAACGACACTGCTAGGTTTGTTTGAGCAGGTTTGGGCATTCATTTTCATTTTTTAAGATTAAATGTTTCCTTATATTGATTATACAAAGCATATATCATTAACTCCATTTTGCCAATAAAAGACTTAAGATATACTGAGATTTAATTTACACTAAACATACCCTTCTTGTCAAGTTCCATTTATCACGTAATATTATCCTGCACATTGTTCTAATCTAGTACCGCCGGTTGATTTCAGGGGAAACCTTTATTTTATACAATCAGCAGACGAAAGGTAACAAGAGAGAGTTGATTCAGCTTGGGGTTCCCATTTTCGGCCAGATAAAAGATGACGGAACGCATGAACTCCACAAAAGTAAGGAAAAATTATGTTTATCATATGCACCATTTAATTTGCTTCCTTGATATCCAAATCCGTGTAAAATTCTGCAAATAATTTTACTGCATATCCTTCCATTTTTTGACAAGGGAAACATGTAATAAAATGTGTTTACAGGCTATATTGAGCCAATCCCACCTCTTCTCCAAGGTGTAATTCAGCACTTGATTCAGTGGCGTTTAATTCCAGAAAAAGGGAAACCAAACAGCTGCATCATTAACTTCTTCGATGACGTATATATCTGCCCTTCACTTTTGATTTTTTTATTTTTTATTTATTCTCTAAATCTTGATTCGACAATGCAATTCAATTGTCCATTTCTGCATGTAGCTCTATGTTAGAAGAGTACGATTCAAATGACTTCTGATTATGCAGGGGGCATACTCTCAGCCTTTTATGAAACCACCTCACTTGGAGCAGCCTCTTTCTACCCTCCTCCTCTCTGAATCAAAGATGGCTTTTGGTCGCATGCTTATGAGTGATGGTGAAGGGAACTACAGAGGACCTCTCATGCTTTCTCTGAAGGAAGGGTATGTATAAAAGCTTGGCATTTCGTCCAGCTACTTAACGTAAAGAATAACAAGAGATTTAACCAAATATTTCTCAGGTCTCTTCTAGTGATGAGGGGAAATAGTTCAGATACAGCAAGACATGTTATGTGCTCCTCGCAAAACAAGAGGATAAGCATCACTTTCTTCAAAGTCCGAACAGAGTTAGAAAGCAATTCATCAGAGGTAGCGCCTTTCTCTAAAGCAATGACCTTATGGCAACCCGGTGCCCCAACTCCATGCTCGATGCCAAACAACTATGAGCCAATAAATATGATCCCCAAATGGGGTCTCCTGCGGGCTCCTGTGATAGCATTAGCCCCAGTCCGCCCACTGGTTGTGAGCTCTAGAAGGATTCCCCGTGGTGGAACTGGGGTTTTCTTGCCATCTTCCGTTGGATCAAGAAAACATGCAAAGCATCTTCCACCACGCGTCCAGAGAAGACGGTTTCTTTCTCTGTCTTCCCCAGTTGACACACATAAACCTCAGACAGCTTCTGATTCAGGGGTCACCTTCCCGTAAAGGACTGTGCTTTAAGTTTGTGCCAGCACCCTACGGAACTTTCATGCTCTAAGAGAAGCATTTTTTAGTGTAATTTGGGTTCAGGTGCTGAGGAGTTTGTGCTTTCTATTTTTTCAAGTCGGGTAGGTGTTAATGTTGGTTATGCATTACTCATATTCGAGTGGCTCTAGGCTCCGGAAATAGTTGAGCTTGATGTTAAAGAGGCCCGCGGTTTAGTCCTAATAGAGGGTTTTATATTGTAATTTGTGCTCACTTTTCTGTTTTCAGAATGAGTTTTTTTAGATGACAAATACGATTCTCTGTGTATGTGTGTGTGTTTCTTCATTGTTTACAACTTAGATTCTTGCACATTAGGAGTACATGAAAATGTGATGAATTATTTCTTACATAGTTATAACAATACATTTCTACAGCTGCCAAATATTAAATTGGAAAGCATACTCAACAAAAGTAGCAAAGACAAACTAATTGCAACAAGGTACAGAATTTCTTACAAGAAATGCTACTCGCAACAAATTTAGGACTTACACCATGAATGGTAGAAAGACAGGGTTCTTCTAAGTGTACTTGCCCAATTCTACAAAGCCAGGTCCAGTGACCATATGGGTGAAAATCAATGCAGACGCATGACGAAAGATCAACTTAGGGAAACAGAAGTTTCAACATAAAGAGTACCTCAACAGCCAAAGAAACAAAATGTTTATACAAAAGTACAAAACTCAGAATTTAAAACAGAAATTGACTGAAAGAAGGTATCATATAATTCCTCTTAACAGGAACTAACATAGAAGAACAGTTTCAACAATTATTTAAGTGTACAGTTGCTGTGATACATCTAATAGAAACACTGAACCACATGGATGACTGAAACTATATCAAACAATGATAAAGGAAAGTAAGTCCTTAATTTAGTTACAAGGAATGACAAATGAACAATAAAGAAAAAAGAATGAATTAAATTCATCAGTTTAATTCATCTGTGTTTTTCTTATTTACTTGGTGAGAAGCCTTTACAGGATAGATCCTTGATCACTTTAGTTTCTAATTTCAACTGTAATAGTTATGGGCATTTACTGGGTACCACCTTCTGGCCAAGCTCGTCTGCATATCAACTAAATAATTACACTTCTTATCATTGATATTCCATCAAGCTTTCACCAGCTGATCATCGTCCTCAATATCCCAACTCAAATCTTCATCATCATCCGCAGCACTCAACCGCTTCCGCAGATCAGCTCTGCTTGGGCTTCCACCATGAGTAGCAGCGTCTACTTTTCTCTCATCGTCACTCCCAATGTCCCCAATTTCATCCCACTCCAAATCCTCCGCGGGCTCCTCCACCTTTGACACATGATTCGACACTACTGAAGCATCACTTTTTTTACCAAATTCACCTTTCTCCTCCACACCCACTTTCTCATCATTCTTCTCTTTTACACTTTCTTCAGATTTCACATTCTCATCCCTTTTCACTTCATCAACTTCTTCGGACTTCACTTCCTTCTCACCTAAAGACAGATCAGGACTGCTCTTCACACTCAAATCGGCCACATTGTTCTTTTTACCATTGTCGACATTGACATTGCCTCCTTCCTTCTCATCTTGGGATCCTCTATTCAAATCCTCTTGTTTCTCAACAGGGTTTAAACTCCCACCACTTGCTGCATTACCTCTCAATTCATCTCCTCCTTTAACCTTTGGACCACTCGCTTGCTCACTCCCATTACCATTCTCCTCCTCATCATCATAATCCCATGACAACTCCTCCTCATCATCTATAGATATCGCTCTCTTCACAAGATTTGCCCTCACACTCTCCTGCTGCTTAAGCTTGTCCACCCTATAAAAGTACCTACACCAAAATGTCTCAGGATCAACAGCACTCGGAACAACTCTTTTATAAACACCCTCCAAAATCCCATTTTCTCCAGTCAAACTGTCTGTTTCATCCCTATTATCCTCCAACTCAAATCCTAATTTCCACTTCCTGTACTCTTCCACATCCTCCGGCTCTTCACAAAAGGTACTCAAATCACTCTGAATCGTGCTCAATTGCGCCTCAAACCAACTATATCGACTCGAATTCACGCTTCGATTCGTTCCCGGAGTCTCGGATTCCCCATCGGATGCAAACATCCGTGTTTCTCTTGTAATGATCTCCGCCGTTGATTTCAGCACTCCGTCCAGCGCGCCATGTGCGACTGACGCGCTGGCTTCGAGCGAAGCGGGGAGTTCCTTCACAGCTCGGCTAGCAGTTTCGCGGAGTATCTCGGTCTCTTTTTTGAGACCTGACCCGAATTCCTTGAGATCTCTACGATATGTCTCGATCACTGATTCGGATCGGATTGCGATACTTTTGATCAAACCCCCGAAACTCCATACATCAGCAGGATCACCACCAGCCACGCCCTTCGAATTACTATCATCACGAGGTGGTTTGAGGGGAGAATTCGGCTCTGATCCTTGAACAGTTTCGGGATTAGGATGGTCCGGATCGTCTGATAGAATGGACTTGAAGAAATCCATGGCGTGAGCAACTGATTTGAAGGATTTTTGGGTTAGGGTTTCAGGTAATTTCAAGCGTTGGTGATTATGAAAAATGTCGTCAGATTACTTACCAAAATTGGGTGATTCGTTCAGTGACGGATTCACCTGCCCGTATGGGCTACGATTTTGAACTTCGAGCCCGTAGCTACATTAATATCTAAAGGGCCGTTTGGATTTGTTTTTTGAGAGTATTTTTATTTTCAGACAAAAAAATAGTAAAAAATTAATTAAAAATATATTTTTAAAAATAAAATATTATTTAGAGATTTTCTTTAAAATATAATAATTATATGGGGTTGAAAATAAGTTATAGTTGGAAAATATAATATTTTTGTATTAAAAATCGTACAAATACAAGTAAAAAAAATAAAAAATAAAAATAGAGAGAGTGTATGATAATATGTTTGAAAAAATAAGTTGAAAATAAAAATATCTGTAAAAATAGAAGAAAATTGATTGCCTTTTGTTTTCATTTTTAGAAAAAAAAAATGAAAAGGGACTTTGAAAACAAAATCAAAGGGGCAATACCTTCTACATAATCTATGATTTGACGTTGAGCTACCATTTTTACACAAAGATATAAGTTTCACAAATAAAGTATAAAATTTGAATTTAATAAATTTTTAACATGCGTATATAAATAAAAAATATATATAATTCATAATTTGAGCATAATAAGGATGTAAATAAATTGAGAGCCCCTTTTTAAAAACTCCAAGTAGATTATTATGAGTTCGAGTTGGATGGGGTTAATCTTCAATGCTCAAACTTAAGCTCGACTTTAAATAAAATTAGTGCCATTCAACTTGAGCTTGAATTTAAGTAAACACAATTAAATGTGAGTTTTGGTTTATCATTATTAATGTTAAAGATATTATACTTTTTATTAAATTTAAAAAAATATAGAGATCAAACTTGAATTTGAGTATAGCTTTACTTATCTTATATCCCTATATAATATACAAATTAAATAGATTGCTACTAGGCAGAGCAAAAAATTCTCTAATTTCGAGATTCCATGGGGATAGGGACGAAACTCTCCCCAAATCTAATTTGGGGTCGGAGACGAGGATTATATTCTGCGTCCCGTCATTAATTAAAATGCCTTAAATATATTATATTACTTATATACTATTATATATACTATTTTTTTATACTTTTTTAATAATTTCATATAATTTATAAGAATTTATTAATTATAAAATATAAATTAATAAAAATCTAATTATTTTTTATTTTTTAATTATTTTATACCCACATAAAAAATATTTTGAAGGTCTCCATTGAAATTCGAAGAACGAATACAGTGGGCAAAATTTCCTCATGATAGGAATTGGGGATAGGGGTGTAGCTCCCCGTCCGATTCCCCGTGGTGCCATTCCCAATTGCTACGCTTATTTTCATTCAAAGGATGCTGCCAAATGTAATTTTTGATGGTGATATGTGGAAAAGTTGATGCTGGGGGAGCCTCGCTAGTGTGAGGGGACATCCTATATTGGGGTGTGCGCGCACGCTGTGAGGAGGCACGGCACAGGGATGCCACCCAGCATCAAATAAACCGTGACATGCGCTTTGCTTTGATTTGACGTTTATGGCTGAAAGACCACTAAAAATTTAAAGAACAAAATCAATCAATGCAAGAAAATTGATTTTTTAGAATACGATGGAAACCCATAATCATTTAATTATCCCAGGGCTCTTTAGGTCATAACTCGATTGTTCTTTTTGTCCGGTAATAATTTTACACCAAATTATAGATAATTTAATTAGCTTGAAAAGGAAGAGGAAAAGGATCTTTGTTTCTGGTAAATTCTTTCCAATATTTGTAGGCCTTTTTTATCACCATTTGATCATGCATAATTAGCTAAAACAGTGGATATAATTGTCAGCCCACACCTTCATTTCAAAGAAGCTAGGCTAGTGCTTAGGGAATGAAGCCTATTTCAAGAAAGGGTGGTTTCTGTTTTTCCATTCTTTGGTATAATCTTGCTTAGCTTAAAGACATTGGGATATTGATTCTTGCTTTGCTTTTTTATGCTTTTGACTAACTATAAGACATGAGCCAATTGCAGCATGAGAACAAATTAGTGTGAAAAAGAGGAAAAGTTTAAATCAATGATGATATCATTTGTAGTCCGCTTTCTGTTATACCCCAGTGAAAGAATGGAATCATCCAGACAAAGGCATATTGTTGATAAACAG